>JAOTNS010000145.1:2760000-3127612 GCA_028476615.1 Culter alburnus | reverse complement strand
GTATATCGGACCACAATGTGGTTTATTTGTCTATTCATTTATCCAATCAACCAAAAACAACTCTATGGCACTTAAATATAAGCATTCTCAACAGGGAATGAATGACATTAAGAAGGAAATAGCAGAATGTGTAGAGGATAATAACAATGGTCAAGTAAATCTAGCTCTGGTTTGGGATACAGTTAAAGCAGTAATGAGAGGCAGACTTATCTCAAGAACGGCCTACTTGAAAAAGATAAAACGATTAAAATATGATGAGTTGGAAAAGAAGCTTAGGAGTTTAGAACTAAAACAACAAGAAAGTACTAATGATCAAGAATTGATTGGACAAATAACAGCTATTAAAAATAATATAAATAATATGATACACGAGGAGATAGAGAAAAATTTACGATTTTCAAAACAAAATCCAAAAGCCAACAAGAATTTTAGCAAGGCGCCTTCGAAAGCAACAACTGAAGCACTCGATTGCCAAAATTAGAGACCCTTTAACTGATAGTGTAACTTACGATACTAATCAAATTCATAAAATCTTTGAAAATTACTATCAAACATTATACACTTCCTCAAAACCAGTGAAAGAAAGTGTTATTACACAGTATTTGGCAGAATTAGACCTGCCTTCCCTTGGATTTTTACAAAATGATGCTTTAACTGCTCCTATTAATCGAAAAGAATTGGACGCAGCTATTGGAAAGCTGAAAACTAACAAATGCCCAGGTAGCGATGGGTTTCCAAATGAGTGGTATAAGATTTTCAAGGAGGAGCTTGCGCCCGTTCTGCTGGAGTCTTTTAATTGGACTCTGAGTAGAGCAGAGATACCGCCATCATGGAGAGAGGCTGTAATATCTGTCCTCCCTAAGGAGGGAAAAAATACGGAATATTGTGAGTCATATCGCCCGATTTCAATACTAAATGTGGATTACAAACTCTTTACCTCTATAATCTCTAAAAGAATGGAGAATTATCTTATAGACTTGATCCATGAGGATCAAACAGGATTCATTAAAGGCCGTCAAACTCATTACAGCATAAGACGAACGCTGCATGTCATAGACCAAGCCAGGAAACAACAACTAAGTTTTGCTTTAGTCAGCCTCGACGCGGAGAAAGCCTTTGACCGGGTCAGCTGGCCCTTTTTATACAAGGTACTCGAGCGTCTCGGCTTTAACAACCAATTTATTAGGTGTATTCAGTCACTGTATGATAGTCCGAGAGCCAGGATTAAAATTAACGGACACCTAACTGATAGCTTTCAACTGTTTAGAGGTACTCGACAAGGCTGTTGCCTCAGTCCAGCGCTCTTCGCATTATACATAGAGCCCTTGGCACAAGCTATTAGGCAAAATGAAGAGCTTAGGGGCATTACTATTGGAAATACTGAGCATATAATTGGACTTTTTGCGGATGATATTATCACCTACCTCCAAAATCCAGATGTAAGCCTCCCTAAACTTATGAGATCTTTGTCAGAATTTGGGCAGTTGTCTGGCTATCACTTAAATATTACTAAAACACAAGTTCTGACCATTAATTACTCACCCAATAAATCCATACGAAAAAGTTGAAGTATCTAGGTGTATTTATCTCCCAAGAGCTAGACGATTTGTTCAGTTTGAATTTTGTGAAACTTATTGATTCTATACAGAAAGATATGAAGTGCTGGGCAATGCTGATATTAGACTTCAATGCTAGAATGGAAATAGTGAAAATGAATCTGCTTCCCAGATTTCTGTATCTTTTCATGTCATTGCCCATCAGGATTGCTGACTCGCATTTTAATGCTTGGGACCGGCTAATATCACGATTTATTTGGTCAGGGGCAAGACCAAGGATAAAATTTAAGACACTTCAGATCGATAAAGATCATGGCGGTTTAGCCCTTCCAAATCTGAAGGATTATTATTACGCATCTCAAATGAGATATATGGTTTTGGTGTTCCCCAGAAACCGAGGCTCGATGGAGACTGATTGAACTATCCCAGGGACAGAGCCAACCTCAAACCCGTTTAGGTGGTAAAGTTATCTCAAATAAAGATGGAATCGTATAGTTGAAGATACACTATTAATTTGGAAAGAGACTGTAATAAGTACAAATTGACTAATGATATTAAACTTTTGATCTGGCCCTCCTGCAACCCGAGTTTTCGACTAGGTGAAATAGACTCTTCATTCTTGAGTTGGAAAGATCGAGGCCTCATGGCACTGTGTCAGTTTTTAGATGGCAACACATTCAAAAATTCGAACAACTTAAGAGTCAATACAAACTGGAGAACAGAGATCTTTTCAAATATTTTCAAGTGAGACATTTCTACAACAGTGAAATAAGAAAAGGTATCTCTCCTGAGGGTAATGACATTGTTAAAGTCTTTAGTGATGCTTATAAGTTCTTGCCAAGTAAAACTGTCTCTAAATTGTATAAAGCACTGCAGAAACAAAAGGGAAATAATACATTGTATCAAGTCGAAATGGGAAAAGGAATTATGTATGGAAGTGTCAGAGGTGATTGGCTTTCAATGTGTGTGACACAACAGACATCTACTAGTTTAAAAGATGGAGGGAATTTGGGTGGAAGAGTTTGGTTAGATTTTTCATTACACCCCATATTATTAATAAACAAAGGGGTGAACAACAGCAATGCTGGCGACAGCGTGGACATCGGAACTCCAATCACTCTCATATATTTTGGATGTGCCCAAAGTTAGAACAATTCTGGGACAGTATCCTTTAAATTACTGGAAGGATAATGGGTTATGTCATCCCTAAAGACCCTTGGATTTTCTTATTAGGTCTTCTACCTGGTGAGGTGGTCCAAAAAGAAGACACTTATCTTTTTAAAATTCTAATGATTGCATGTAAAAAAGCTATCACTCGGTCTTGGTTAAAGATTGACCCACCTCGGACTGATCAGTGGAAAGAAATAGTGGAGGAGATACACTCAGTGGAGAAGATGACATACTTTCTACGTATCAAAGGACACATATATAATAAGTGCTGGTCAAAATGGTTCGCATATAAAGAAGCAGAACAATTTTAATATTTTATTTTAATATTTTATTTCGCTGTTATATAATTTATAGTGCCCCTTGTCCTTTGTCCTTGTATGTTGTGTTGTAATTAAGAAAAATGCCAAATAAAGAGTTTAAAAAAAAAAAAAAAAACATGACAAACTGGGGCCCAGGACAGGAAGCAGACAGACTGGCTAAACTGACCGTCTGCTGGCTGCCTCACGTTACAGAAGTCAGATAATTCCCAACACATAGAAACTCTTGCACCTAGATATTATCACATAGAGATTGTGTCTGTACCCCGAATTAGTAAAAACAAAAAACTTCCAAACCCATTAAATGGTAAAAATTTAATTGATGTTCAACAAATAAAAAATAGAGATAATAATGATAAACAAATGATAAAGCTTGGGTTGTTAAATATTAGATCACTTTCTTCAAAAGCACTTATTGTAAACAATATTATCACAGACAATAATCTAGATGTGCTGTGTTTGACAGAAACCTGGCTAAAAGCGGACGATTACATTACTTTAAATGAGTCTAGTCCTCAAGGTTATGATTATCGACACAATCCTCGACAGAAAGGAAAAGGGGGAGGTGTTGCTGTAATTTATAGTAATATTTACAGTATCAGCCAGAAGTCTTTCAAATATAATTCCTTCGAAGTGATGGTGCTTTACGTAACATTATGTAAGTTGACATACAGACTTTATCAAAGAGATTGCCGATTTTCTATCAGAATTAGTACTAGCTGCAGATAAAGTCCTTGTTGTTGGTGATTTTAATATCCATGTAGATAATAAAAAAAAAGACTCATTAGGATTGGCATTTACAGACATTCTAAACTCTATTGGTGTTAGACAACACGTGTCAGGACCCACTCATTGTCGTAATCATACTTTAGATCTAATATTGTCACATGGAATCGATATTGATGCCGTTGAAATTCTGCAGCAGAGTGACGACATCTCAGATCATTATCTAGTCTCGTGTATAATACATTTAGTCAAAGAGGCTAAACTGCCTCCCTGCCATAAATATGGTAGAACCATCACTTCTACCACTAAAGATCGCTTTATAAATAATCTTCCTGATCAGTTTCATCGCCTTAGCATACCAGACAGCTTAGAAGACCTCGATATTGCAACAAACGATTGCCTCTGTCTTTTCCAGCACATTAGACTCAGTTGCTCCATTGCGTTTAAAAAAGATTAAGGAAATTAATCCAACGCCAAGGTACAATGAGCACACTCGGGCCCTGAAGGTAGCAGCTAGAAAAATGGAGCGCAGCTGGAAGAAAACAAAACTAGAAGTATTTCGCATTTCGTGGAGAGAGAAAATGACTGAGTACAGAAAGGCCTTAAAAACTGCTAGATCTGCCTATTTTTCAAAACTTTTAGAAGAACATAAACACAACCCTAGGTATTTATTTGATACAGTGGCTAAATTAACAAGAAATAAAGCTTCAACTTCTGATGTTTCCAAAGAGCACAGCAGTAATGACTTTATGAACTTCTTTACTTGCAAGATTGATAATATTAGAGAAAAAATTATAACCATGCAACCGTCTACTACAGTCTTGTGTCACAGTACATTGTAGTGTCCCTAAAAAATTCAATTCATTTACTGCTTTAGGAGAGGAAGAATTGTCTAAACTTGTTAAATCATCAAAATCATCCACATGTATGTTAGACCCTATACCGACTAAACTACTGAAAGAGATGCTTCCAGAGGTCATAGATCCTCTTCTTAATATTGTTAATTCATCTTTATCGCTAGGATACGTACCAAAAACCTTTAAGCTGGCTGTTATTGAACCTCTTATTAAAAAAAACACAACTTGATCCTAGAGAATTAGTCAATTACAGGCCGATCTCAAATCTCACTTTTCTGTCAAAAATACTAGAAAAGGCAGTTTCATCACAACTATGTTCCTTTTTAGAAATAGTATCTGTGAAGATTTCCAGTCAGGATTTAGACCGTACCATAGTACTGAGACTGCTCTCATTAGAGTTACTAATGATTTGCTCTTATCATCAGATCGTGGTTGTATCTCTCTATTAGTGTTACTGGATCTTAGTGCTGCATTTGACACTATGATCACAATATTCTTCTAAACAGACTCGAAAACTATGTTAGCATTAGTGGAATTGCATTGGCATGGTTCAAATCATACTTATCTGACCGTTATCAGTTTGTAGTAGTAAACGATGAGATGTCATATCAATCACAAGTTAAATATGGAGTACCGCAAGGCTCAGTACTAGGACCGTTGCTTTTCACTCTGTACATGCTACCCTTGGGGAGATATCATTAGGAAGCATGGCGTTTTTTTTCACTGTTACGCTGATGATACTCAGCTCTATATTTCTTGCGCCCTGACGAAACTTACCAATTCGCTAAATTAACAGAATGTATAGCTGATATAAAAAACTGGATGACCAGTAATTTCCTACTAAATTCAGGAAAAACAGAGATTCTAATTTTGGACCGAAAACTTCTTCACGCAATAATCTAGAATACTGTCTAGCACTTGATGGCTGCTCTGTTAAGTCTTCGTCATCAGCTAGGAACCTGGGTGTGCTCTTTGATACCAATCTTTCATTTGAAGGCCATGTTACTAGCATCTGTAAAACTGCATTCTTCCATCTTAAAAATATATCTAAACTACGACATATGCTCTCAATGAAAAATGCAGAACAGTTAGTTCATGCGTTCATGACCTCAAGGCTAGATTACTGTAACGCTCTACTGGGTGGTTGTTCCTCCCGCTTGATAAATAAACTACAGCTGGTACAAAATGCAGCAGCTAGAGTTCTTACTAGAACTAGGAAGTATGACCATATTAGCCCAGTTCTGTCATCACTGCATTGGCTTCCTGTTAAACATCGTATAGATTTTAAAATCTTGCTAATTACTTACAAAGCACTAAATGGTTTAGCTCCCCAGTACCTAAGTGAGCTCTTAAAGCATTATAGTCTTAAAGCATTCACGTTTATTGCGATCTCAGAATTCAGGCCAGCTGATAATACCTAGAATATCAAAATCAACCGCAGGCGGTAGATCCTTCTCCTATTTGGCACCTAAACTCTGGAACAATCTTCCTAGCATTGTTCGGGAAGCAGACACACTCTGTCAGTTTAAATCTAGACTAAAAACGCATCTCTTTAACCTGGCATACACATAACACATTATCAATTTATATTTTCAAATCCGTTAAAGGATTATTAGGCTGCATAAATTAGGTCAGCCGGAACCGGGAACACTTCCTATAACACCAGATGTACTCGTTACATCAGAAAAAGAATGGCATCTACGCTAATATTAGTCTTTCTGTTTATCCCGAGGTTTACCGTAGTCAACCGGATCTGGGCCGTATCCAGCTGAGACCAAGGACCTGCGCCTTGACACGACCACAACGCAGCCCTGAAGTATCAGCAGAGATCGAGTCAACTAGATCATCCATTGTGAAGACATCATCAATACGACAGCCAGTGCCACAGTTCCTCAACAGACCGTCCATACCGGCGTGATGAATACGATCCTCAACTGGACACGACCACAACGCAGCCCTGAAGTATCAGCAGAGATCGAGTCGACTGGATCATCCATTGTGAAGGCCTCATCGACACGACAGCCAGTAGCACAGTTCCTCAACAACCGTCCATACCAGCGTGATGAATACGATCCTCAACTGGATGGAACTGAAATAAATACTTTGATTGTTGCAATCCTATTAGACTTATGATAGCAACCTGATTGTAACAAAGCACTGTTCGCCAGAGGAGAACTGGCCCCCCGACTAAGCCTGGTTTCTCCCAAGGTTTTTTTTTTCTCCATTTTAACACCTATTTGCCACTTGTTTGCCACCTGATGTCACCTGTTGGAGTTTGGGTTCCTTGCCGCTGTCGCCTTTGGCTTGCTTAGTTTGGGGACACATGACATTTGACTTGACATTTGATATTCAATAGTATTCTTGACATTTATTCAACAGTGCTTTGATCTGCCTGCATTGACACTATTATTTAAGAGCTGCTGTGCAGCCAAATTATGTACCAGTTATCAATGTAAAGCTGCTTTGACACAATCTGCATTGTAAAAAGCGCTATATAAATAAAGGTGACTTGACTTGGAGTTGCAAGCACAGTTTGAGTCTCCAGGAGCTTTTGCACACGTTTGAGCTCCAGCGGCACCTGGAAAACATCTGCATGTATTTATAATCAGGTGTTCTGGGTCAATCTGACGAACTGAAATGAATAAAATATTTCTGATCATAATGAATCCTCCTCTGATTGGACAGAATCAGCTGAAGGAAGACATCAGATATCAGTGAGTGTTTGTTTCAATCTCAAGCTTTGATTCTCAGTAGAGGCTGTAGTTTCAGACTCGGCCTTATTGAGTCTTTCTTGGATTATGTGGAGTTTGTGTTTTTCATTCTCTCAGTTATTAATGGAGTCTGTGCTGCTCTTCTGAAATCTAATGTCATTTCTACAGGTGTTTGTGTGTTCAGCAGCAGATTCAGAAGTGTGTTCAGTCGTCAGGATCCTCCTTCACTCCTGGTCAAGAAGAAAGGCTGAGAGATGATTATTAATCATAAATATCACTGTTGTTATTTGTCTGTTGTTCAAGAATTAAGGCACTTGAGGATGAGCATTACACTGATTTTACCATGGTTAATGTGGTGTTCCTCTGAGTATGTGTGCTTATACTGGTTTAAAGCACTTATAGTGTAATAAATGTAAATGTGTTCAGGTTTCTATCCCTACATTATGAGGGCATCCCAGCTGTCCCATAAATTCAAATGTTGACAGTCAAACATCTGCGTTCATTACTGTACTGAGATTATCTGCATTACAATAATGAGAATTTAGAGCTTTATTCTCATTATAATAATGGCGTAATACTAAAAGCATTCATTGTTCTAAAAAATATGATTCGTTTTCTTTATGATAAATATAATTTCTTTGTTCTTTTCTTGTGATTTTGTAGTGAATGTGACCTGGGCATGTTCTGGTGATTATTATAATTGTCATTACAGACGTGAACAATTAAAGAATAGCTTACAAACAAACATTTAACTTTAGTAATTATAATATTTCAGCATTGTAAACAGAGACATTAATTCTCCCTCGCGCTAAAAACTGTTCAAAGTTGATCACGGCTCGAGCACAAAGAGCTTTTCTGAGGGAAACTTGATCACAAACTCTGTGCTTTTACTTCACAACAACTGACTTTCATGAAGTTATAAACATGTGATAGTAATGCCATTATATTTAGGTGTAGGTGGGAAAAACAAAAGACTAAAGCTCTGGTAATGTGCCGATTACTGAGATTTCTATATGAACACACACTGAACTGTCCTGTTTAACACACAATACAGCTCCGTATAATTGACTATTATCAAAATGATTTCGTGTAAAACACTTATCAATGATTATTCACCTTTAATTCTCTGCAGAAACAAGAAAACACAAGAAGATGGAGATCAATCTCTGATGGAAACATTAATGACAGAATCATAAGTGCTTTTCTTTTTGGTTGTCTTTGAACATTTGATTTCAGTGATTATTATCAAAATTATTATCAAATTATTATTTGATATAATGTGATCAGGACACTTTGTGTGAACAAAGTTTAGTTTCAATCTTTTCCTCCTGCTCACATTATATATTCATCAAAGAGCCTGAAAGGGATTCTCATTGGAGAGAGTGAAATAAAGATCAGCCAATCAGCAGATGGCTCCACCCTTTCTTAAAATTCATTATAGATACTTAATCACTAACAAGATAAGATAAGTTTGATCTCAGATTATCCATTGTGTTTATCCTGTTAATATTTTCTTAAAGAAATTTTAAAAAGATGATCTTTTTGTAAACAGCACCAGTGTCTATAGTTCATTATAAAACAAAATGTTATACTCAAATATCAGAAACCACTTACTCTTTCTGACTGTGTATCTAGAAGGCTTTAAAACATTGAGAAATACCTCTGTCTTTATATTGTACTTGTCAATATATTCACATCTATATATACCATTGTCCTGTACTTTTTGTCTTTTCTTGTTTATTTCTTCTGTATTTTAATTTCCTTAATTAAAAAAACAAAAATCATCTGGGATAGACTGACTGTTTGAGGCGACACCTGCTGGTCAAACTGTGCAATGAAAGTCTCAGCCCAAACGTGTGTAATGTTGATATACTGTATATATAAGTGATAGATCATGTGCAGTTTATTACAAAAACATATTACAACATTCATAATTCAATAAAACTGAAACCCTTCAGAAACGGAAGGCATCACATTTACTAGATTATAATAATCTATTTCTCATGAATAAAACAAACACAGATAAATGTGATGTATATTGAAAGAGATGTGGAGTGTAAATTAATTACAAAACTTTACAGAAATAATTACATTGAAAGAAATCTGAAAACTCAAAAGGGAAGGAAGTGGAAAAGAATTAATAGAAATAAAGAATAACAGATGAAAGCAATCATGATGTCACTCACTCCAGTATTCAGCAGGTGGCGCTAAACATCCTTAATAATAGAAACACTCTAGAAAACTATAAGAAGAAGAGAGATGGGCGGGGTTTATTTGCTGTTGTGCCCTCCGCGCATGCGCATTCTGAGGAAACACCTGTGTGTCGAAACCGAAAGTATCCTTAGGAAATCTACATTCACCTTCAGAAGTCTTGAAACAGACATAAATATCACATGACGGTAAGTTCATTTATCAGCATATCATGTCATATTATTGAATGTTTTCTCATTCGCGTCACTATCATATTAAACTCGATCTTCAAATATTAACAGTTTATTTGAAGTAAAACTGCAAAAGTTGATCTTCAGGATTATAACGATATCGAGCTCTAGGGATTCTGCTTTTATCTGAGATTAATGTACGGATTCTTCACAATCACAGATATACAAGCTGGAAATGTAAAGATTTACAGTAAAAACTGAACCTTAATCTTGCTTCTGTAAGCCAGACTCGATCCACAGACCATCAGCTTCAGTGAAAGATCGATTATGACACACTGATGTGTGTTTGATCAAAACTACTCTCCAGTAGGTGTTATTGTGTTATTTAAAGGATAAATATTAATAATATAACAAGATAAATAATATGCTGGAAAAAACAATCAAACAATAGAAATCATTACAGAAATGCTGATGATTTCCACTACAAACCATTACAAACCATCAGCTGTAAAGGGTTAGTTCACCCAAAATGAATTTTCTGTCATTAATTACTAATCCTTTGTCGTTCCACACGTTCATCTTCAGAACACAAATTCAGATATTTTTGATGAAATCTGATGGCTCAGTCAGGCCTCTTTTGCCCAGAAAGCTACTAAAGACATATTTAAAACAGTCATGTGACTGCAGTGGTTCAACCTTAATGTTGTGAAGAAACATGAAAACTTTATTCAACAATATCTAGTGATGATTTCAAAACACTGCTTCATGAAGCTTTGAATCTTTATGAATCTTTTGTTTCGAATCAGTGTACAACATCTGGTTTGCATACTTCATTTGGCTGTTGAAGTGTTGATTACAAGAAGACGATAAACAACACATTTTGAAAATGTTAATATACATGCTTTATATAAAAATATCTTAATTTGTGTTCTGAAGATGAGTAGTTAATGACAGAAATGTTTTTGGGTGAACTAACCCTTTAAGCATTAGAAAAGTGTAACAGGCTCCATGTCGAAGCGTTCAGAGAGTTTTTCAGTAAATGTGATTATCAATAGGATATAAGCGCTGGCACAGAGAATCTGTCAGTGAGTCACTTTACAGCAGCAGAAAACACATGAACTTCTGAACAGGGAGAGATTCAGTGTTGGAGAGGAAAGGAGACTGCTAGGCTCTGGTTCTAACTATCAGCAGTATACACTCCTGAGGTGTCGGTCAGGACACAAAGAATGAGGAGACTGGAGCTTCTTTCCAAAGTGTATTGAATATTAGTATAAAAATAACAAAATATAACAGTATAAGTGGAAATAGGTACATAATCACAAAGAAATCAGACATTCCTTAATCAAGAATACTAACATTTCCAGTATAAATCTTTAAATAACAGTTGCAGTTTTAAATATGCAGAGGATGTGCAATCGGAGACAATATAACTACTGGTCTGGTCCCATGAAATGACTTCGGTATTAATAGATATATTAATAAATCCAGCTACATTAACAAACAATGCAATTTCCCAAATAACCATCAAAAAGGCAGTAATGCTGGTTAAATCTTTCCAAAGTATCAAACATGACCGGTTACAGACTGATTACTATGTAAATTGTAACATTTAAATCTGTATTTAGCAGAAATTACATAGCATATCTTGTTTATCTATGGAGCGATCACACGTGAATAGTTATATGTCCGTACATGCCCGTACAAATGTACAAAGTTCAATAATACACTTCAAATACATTTAAAACATATAGAAATTGAAGAAAACTTTATGGTCATGAACTAACACTTTGAAACACCAAACGCCAACAAACATCCAAATAACAGGCAGGAAAAACTAAGTGCGCAGTTGCCGTTCTCTCAGTAATAATATAATGACGCAGCAGGTGGCAAACTTCAACAATAATGCCACCTACTGGTTGCACCGGGAAATACACTCTACAAACTATCAAAATAGGAGTCCATCAATAAAAGACTTAATTTCTCCAGGAGCCTTTTATACAGCCGCCCCCAAAGGTGCTATGCAACTTTGCTTCTACTAAAAGGTGACTTAAATTAAGGTGAGTTGGCAGGGCAGTTTTCATTATCTGGCAGGAAGCTGGGAGGATCACCAACTGTGCTACTGGTCGAGTGTAGACTTTATTTACCTTTATATCTACATCAGCAGATCTGACATGTCCTTCCGAACTGTGGTGTGTCTTGATGACATGTCCAACAGGCCAGGGGGCCCTAGGCATCTGTGGATCTACAATCATAACAACCATTTTCTCTGTTAAGTCTGGGGGAGAGGACTGGTAAGTTTAAGGTTGACTCTGGTAAATCTGACTTGTCTTGAGCTAACCAAATTTCCAAACTCTCAGCTTGAGCTTCTGTTGGTAAGTGACTCAAAATGCTGGGAACATTGCTGGCCCATTGTCGTATCTCAAATCAAATAAATTAAGGTGAGTTGGCAGGGCAGTTTTCATTATCTGGCAGGAAGCTGGGAGGATCACCAACTGTGCTACTGGTCGAGTGTAGACTTTATTTACCTTTATATCTACATCAGCAGATCTGACATGTCCTTCCGAACTGTGGTGTGTCTTGATGACATGTCCAACAGGCCAGAGGGCCCTAGGCATCTGTGGATCTACAATCATAACAACCATTTTCTCTGTTAAGTCTGGGGGAGAGGACTGCCACTTTTGCCATGTCTGGAGGCCTGGGAGGTAGTTTCGGATAAACCTGGACCAGAAGTTTTCCGCCAGGACTTGCAAATGCCTCCAGCTTCTGCGACTCAACAATTCAGACTCCGGGTAGATTACCTGTGGCAAGGAACCATCCGACTGCCCCATGAGCAAACTGTTTGGTGTCACTGGGTCAATGTCTGCAACATCCGAAGACACGTATCCTAAAGGCTTCGAGTTAAGAATAGCTTCCACCTCTAGGAGGGCTGTCAGCAGGACTTCTTCTGGAACTGACTGAGCTCCCACGGTAGTATAAAGGGCTGACTTTACAGATCGTACCTCTCTCTCCCACACTCCTCTGAAATGTGGGGCTGCTGGAGGATTGAAGTGAAATTGGATCCTCTGACGAGCAAGCTGTTTCTGTAAGTCAGGAGTCATTTCAGCAAAGGCTTCTCTCAACTCTCTTTCACCCCCTTTGAAGTTTGTTTCTCTGTCTGACCACAGTTCCGCTGGCATTCCCCTCCATGCAACAAACCGCCTAAAGGCCATTAGGAAGGAATCAGCATTCATGGTACTGAGAAGGTCCAAGTGCACCGCTCTAGTAGTTAAACACTTGAAGATTATCCCCCAGCGTTTCTCTGTGCGTCTCCCAATTTTAATCAGCATTGGCCCAAAGCAGTCTACATCACATAAGTAAAAGGCCGGTTTGTGGAGATGGAGATGGGCAGAAGGCAAGTCTTCAATCTTAGGAATAGTTGGCCGAGCCCTCCAACGCTGACACTCTGGACACCCATGCTGGTGCCGACGAATGGCTTCACGGCCACGGATGATCCAATAATAGCGCCGCATTTCGGCAAAGACTCGCTCAGGTCCTGGATGATGCAGCTTGCTTAATCAGTAGCCGAGTGACTGGATGATGAGCGTCCAATACAATGGGGTGTAAGGTACATTCTTCTATGGATTCAGCTCTCCTTAATCGACCTCCCACTCAGATTAAACCACTAAATCTGTCCAGTTCAGGGGCTAAGGTAAGAAGGTGACTATCAGAAGACACTGGTTTGCCTTTCTCCAAACATTGATAGTCATTGGCTCAACGCTGAACTCGACTGCTCGACGCTCAACGCTGCTGCCTGCTGTCTGACCTACGCTCGGAGCTTCGTGGAGTTTATCCTAAATCCTTCTCTTTATTCCTATTCACATAATATAACTTTCTTATTTTTCACTAGATTACTTAACCTATTGCATAGTATTACTAAACGGAACGATTTATTACTAGCAATCCACCAGCGTAATCACCTAGTGTTAGCCATAGCCCGCTAGCCTGCTAGCTACCGTCTACTTTCTTTCTTTTTTCCTCTAAACCAACCTTCCTTGTCGATTTAATGGCGGATTTATCCGATGTATGTTATTCTGATCTGTCCTCGCCAGATCGGGAAGCTGTGGAGACGTTGCTGCCCGGAATTCATCGATCCACCGCGAGGCACAGCGTCCCGCACATCACCCTTGCCCCAGGCACCGGCAAGCGACCGAGACATCCAGCCAGCGAGTCCCGTGTGCGTTGCAGTTTTTCGGACGGCGTTCATCAAACACACGGTCAGTCATGTCCGACGATTATCATGTGTATTAAATGCAACGTGTACAGCTTAGCTCTTTCTGTCAGCAGTGAGACTTACACATGTGATAAATGCAGGGATATTGTCAGGCTGACAGAGAGAATCTCAGAATTAGAGACACGCATCCAAACTTTAATTGAGGATAGTGAGAATGAAAGGGCCTTAGATACTGCTTTGGATGCGACTAGCCTAGTAAACACTGCACATTCGGTTCCGGTTGTAGAAGCCACGCAGCAGGCTAACTGGGTGACTGTGAGGCGGCATAATGGCAAGAACAAACACCACTCTTCCGTTCCGATTAGAACATCAAACAGGTTCTCCCCACTCAGTGACGCACCCACTGAGAATCCTGTTGAAAGTGCCCTAGTTATTGGCGATTCTATTACACGGAACGTGAAAATAGAGACACCAGCCACCATAGTCACATGTTTGCCGGGGGCCAGAGCACCTGACATCAAAGCAAATTTAAAAGTGCTGGCTAATGCTAAACGTAAATATTCTAAAATCATTATCCACGTCGGCACAAATGATGTTCGACTTCGCCAGTCGGAGATCACTAAAATTAACATTAAAGAGGTGTGTGAACTCGCAAATTCAATGTCAGCAGAAGTAATTTGTTCTGGCCCTTTCCTGTTCGTCGGAGTGATGAGATAGTTAGCAGGTTATCATCACTCAATGGCTGGCTGTCTAAGTGGTGTCCGCAGAATAATATAGGTTTCATAGACAATTGGAAAAGCTTTTGGGGCAGACCTGATCTGTTGAAAAGAGATGGTATTCATCCCTCCCGGGATGGTGCTGCTCTTCTATCTAGAAATTTGGCAAATAGTCTTAGAGCTGAAACATGACAAACCAGGGCCCAGATCAGGACGCAGACAAACTGGCTAAACCGACCGTCTGCTAGCCGCCTCACGTCACAGAACTCAGATAATTCACAGCACATAGAAACACTTACACCTAGATATTGTCACCGAACCGAATTATATTACCTCGAACTAGTAAATACAAAAAATTTCCGAAACCTTTTATGGGTAAAAATTTAATTGATGTTCAAAAAATGAAAATCACAGATAAATCAGATAAACAAATGATAAAGCTTGGGTTACTGAATATTAGATCTATTTCTTCAAAAGCACTTATTGTAAATGAAATTATCACAGACAATAAACTAGACTTGCTGTGTTTGACAGAAACCTGGCTAAAACCAGACGATTACATTACTTTAAATGAATCTAGTCCTCAAGGTTATGATTATCGACACAATCCTCGACAGAAAGGCGAAGGGGGAGGTGTTGCTGTAATTTATAGTAATATATTCAGAATCATTCAAAAGAATTTCAAATATAATTCCTTTGAAGTGATGGTGCTTTATGTAACATTATGTAAGTTGACATTTGTGCTGGCAACTGTATACAGGCCACCAGGGCACCATACTGACTTTATCAAAGAATTTGCTGATTTTCTATCAGAGTTAGTACTAGCTGCGGATAAAGTCCTTGTTGTTGGTGATTTTAATATCCATGTAGATATAACAAAGACGCATTTGGATTGGCATTTGCAGACATTTTAAACTCTATTGGAGTTAGACAACACGTGTCAGGACCCACTCATTGTCGTAATCATACCCTAGATCTAATACTGTCGCATGGAATTGATATCGATGCTGTTGAAATTCTACAGCAGAGCGATGATATATCAGATCATTATTTAGTCTCGTGTATAATACAATTAGCCAAGGCTACAAAACCACCACCCAGCCATAATATTGTAGAACCATCACGTCTACCACTAAAGATTGCTTATAAATAATCTCCCCGAGCAGTTTCATCGCCTTAGTATACCTGACAATTAGAAGAACTCGATGCTGCAACAGAAAAACTATGGCTCTCTCTTTTCCAGCATTAGATGCAGTCGCTCCTTTACGTCTAAAGAAGATTAAGGAAACTAATCCAACGCCGTGGTATGATGAGCACACTCGGGCTCTAAAACGAGCTGTGAGAAAAGCTGAAGTAGTTGGAAGAAAACAAAACTAGAAGTTTTTCGCCTTTTGTGGAAAGAAAAATGATTGAGTACAGAACGGCTATAAGAAATGCTAGATCTACTTATTTTCAAATCTCTTAATAGAAAACAAACATAATCCTAGGTATTTATTTGACACAGTGGCTAAATTAACTAGAAACAGAGATTCAACTGCTGACGTTTCCATAGAGCCAGCAGTAATGACTTTATGAACTTCTTTACTTGCAAGATTGATAATATTAGAGAGAAAATTATAAACATGCAACCGTCTACAGTTTCGCTTCAGACAGTGCACTGTAGTGTCCCTGAGGTAAAACTAGAATCATTCGCCGCTATAGGAGAGGAAGAATTATCTAAACTTATCAAATCATCAAAATCAACGACATGTATGTTAGACCCAATTCCGACTAAACTACTGAAAGAAATGCTTCCAGAGGTCGTTGGTCCACTTCTTGATATAATTAATTCATCTCTAACACTAGGATACGTGCCAAAAACCTTTAAGCAGGCTATTATTAAACCTATTAAAAAACCTCAACTAGATCCGAGAGATTTAGTAAATTACAGGCCAATCTCGAATCTACCTTCTGTCAAAGATACTAGAAAGGCAGTTTCAACACAACTGTGCTCCTTTTAGAAAGAAATGGAATCTGTGAGGATTTCCAGTCAGGATTTAGACCATACCATAGTACTGAGACTGCTCTCGTTAGAGTTACAAACGATCTACTCTTATCATCCGATCGTGGCTGTATTTCTCTATTAGTGTTATTAGATCTCAGTGCTGCTTTTGACACTATCGATCACAACATTCTTTTAAAAAGACTTGAAAACTATATTGGCATTAGTGGAACTGCTTTGGCATGGTTCAAATCGTACTTATCTGACCGTTATCAGTCTGTAGTAGTAAATGAAGAGATGTCGTATCGATCACAGGTAGGGATGCTCACATTGACCGTTTAACCGTTAACCGAAAGTAAGAATTTTAACCGATTAATACTATCAGTTAAACGGTTTTTTTTTTTTTTTTTTTTTTGCTGTTTGCTGCATGGTTAAAGAAAATATATATATATACATATATGCTTATTTGTTAACAGTTTCACACGTGCCAGACATATTTCGCTAAGCAACAAGCAAAATGAAGCGAGCGAAAAGAAGTACTGACCATTTCGATAGAAAGGGTCAGGCGCGCCGTTGGCACGGGGACAGGAAAGAAATCGACCCCCGCACTTTTGATAAGGGCTGCTTCAATCAGTCACAATATATCATCTTTTAGCTTAGGATATTTTCTTTCAAATGAGACCATTTTCACGTTTCTGTGAGCTTTCGTTCATAAATAATAAACTGTTTTGTCGCAGATGTGAAGAAGAGGAAATGCGCTCTCGAACAGAGAAACACGCGATCTCCAAGCAATCGATCACAGCGTGCTAACGTTTTAGGACAGGTCGATGGTATATAAATCGTGGCCGAACGTTAGCGTTTGTCAATCAAGCAAAACCGTCCATTCAGAAACCGAGAAATTTGACACTTTAAGGTAAGAGGCTGATCTCTCAGATTGACGCGCGAGCTGGCTTGACTGAAGTTTTCGTGAGGATTTGTAGTTTATGGACTGTTTTGAGTTCGGTAATTACATCTAGACAGTTAAAAGCATTGATGGCATCTATAAAAGAGATATCTAAAAGCGAAACGAAAATTATTGCCTCGACCGGCGACACAGTGGGGAGGACGCACGAGAGGAGACCTGCGCGTTTAATTGGTATGTGTATACTGTAATACTGCATTTACAAAGCTTATCAGTGGCATGCACTTTGATCACGAAAGTGAAAGTGCCTTTTGCGGTCGCATCGCGGTGACCCCCGCGTTCCATTTCTCTCGATGTGAACCGTGAGCTCCAGTCCATTACAATTTAGGGCCATGGTATACTTCATTTCCCGCATTCCGCTCAGTATCGTGCGCGAGCCTTTCAAAGAAACTCCTTTGCCCATGAGCGCGGAAAGACGCGTTCGGTATGCACACGTGCACCGTCCGTGGTCATAACAATAACAATCCTTGAGGTAGGCCTGCTATTTTTATTTGACGGAAAAAATGTCTAAAATATCGGTTGTTCAAAGCTTCAATGGATTCACCGTGTTTTTGTTTTGTCATCTTAATTTGTTAAACATTTAAGTGAAAAATATTTAGTGTAGGCCTATTTATTTTATGCCTTTTATTGAAATTATTTTTTTCTGTTGTCAGAAACGCTGCAGGTGCGTGACAATTTGATAATGTGAATCCAGGTTCTGTTGTTTATCTGTTCTGTGCTGCTGTTTGCATGTTAAAATAAACCCGTGGAAGACACAGACACTCGTCAATTGTATTTTTTATTTAATGTCATATATATGTCATATTATATAGGCTATACAATATTATAATCTTATCAGTTAACGGTTAATAATCGGATAACGAGCGTCGGTTGTCGGTCGAGAAATTTAACCGAAATGAGCATCCCTAATCACAGGTTCAATATGGAGTACCACAAGGCTCAGTACTAGGACCGTTGCTTTTCACTCTGTACATGCTGCCCTTAGGACAGATAATTAGGAAGCAGTGTTAGTTTTCACTGCTACGCTGACGATACTCAGCTCTATATTTCCTGGCGCCCTGACGAAACCTACAAATTCACAAACTAACAGAATGCATAGCTGACATTAAAAACTGGATGACAAGAAATTTCTTATTATTAAATTCAGAAAAAACTGATATCCTAATCTTTGGACCAAAAACTTCCTCACGAAAAAACCTTGAATACTCTCTAACACTTGACGGGTGCTCCATTAAACCTTCGTCCTCAGTTAGGAACCTGGGTGTGCTCTTTGATACCAATCTTTCATTTGAAAGTCATGTTTCTAGTATCTGTAAAACCGCATTCTTCCATCTAAAAAATATATCTAAATTACGACATATGCTCTCAATGACAAATGCGGAACAGTTGGTTCATGCATTCATGACCTCAAGACTAGATTATTGTACGCTCTACTGGGTGGTTGTTCTGCTCGGCTTTTAAACAGACTACAGTTGGTCCAAATGCGGCAGCTAGAGTTCTTACTAGAACCAGAAAGTATGACCATATTAGCCCAGTTCTGTCAACATTACATTGGCTCCCTATTAAACATCGTATAGATTTTAAAATCTTGCTACTTACTTATAAAGCTTTAAATGGTTTAGCTCCCCAGTACCTAAGCGAGCTCTTAATGCATTATAGTCCTTCACGTTTATTGCGATCTCAGAATTCAGGCCAGTTGATAATACCCAGAATATCAAAATCAACTGAAGGCGGCAGATCCTTTTCCTATTTAGCACCTAAACTCTGGAACAATCTTCCTAGCATTGTTCGGGAAGCAGACACACTCTGTCAGTTTAAATCTAGACTAAAAACACATCTCTTTGCTCTTGCATACACATAACACATTATCAATACACTGCACATTTCCTATAACACTAGATATACCTGTACATCAGAATAAGAATGGCATCTACGCTAATATCAGTCTCTCTGCTTATCCTGAGGTTTGCCGGGTGCTGGATCCAGGCCGTATCCAGATCAGTGGAGAAACCTGTGTCTGGACCTGCCTACAATGTAGCCCAGGAGACAATGGGCCTACAGATCCAGTTCTGGCTGCATCTATAATTCTGATTTTTAATCCCCGTATCCGCTTACATATATTTATATATAATCTATTTTTAATCTCTATAATAAAATGTATAATTCAGATTTTGATCTCCATATCCATTTACATATATTATATATATCTTCCAAGGGGTTTTTTCCCTCCTAGGACTTTTTTTCCCAGTGCTAGCACGCTGGGTTTTTCTCCTAGGGGGTTTTTTCCACCCCTGGGAGTCAGCCGACATTGGCTTAATGTAGCACCATCTTGTATATGTTACATATTACCACGCTTGTTTGTACAGCTTATTTTTAACCACTTCCCTTTTTTTTCTGTGCTTCTAATATGTAAAGCTGCTTTGAAACAATTACCAATTGTAAAAGCGCTATATAAATAAATTTGACTTGACTTGACTGGGGAAAGACTCCTGCTGAACTCGCTTGAGAATAAGGATCTCAGCTTGACGATAATTATCTGCATCAGGAAAGGAATCAGTAGTAGGGTTTACCTGAATTTCCTTGACAGTGGCATCCAGGAGTTCTTGCCAGGTATCATGATTCCAAGAATCAGAGATAATGGATTGGGGTGCTACTGCCGTGGCTCCACAGAAAGCAGACTTCCGTAGCTCTGTGGGGCCATCTGTTTGGTCTGTTCTTGGCATTACTGGCCAGATAGCTGGATCTTGAAGTAAGAATGGAGGTCCTTGAGACCATCTGTTTGTCTCTGTAAGGACATTCAGAAGTTTGCCTCTAGTGAGGTCATCTGCAGGATTGCTTGAAGAATCCACATAGCGCCAAGAACACGTCTCTGTTAGCTCCTGGATTTCGGCGACTCGATTGCCAACAAAAACTTTGCAGTGGCAGGATTCAGAATTCAGCCAGGTAAGGACAGTGGAAGAATCTGTCCATAATACTGTGGTCTCAATCTGCAAGGTCAGTTCCTTCTGAAGTAATCTAGCTAACTGAGCGGCCACAAGAGCTCCACAAAGTTCCAATCGGGGAATGGAATGAGAACGTTTGGGGGCCACTCTGGATCAAGCTACCATGAAAGACATTTTACTTTTCTTGTCAGTGGTCCTCATATATGCCACTGCTCCATATGCCTGTTCTGAAGCATCTGAAAATATGTGGACTTCATGTATGGCACCATCCTTCTCCACTTCAAGAGGGACATAAGTCCTAGGGAGGGTGATGCTTGGCAGGTACTGATGTTCATTTTCCCAGACGTGCCATGACTGCAAGAGTTCAGGTGGTAAGTTTGGATCATCCCAACCGCGCTGCTTATTCCATAGCTGCCTAATTATGACCTTGGCTCGAGTGGTGTAGGGCAAAATAAGTCAGAGAGGGTCATATTGAGTGGCTAGGACCTTGTAGATGTTCCTGAGGGTGGGAGTCTCATACACAACAGGTCTGTGTTTGTACACTAGGGTATCAGTCTGCCAGTTCCAGCTTAAGCCTAAGGTTGACTCTGGTAAATCTGACTTGTCTTGAGCTAACCAAATTTCCAAACTCTCAGCTTGAGCTTCTGTTGGTAAGTGACTCAAAATGCTGGGAACATTGCTGGCCCATTGTCGTATCTCAAATCCAGCTTTGGAAAGCATCTCTCTCAGTCCATCGACCAAGTATTTGGCTGCCTCAGGGGTGCTCAGACTCTGAAGGCAGTTGTCTACATAAAAACATTTCTCCACTGAGAACCTGATGGACTCACTAGTCATGCTGTGCTTAGTCACATGGTGCTGCAGGGCATAAGTGGCACAGCATGGACTACATGTAGTACCAAATGGTAATACCTGCCATTCAAAGACTTTAGGGGGTTCATCCACTTTCAGATCATGCCAGAGGAACCGCAGTAAGGGACGATCTTCAGGAAGGAGGCAGACCTGATGGAACATCGCCTTGATGTCACCACTTACTGCAACTGGATGCTCCCTAAATCTGAGGAGTACACCT
Organism: Culter alburnus; assembly: GCA_028476615.1. Classification (NCBI taxonomy): domain Eukaryota; kingdom Metazoa; phylum Chordata; class Actinopteri; order Cypriniformes; family Xenocyprididae; genus Culter; species Culter alburnus. The sequence continues at coordinate 3,106,015 of JAOTNS010000145.1, read as the reverse complement.
AGCAATGATGATCTGAGTGTAGGCCCAGGCAACAGATACTGGTTGAGACTTTGCCCATGATATTGGTGGGAACAGTTGAAAACAACACGAGATTTCCCATTATGACTGACAATATGGTGAGGTATATACCAACATTTGTCAGAGTCTGTTGTCTCCTGAGTTACTTCCTGGACAGCTCCTGTCTGCATGAGCTTCTCCATTTCTGCTCTATAAGTCTCTGCTTTCACTGGATCCTTCAACAAACGTTTCTCAATGCTGCGCAGGTTAGGCATGACTGACTCCTTAGGGGCGTGCAACTGAGGCATATCCTTCTGCCGTAGTAAGGGCATTGCCATTCGAAGAATACCGTTCACTTCTGTGCGGATTGTTTTGGTTTCGAGTAATTTTAAAGCCTCCTGATCTTGTTTAGAATGAGTCACCTCTTTCTCATCCCTGTGTGGAACAGCTTCTATCTGCCAGAGTCTTTGGACATTCTTGATGAGCTCATCTTGAGGAGGAAGGACAGATGTCAGCATGCATTGTTGGGAGGATGCAGGCCGCCCCATGAATGATGCAGGGCCCTGGAGGGTCCATCCCAGGCATGTGTTGACAGCAGCAGGTCCACCTGGAGAACCTAATCTGATAGGCTTGATTGGTGTAATGAGATGTGGTTGATCTGACCCAATCAGAAGAAGAGGCTGAGCATCTTTCACAGGTAGGATGGGAAGACCACGTAAGCGTCTATACTTCTTCTGCAGTTGATCCACAGGATAAGACTGTCGTGACAGATTGAGGCGATCTGCAGTGAAGGCATGTTCAATCTTGTAAAGAGTTTGAGGCTTATGGGTTGGGGATACTTGAAAGGAGATAGATGACCCATGAAGAACTTCAATGTCTTGTTGCACAGTGTGCAAAGGGAGATCTTCAGGTGTACCCTGTATGCCCAGGACTTTGGCAGCAGTTGGGAGCAGGATGGTTCTCTCAGAGCCATCATCCAGAAGCGCAAATGTTTCTAAAGTACGGTCTTCATAATGGACATGTACAGGTACTACCTTGAGCATGACACGGGTCCCAACAACAGGTTTGTCCGGCACTGACTGTACCCTCTTGGGAGGATCTAACATTTACTTTGTGCAGAGGGCGAAGATGTTTACCTTGACATAGGTTGCAGGGCTTTTTCAGGTCACACTGAGCAGCATGATGAGTCCTTGCACAGTGCCAACAGAGATTATTATCTCGAATCCAGTCTTTGGCCTGCTCAGTGGTAAGTTTAGCAAAGGCTTTGCATTGGCTCAAATAATGCTCTGTACTATCACAGAAGGGACAGAACCATTTCACCTCAACTGGTTTGGTCTGTTGAGTAGTACCCTTCTGAGGGGACAGGGAAGTTACATTGTGAGTCTCTCCAACCCCATGAAGAATGGCTACAGTCTTTCTACCTTGTACAGATCTAGAAGTCTGTCGGTCTTGAGCTCCTCGTGCGACCACCTCTGCATCAAAGTCATGGCACCAGGCTTCGTAGCGGAGCCAGTTTGAGAGATCATGCAGAGTAGGTACAGTTCCGGGTTGCCGGAATATGTGACGGCGGAACTCAGCTTGCTGTTCAGAAGGAAGTTTGCTCAAAAGATTTCAGTTCAATGTCACCTTCAGGTCCTAAAGTCTTCAACAAACCCACCAATGACTGTACCTGAATAGCAAACTTCTGGAATGCAACAGTATCACCACGCTTTACATCAGGGGCTTCCAGAACACTGGCAATTTTCCTCAATGCTAGTTGGTGGGGCTGACCAAATTTCTCATGGAGGGCCACCATGGTGTCAGTAAACGGTGTAGGTGAGTTCAGAAAGGCATCTGTATCTTCATTTAACTTTAAATGGTCCACAAGTATTTGATATCTAAAGAGTTCAGTCCCATCTGGAGGAAGCAGATTTTCCAAAGCAATTCGAAGTCTGGCGAACTTGCTTGGATCTTATCGGCTGAACTTGGGGATAGTAGGGGTAGGCCCTCTATACACGTACTCTGACCCTGAGGTGTGGGTTAATTGTGGTATGTTGGATTCTACCTTAACTGCAGGTGCTAGATGACTTGACTGAGCTGGCATGGCTCCATGTCGGGGAGAGGAAACTGGAATTTGGGCCAGTAAAGGTTTCCGAAACGAGGGCTGTGCAGCTGAGGATAACAACTCTCTGAGGTCTTCAGGTGTTGGTGGGGGAGGTAGCACATCTGGACTTTGGGAATAATACTGAGAAGGCCGATATGCTGGTGAAGGGTGAGACTGGGAGACCTTGGAGTACCTCGGTACGTCTCGTTGGTTGGTAGCTATGCTGGGTTTTGATAACTTTAAAGTCTCCATACCCTTTCTCAGTTCTAGCTTGGGCTCAGGCCAGGGTGGAAGCTCAGACACTCTTCATCATCAGCTGATGTAGCCAGCTCTGTCTGGTCTACGTGGCAGGAAGGACTGGATAGCAGTTTGGGGACTGGTTGCATGGGAGTTCTATCATGGCTTTTACTTGGACTGAGCTCTGCTCTCAGGGTTTGAGCAACTTTAACAAGTTCTTTGAACTCAGTACGAACTGCTTTCAACTCCATCAAGTCAGCATGGAAAGCTTGGTGTGACTGCAGCAGATGTGCATTCTCTCTACGAATGGCTTGAAGTTCATTATAGTATTCAGGTTCAGGGTATCTGGGCTGCTGGGCTGACATGAATGACTGAGGTAGGTTTTCACTGCGCTCTGTATAACTGAAGCTTGGTGATCTCAACTGAGGGCCTGTGCGAGGAGCAGCATCATCATAGAGGTAATCAGGATTGTCCCATGATGACTGGAGAGGTGTCACATGGGCAGGTACCTCCCGGGGGGTTGGACAGCATGTTCAGTTACAGCTCTGCCCCCTACATACTGCACTTCAAAGTTTTAGAGTCGGACTGGTGGATGTGTTTGCCGTTTTGGTCTGGCTGCCCCAACGATCTCTTCATCATCATTCCATGGTGCCAGGGATGAACACTGCATCCGGCTTGAAGGACCAGTTTGTTGGAGAGGAAAGGAGACTGCTAGGCTCTGGTTCTAACTATCAGCAGTATACACTCCTGAGGTGTCGGTCAGGACACAAAGAATGAGGAGACTAGAGCTTCTTTCCAAAGTGTATTGAATATTAGTCTAAAAATAACAAAATATAACAGTATAAGTGGAAATAGGTACATAATCACAAATAAATCAGACATTCCTTAATCAAGAATACTAACATTTCCAGTATAAATCTTTAAATAACAGTTGCAGTTTTAAATATGCAGAGGATGTGCAATTGGAGACAATATAACTACTGGTCTGGTCCCATGAAATGACTTCGGTATTAATAGATATATTAATAAATCCAGCTACATTAACAAACAATGCAATTTCCCAAATAACCATCAAAAAGTATCAAACATGACCGATTACAGACTGATTACTATGTAAACTGTAACATTTAAATCTGTATTTAGCAGAAATTACATAGCATATCTTGTTTATCTATGGAGCGATCACACGTGAATCGTTATATGTCCGTACATGCCCGTACAAATGTACAAAGTTCAATAATACACTTCAAATACATTTAAAACATATATAAATTGAAGAAAACTTACTTTATGGTCATGAACTAACACTTTGAAATACCAAACGCCAACAAACATCCAAATAACAGGCAGGAAAAACTAATTGCGCAGTTGCCGTTCTCTCAGTAATAATATAGTGACGCAGCAGGTGGCAAACTTCAACAATAATGCCTCCTATTGGATGAATCGGGAAATACACTCTACAAACTATCAAAATAGGAGTCCATCAATAAAAGACTTAATTTCTCCAGGAGCCTTTTATACATTTAGGCTGTTGAAGTTCAGTGAGACACAAGAGCATCAGTGAGGTCAGACACTGACGGTGAGTAATGGAGTCTGAAACACTGATCCAGTTCATCTCAGAGGTTTGTCAGACCAGTTCTTCTACAGGAAACCAATACTTCAAGAACAAGATCATCCACAAACTGAACAGAAATCTCTAGAGTGTTGGTGTATGTGTAGCACTGGGATTTGTTTTCAAAACGTTTTGTATGATTTGTTCTCATTGTTTCCATATGCAGGTCTGAAGTCAGTTTCTCATTATGGACAACAGAGTGAAGAGGAAGAGATTTGCATCTGCAGAATCCAGTAATAAACCCGTGATCTCTGACCCCAAGTGAGTTTAAACCTGTACTGGAAATATGTTTGGAAATTCTTTCTAACATTTATGGATAAGGATATAACTGTAAAATGTAAGTGAAGCTCTGAGGAAAACACGTCTTAAAGGCATTAAACAGCACACGCATCTGACAAAGCACAACAGACACGCTAAATGCTTATAAATATAAAGGATTCTCATGTTTTCCTCTGATATTGTCCATATGTGTTTTGTCCATGGAAATTAGTTTTTCTACTGTAAAACGACGTGACTGGCTGATGTTTTTTGTGCACAGTGTGCAGATAGGACTAATTGATAATCAATTTATTATCCATTTTATCAATTAGTTGTTGCAGCCTTATTTATAATAAATGAAACAGCAGGCAGAACTAAAGGAAGAATTATTTCTGTTTTCTCAGTTTCTGGAGTCAGACATCTTCACCTCAAAGAGCTAAAAGAAAGTCTCTGAAGATTGACAGATCAATTAGTGCTGAAGCAGTGACCTCTGACCCCAGGTGAGATATAATCCAGTATTAGGGACTACAGACTGATAAACAAAACCGCAGACAGAACTGAAGGATTATTTTTTTGTGTGTTTTCTCAGTTTCTGGAGTCCTTCATATAGAAGACACAACAGAAAGCCTCTGGAGAGTGACAGATCGGTGACCTCTGACCCCAGGTGAGGATTAATGTGTCGTGGGTGATTTAACTGCTCTATGAGATTCAAAAACACACTGAATCACACAGACAGGATTTGACGCTTACTTTCTTCCCAAGAAGCACATGTGCTCATATCTGAAAAGTTTAGGAGCACATTAAAAAACTTTAGAGGTATGAAAATGTAATAAATGCTTATGAATTGTCAATCAGCAGTTAACAAAGCTGACTTCATTCCTGCCTTTGCTACTAATTCTTCTCTTAATATCTTGGGCTTGACTGAGACCTGGATTCGTCCAGAGGACTCAGCAACCCCTGCTGCTCTCTCTAACAACTTCATTTTCTCTCATACCCCTCGCCAGTCTGGGAGGGGTGGGGGCACAGGTCTTCTCATTTCTGACAATTGGAAATATTTGACTCATTCCTCTCTTTGCAATAACAATTCATTTGAGTTTCATGCTATTACAATCTCAATTCCTGTCAAAATTCATATCGTAGTAATTTATCGCCCCCCAGGCCAACTGGGTGCCTTTGTAGAGGAACTGGACATGCTGCTGTCCTCATTCCCAGAGGATGGTAGCCCACTTGTACTTTTTGGTGATTTCAACATTTATCTAGAGAAGCCTTATGCTTCAGACTTCCTCTCTCTTGTAGCCTCATTCGATCTCAATCGGCTCATCACCACAAGCACACACAAATCTGGCAACCAGCTTGACCTCATTTACACACACAACTGCATCACTGACAACATTCTGGTTAAACCTCTGCACTTTTCTGATCATTTCTTCATTACTTTTAATCTACAACTCCCCATTTGTTCACCACCAACCCCTCTACCAGTTACCTTCAGACGAAACCTGCGCTCTCTTTCTTCTTCTCATCTTTCGTGTCATCCTCCCTTCCCTCACCCTCACAATTCTCATCTCTGGATGTGAATACAGCAACATACACTTTATGTTCCACATTAACTTCTTCTCTAGATAGTATCTGTCCTCTGTCGTCCAGGCCTGCACGTGCCACTCCCTCTAATCCCTGGTTATCTGATGTTCTTCGTGAACATCGGACCAAACTCAGGGCTGCAGAGAGGAAGTGGCACAAATCAAAAGACCAATCTGACCTAAATAGCTATCAATCTCTGCTCTCATCCTTTTCTGATGAAATTCATGCTGCTAAATCTTCCTATTTCCACAACAAAATCAACAGCGCTTCAAACACACGCACACTTTTCAAAACATTCAACTCTCTTCTCTGTCCCCCTCCACCACCACCACCACAACCCACCTCATCCCTAACTGCTGATCATTTTGCTAATTTTTTCACTGACAAAACATCTACCTTCAGCAGTCAGTTCTCCGCTCCACACACACAGGAACTCAGACCAACCACACAAACAGCCACACACTTCCTCTCTTCATTCTCCCCCCTCACTGAGACAGAATGTATCCAAACTTCTTCTCTCCAGCCATCCCACCACCTGCCCTCTAGATCTCATCCCCTCACACCTTCTACAAGCCATCGCTCCTACACTTTTACCAGCACTTACACACATTATCAACACATCTCTCCACACTGGCACTTTCCCCAACACATTCAAGCAGGCTCGGGTAACCCCACTGCTTAAAAAACCCACATTAAACACGTCTCTTGTAGACAGTTATAGACCTGTTTCTCTCCTACCATTCATAGCAAAAACACTGGAACGAGTTGTTTTCAACCAGGTGTCATATTTCCTCTCACATAGCAACCAATTGGATGTCAATCAATCTGGTTTCAAGAGTGGCCACTCGATTGAGACTGCACTGCTGTCGGTCACTGAATCCTTGCGGATTGCAAAAGCTAATTCCAAATCATCAGTTCTCATTCTGCTCGATCTATCTGCTGCCTTTGACACGGTGAATCATCAGATCCTCCTGTCCACCCTCTCATCACTGGGCATCACAGGTACTCCACTTCTCTGGTTTGAATCCTATCTCACAGGAAGGTCTTTCAGGGTTGCCTGGAGAGGGGAGGTATCCAAAGCTCATCAACTGACCACAGGGGTTCCTCAGGGTTCAGTTCTTGGACCCCTCCTCTTCTCCATTTACACTACATCACTTGGTCCCATCATTCAGGCACATGGTTTCTCCTACCATTGCTATGCTGATGACACACAACTCTTCCTTTCATTCCAACCAGATGATCCCACAGTAGCTGCACGAATCTCAAGCTGTCTGGCGGACATCTCGGCATGGATGAAAGAACATCATCTACAGCTCAACCTGGCTAAGACGGAGCATCTCGTCTTCCCTGCCAATCCGACTCTAAATCACGATTTCAGCATCCAGCTAGGCACATCCTCAATTACCCCTTCAAATTCGGCCAGAAATCACGGAGTAATCCTTGATGACCAACTCACCTTCAAAGACCACATTGCAAATACAGCTCGGTCATGCAGATTTTCACTTTACAATATCAGGAAAATCAGGCCCTTCCTAACAGAACATGCAACTCAACTTCTGGTCCAGGCCCTGGTCATTTCTAGGCTTGATTACTGCAATGCACTTCTGGCTGGATTGGCATCATGCACAATCAAACCTCTACAATTGATTCAGAACGCTGCAGCACGTCTCGTCTTCAATGAGCCCAAAAGAGCCCACGTCACGCCTCTCTTCATCTCTCTGCACTGGCTACCACTTGCTGCTCGCATCAAATTCAAGGCGTTGACGCTTGCTTACAGATCTACCACAGGCTCAGCACCCTCCTACTTCCACTCACTCTTACAAGTCTACACTCCTACCAGAAGCCTATGCTCACTAAAGGAGCGAAGGCTTGTGGTACCATCACAGAGAGGCACGAAATCACTCTCCAGGACATTCTCATTCACTGTTCCTTGCTGGTGGAATGATCTTCCTGCCTTCATCCGGAATGCAGAATCTTTGGCAATATTCAAAAGACAGCTGAAAACTCATCTCTTAACCTCATCTTTAAAAAAAAAATAAAAAAAACCTTCTTATTCCTATCCTTTCACTTCCTCTAATCCTTCTCTATTGTAGTTTATGATACTCTGAGCACTGCCTAAACTTGTATTGTGAGCACTTCTTGTGTCTATTTGCCTCGTCATGACGACTCGCTTGTTATATTCCTCACTTGTAAGTCGCTTTGGATAAAAGCGTCTGCCACGTGAATAAATGTAAATGCTCATTCAAAACTTGAGTGTTTGTTCCTGGTGTCACAGTTCCAGTCATTCCCAGACTACATTTTCCCATAATCCTCCCTGGCAATCACCTGTACTCACTCCACCAATCAGCAATCACCCTCACCCAGCTGCAGCACATTACCTGGACTATATAAGCTACTCTCATCCTCACACCCATTGCGAAGTCTTGATTAGCCACGGTTGAGCGTTATTTCTGTTTTCCTGTTCTGTTGTTGACTTGGACTGTTTATCTGGACTCTGATTCTTAAATATTAAATATTTCTACTTCCCCTCATGGACATCCATGTGACACCCCTCCAGACCGAGGGAGACGTGTAATTTTCTCACTCAAACCTTCTTCTTCTGCTTCTGATGTCTTTTAGAGAGAAAAGCTGCCCATGACTGCTGCTCTGTTTTCTTTATATTAATAACATAATATCGAAAAAGAGTTGATAAACGATCCAGTGTGAATCTGTGTTTGTGATCTGGAGAATGTCAAATTATTCCGTTTATGACCTGTTTTTGCAGTAGTGAGCAATATAGCAATATGACATTTTCTGGAACAGGATCTGGCAGGATCCGGCTCAAATTAAGTACTGGTATAAAGAGTATAAAGTTGACAAGTTAAATTATTGTTGTTATTATTTTTATTATTTTTATTATTAAGTTAAATGTGAATCTTCTTTAGCATGCTGGTGCCATGCCATGAAAACTGCCCCACAGCAAACCGAACCGAACCAAACCAAACCGTGATATGAACTGGACTGTGGCATTGGTGTATCGTTACACGTCTAGTCATCACTGCAGCGCTCTATACTAGCGTTGCACAAATATGGGTACCTGATAGTTTGGTAGATCAGTCAATGTGACTGCAGAGAGTCAGCTGACTGATAGAAATGACAGATATGACAATACCACAAAAGATGCTGCTTCAGGAGCTTCTGTCCTGTGATCATCCCAAATTATACCATGAGTTCAAAGATCAGCAGCTGTGCTTGATAACAAAAGGCTGTTTATGTTCCACAGAAGAAAGTTAGTCATACAGGTTTGGACCAAAATCAGACTAAACGATCAATCATTTCTGTCTGAACTAAGTTTGTGTCACAGAACAGATTGTGTTTTTCTTCTTCTTTTTTGTCTGACCTTTAGAAAATGAATATGAATCATGTTTGTGTTTTATAGTGTGGATCATTGTGGAGAGATCAGAAGTACAGCAGAACTACACAAATGTAGGTCTCCACACACAATCATTTAGTGATTTGATGTTGATTTGTCTCATTTAGTGAAATGTTTCTCTCTTCTTGTGTTCAGATGCCTGTGATCTCACACTGGATCCAAACACAGCAAACACTCATCTCATTCTGTCTGAGAAGAACAGGAAGATCACATATGTGGAAGATCATCAGCCGTATCCTGATCATCCAGAGAGATTTGATGATGTTCCTCAGGTTCTGTGTGGAGAGAGTCTGACTGGACGCTGTTACTGGGAGTTTGAATGGAGTGGAAGTGCTGAAATATCAGTGACATATAAAGGAATCAGCAGGAAAGGATGGAGTGAAGACTGTGTGTTTGGATTCAGTGACAAATCCTGGAGTCTGAACTGCTCTGATGACGGATTCTCTTTCTGGCACAATAAGAACTGCACTTATTTACCTGCGATCCGTTCATCCTCTAAGAGAGTAGGAGTGTATGTGGACGTGTCGGCCGGCACTCTGTCCTTCTACAGCGTCTCTGACACACACACACTCACACACTTACACACATTCAACACCACATTCACTGAACCCCTCTATGCTGGATTTGGATTTCATTACAACTCCTCATTGTCTCTGTGTGACATTAAACAACCTCCTGTGAGAAACATCAGTGATACACACACAACCGGGTGAGTGAAATATACTGTGTCTTAGTGAAGGATTTTTCCAGACTGTGATTAATAGTTCAATCCTCTGTTCTTCATTCATCACTAAACACTACATATATATATATATATATATATATATATATATAAATTTTTTTTTTTCTTTGTTTGGAAACAAGTCTCTCTGTGCAGGGACTATAAAGAAATTATTTTTCATTTCAGTTAGTTTTGAGCAAAAACTCAGAGTTCGGAGGACTGATTTACATATTTCTCAAAAGCTCCTGATCACATGATCTCTAAATTTGCTGTTAATTTTCTGTAATTTTCTCTCTGTAGTGTGAGCTTCTGTTCTATTAATATGCCTGCAGGTGAGGAATAAGACAGAAATAATCAAATTCACTCAGTATTACTTGATCTATTCCAGCACTCCCTCAATCACAATCAAGCACAATTAACTGTAGACAGTTGTGTTGTAACCACTAAAACAGTCCAGTTCTTTATACTCAAACTCATTTATTATGTTTGGATAATGAACATTTCTGTCCACCCCAGACTGCTTGCTGGCCTTTATCTGTCCACCTCTGTGAAAATATCCCGCTTCACCACAGTTAAAAACACTGATTTATAGAATACTTGAGACATTATTCAACTTGAGCTCATTGATGGAGAATAGAGAGTTCATGTAGACTAGATAAACAGAACCTACATAAAAATAACTTGCCAATGATGTACAAATTAATCTCTCATTAAACTATACCAATTTATTAAATGTTCATCTTTTGATGGTACATTTTCCACAAAGACAGTTGTTAGAATTGTGTGAATTGTAACTGATTTACTCTTTAGGGTTTTATAGTAGACTGTTAGTATGTTGTTAATTTTGAGTTAACTTTACAGTAAGATCCCATTAGTTAACATTCGTTAATGCAGTAACAACTGAGCAATACATGTGTTATGGTATTAATCTTTAATTTAATTAATAAAAAATTTAACTGTTCATTGTTAGTTTATCTTAGTTCAGATCATTAAATAATATTGACAGATGATTTTAATAATGATTTGATAAACATTGAAATGAACACTAACTGAGATTAATAAACACTTTAGTAGTTTTCATTGTTAGTTCATGCTAACTAATGTAGTTAAAGTCACCAGCCAAGCATTGAGTTTTATTTATTAGTTTATTCAACAATTAATTTTTTACCTTGTTTAAAATCATCTGACTCTTTCATTCCTCCTTCTTCTGGTTCTTCACAGGTTCTCTGACTCCAAACCTTCTGGGCTCAATATTCACCCACTGCTGAACTGTCAGTCTTGTGTCCATATAGCTGATTCTGATCAGTGGGTTCAGATTGAGCCGTCGGCCTGTACAGATGAAGGAGGGTCAAAGTTCAGGGTCAGCACTGACCCAGGCCGTTACGAGTGTGTCAGGACCAGAATGCGATGGATCTGTGACTGTGACGTCACCCTTCAGTACTGTACCGTAGACGGACACTTCCTCAACACAGAGCTGGAGAGGCTGCAGTGTAACCGGATCGGTCCAGTGATTGACGTGACGGTGATCTCAGGGAAACTGGAGGAAGTTCATCTGCCCCATTACGCCTGTTTAGGAGAGTCTGACCCCTCTCTCAAAGATGCTGTGAAAGTCCTCAGCGTAAAAGACGAGGGAATAACCACAGAACCTGTGCAGTTGACCCGATTCCATGCCAAGATTGTTCAACCATCCTTCTCTCTTAAAACATTAATAATAAGTTGGATAATGCGAGTGGATGAACACTGTGATCTTCTTCTCTACATGTGTTCTAAAGTTCCTCTCATTCTACATGTCTACTTTTTTCCATTTGATGATTGTGCAAAAGAAAAAGTTGAGAAGGATGAAAAGTCAAGTTTTCCAATCCCGCATCCCAGACCTGACAGGCCACTTCGGATGAAAACGCCACACATTCTTGACGTTCCAGGTGCCTCTATCCATCCCAAAGAAGGGGTCACATTTAGAAGAGAAACTCCCCCGAACTACTTCAAGGTCACAACACGTCTGGAGAATGATCTTCAAATGACTCTTATCAGAAAGGAGGATAAGGAGGAGGTCTGGCCTGCAACAATTTTGAAAGATGAACTTGATCAGAGAGACAAACCGTGTCCGAATAGTGATCAGATTCATCCTAAGAGAGACGAGTCGCATCTGAATAGTGATCCAGATAAAGCAAGATATTTTGATAATCATTGGCCAGATCTCATTCAGGGCATTACAAATGTTGGGTTCATTGCAGATAAACTGTGTCAGCAGCAACTAATTCATGAGGAACAATATTCAGAAATCACACAGAGTTTAACCAGTCAGGAGAGCATGAGAAAGATCTGTGACATTATACGCAAACACAGAGATGATGTGAAAGCTAAATTCATCTCAGTTCTTCAGGAAGAGAAGCTTTACCACTTCTGAACATTGGTCTGATTCACACTTTGAGCTCGAGGAGCATCTTTTTAAACTGATCTAAAACAGCTGATAAACCCAAAGCTTCTCTAGTGATGATACAGGAAAATATGTGTCTATGTAAGTTATCAAAATATACTTCTTTCAAAATATTAATTTATAGTTACGTTATGAATAGATTTAAGTATTTGCATGTCTAAGTAAATGTTCTACAGGGAAGGTAAAAGGAGTTCAATGTCAGCAAAGTTACAGCAAGATTTATTGTCTTTGTATTTTTCATACGTTTTGGTGAATTGCTGATACACATTTTTTTTGTACATAAAATCTGAAATGTAGAATTTTACTAAAAAAGGACAGTTGTGGCAAATATAATCCAGATTTATTTTTTTTTTTTTTTTGTAAACATTTTGTTGTCTCAGAATTTAACATTTATTGTATATATTGCATTTTGGATATTTTGGAAATTTTCTGAATGGTATATATTCTGAATAATGAGCTATAAGACTGTAAGACTTGGTTTTCCTGCTAAGACAAAAGCTGAGATCAAGCGCCCTGCAATAAAGTAATAAAACTCAAAAAATGGCATAGGACAACGCCTTGGCCAAAACTCTCATCAGACATCCCACCACCCATCCCACCCACCCCGCAAATCTGCATCGGGATTTTTGTGAAACAGAAGACCCAGAGGCAAAAATGCAAGTTCACAGAGTTTAATCACCAGTCCAAAATGACAAACTGAGGCAGACTGCCAAGCGCCATCACTAAAGGTCGCTCGCAGCTGGATATCACAAAAGGAAAAAACAGAAAACAGTCACAGTCGGTGGTTGGTTGAGGGCAGTAGCTCGGTCTTGGATCCAGAGGCGTCTCGGGTGTAGATGGAGAGAACAACGCCTGTCAGATGGACGAAACCAGGTCTGAAGATGCGAGAGCTTCAGCAGGGCGGATCACAAGGCGGCTACTGGGACTGTGACTAAGACTGGGACGCACACACACAAACAGAGGTTACAGATCTCTGAAGGAGGGTAGAGAGACAATGCCAACATAAGGTAACGAATAATCCGACAAAGAAACGCGGAAAACAGCAGGAGAAATAGCAGAGAAAATCAGAGGGAAAGAGCCACAGGTGAAGCAGCAATCATTGCGAATGCAGACAGTAATGACAAGCAGCTGAGTTCAATAGGTAACGATGGCAGAGGGAAAAAACAGGAAAAGAGGAGAAAATCAAACCTGGCTCATGACAGTACCCCTCCTCCGAGGAGCGCCCCCTGGCGCTTCCGAGGCAGAGGACTGGCGAGAGCGAAGGAAGTCCTCGATGAGCGAGCGGTCCAGGACGTCCCGTGCTGGACTCCAGCTCCTCTCCTCGGGACCGTAACCCTCCCAATCGACTAAATACTGATGACCACTCCCCCGGCGGCGCACATCCAGCAGCTTCCTAACCCTGTAAACAGGAGAACCCTCGACAAGAACAGGACAATGGGTGGGTCGGACGGGAGCGCGAATAACTTGCTTAATGCATAATTCGTGGAAAACAGAGTGGATGCATCGCAAGTTGGGAGGTCATTTGAGTTTGACGGCTGCAGGACTAAGGACTTTAACTATGGGAAAGGGACCGTTGAAGCGCGGCACTAATTTTCGAGAAGCGCACTGCAGGGGTAAATCCAGAGTGGAAAGCCACACTTTCTGACCACAGACGTATCTGGGTGCTTTGATACGACGACGATTGGCAGTGCGACGTGTGCGCTCTCTGTTCTGGCACAGCGCGGCTCTCACAGTCCTCCAGGTGCGCTGGCAACGTCGTATAAATGCTTGGACCAAGGGAACAGAGGCCTCTGTCTCTTGGGAGGAGAACAGAGGCGGCTGGTAACCGAGGCAAGACTGAAAGGGTAAAAGCCCTGTGGCTGACGAGGGAAGTGAATTATGGACGTATTCGACCCACGGCAATTGCTCGCTCTACGACGAGGGATTACGAAAAGCCAAAGTGCGGAGCATAAGACCTAGAATCTGGTTAGTGCGTTCGACCTGACCATTAGTTTGAGGATGGAACCCTGACGACAAGCTGGCCGAAGCGGCAATTTGACGGCAAAAGTCCTTCCAAAACAGAGACGCAAATTGAGGCCCCCTGTCAGAAACAATATCAGTAGGGAGACCATGTAAACGGAAAACGTTTTCGATGACTATCTGGGCCGTCTCCTTCGCGGAGGGCAGTTTAGAGAGCGGAACAAAGTGAGCGGCTTTAGAAAAGCGATCAACGATAGTCAGAATGACAGTATTGTCGGCAGGCGACGGAAGCCCTGTCACGAAATCCATTGCGATATGAGACCAAGGACGAGACGGAATAGGAAGAGGTCGAAGTAGTCCCGTGGGAGGAGAACTACTCGACTTTGTCTGAGCACAAATAGCACAAGAGGCCACGAACCTACGCATATGCCGAGTACGTAAGGGCCACCAAAAATGTTAGCTAATGGCCGCAATAGTTCCTCTTACCCCCGGATGAACTACTAAATTAGATGAATGCCCCCAGCGAAGGACAGCAGGACGAATGGACTTAGGAACAAATAACAAATCTCGGGGACATTGTTGAGGAACAGATACATTGGATAACGCCGCTTTTACCTGCCTCTCTATTACCCCCAGACCACGCCCCCAACCACACATCCATCCGGTAAGATACTCTCAGTGGTGGAGGCGCTCTCCGAGGTACCGAACTGGCGAGAGAGAGCGTCAGGCTTTGTGTTCTTTATGCCGGGCCGGAAAGAAATGGTAAAATCAAAGCGTCCAAAAAGAGTGCCCAACGAGCTTGGTGAGCATTCAAACGCTTAGCTGCACGAATATATTCAAGGTTCCTGTGATCCGTCCACACAATAAACGGAACAGCAGAACCCTCTAACCAATGTCGCCATTTGCCTAAAGCCAATCGAATGGCAAGGAGCTCGCGATTGCCAATATCATAGTTGCGTTTGGCCGACGAGAGTCGGTGGGAAAAATAAGCGCACGGATGGACCTTTTCATCGATTGGCGAGTGCTGAGACAGCACAGCCCCTACCGCCACATCAGAGGCATCGACTTCGACAATGAATTGTCTCCCAGAGTCAGGCGTGATCAATATGGGAGCCGTGGTAAACAGCTCCTTGAGTTTGTCGAATGCGAGTTGTGCGGTTTCGGTCCAAACAAAACGAGTCTTAGACGAAGTGAGCGCGGTCAATGGGGCGGCAATAAAACTAAAATTAGCGATAAATCGGCGATAAAAGATTGCAAACCCCAAAAATCTGTGGAGTGCAGTTCGGGAGTCAGAAATAGGCCAGTCGATAATAGCATGAACCTTGGCGGGGTCCATACTAATGCCGTCAGCCGATATAACCGAGCCAAGGAACGTTACAGACTGGACATGAAAGGCACACTTTTCGGCCTTAATGAAGACGCGGTTCTCTAAGAGGCGCTGTAGGAGGCGACGAACGTACTGGACGTGTACCTGGAGCGAGGGAGAGAAAATCAGGATATTGTCCAGGTAGACAAAAAAAAAAATGTTAAGCATGTCTTTCAAGACGTCATTTACCAGTGCTTGAAAAACGGCTGGTACGTTGACTAGGCCGAACAGAAGAACCCGATATTCAAAGTGTCCTAACGGGGTATTAAATGCCGTCTTCCATTCGTCACCTTTCTTAATTCGAACCAAATGATAAGCGTTATGGAGGTCAAGCTTCGTTAAAACCTTAGCTCCCTGTAAAATCTCAAAAGCTGATGACATAAGAGGCAAGGGATAACGGTTCTTGACTGTTATGTCATTGAGCCCTCGATAGTCTATACAGGGACGCAAGGACCCGTCCTTCTTTTTTTACGAAGAAGAATCCCATGCCGGCGGGCGAGGTAGATGGGACAATGGTCCCAGCAGCGAGACTCTCAGTGAGATATTTCTCTAGAGCTTTGCGCTCTGGTGCGGATACAAGCGGCTGCGAGGGGGGGTAGTACCGGGAAGTAATTCTATGCTACAGTCGCACAGGCGGTGAGGAGGAAGTGATGCAGCCTGGGAACGACTGAACACGCCCTTCAGATCGTGGTACTCCTCCGGCACTCCAGACAAATCCCCAGGTTCCTCCTGAAAAACAGAAACAGAAGAAACAGCAGGGACAGCAGACACAAGACATTGAACATGACAGGATAATTTCCAGGACTGAATGGTCCCCTCGGCCCAGTTAATCTGAGGGTTATGCTGAATGAGCCAAGGATGACCCAAAACAACAGGGGCAACAGTAGAATGAAAAATTGAAAAAAATAATTGTCTCTTGATGATTGCCAGAGATGGTGAGACTCACCGGTACGGTGACATGACGAATACCAGACAGCTCACTGCCATCTAGAGCGAACACGGGGGTAGGATCCTCTAACTTGCGTAAAGGAATGTTTCTTTCCCGGGCCCAATCTTCGTCCATGAAGTTACCCTCCAATCCCGAATCAATGAAGGCTTGACAAGCAGTAACGGCACCAGACCAACGGTGACAGGAAAAGTGGTGCAAGTCTTTGCAGGAGGGGAGTGCGAAGTAACCTTCCTTTTAACAGGCAGACAGCGACCAGACGGCCCGAACGACCACAGTACATACAGAGGCTTCGGCACTGGCGTTCGGCAGGCGAAATCCAAATTCCTGACACTTGCATAGGTTCCGGGATTGGGCAGCACCCAATGACACCTCAGTGGAAGCAAGATGAGGAGTGGATGGTACAGGTTGCGCGCCGTGGGCACGGCGCCGAAGATCTGCTCGCTTGTCCAGTCAGACTGCCAATTCCACCAACTGATCAAAAGCAGCAGGGACTTCACGCGCCTAAATCTCATCTTTGATATCAGGATTCAAACCTTCTAGAAAACGTGCTATCAGAGCAGGTTCGTTCCACTCACAGGTCGCAGAGTGCGAAACACGATGGCGTAGTCAGGAACCGAACGTTTCCCCTGGCGCAGCACCGCAAGCAGACGGGAAGCCTCACGTCCATAAACGGATCGATCAAACACCTTGGTCATCTCCTCCTTAAAGGTGGTGAACGTCTGGCAACAGTCAGCCTCCACCTCCCAGACAGACGTAGCCCAGTCACTCTCCCTTCCAGTCAAGAGAGAAATAACAAAAGCAATCCTGGTGCGGTCAGCCACATACATAGAGCGCTGAAGGGAAAAGACAACTTCACACTGGGTCAAAAAGGCTTTGCATTCAGTAGGCTCACCCGAATATCGTGGCAGGTTGTTGATTCTTGGTTCAGAGGCAGGACTGGGAGACGGAGGGTCAGACAGCTCGTGACAGAGAAACTGGAAACGGTGATTCAAGTCCGTCACCTGAACCGCGAGGTTCTCCACAGCGTGTCTAGCAGCAGAAAGCTCCTCCTCATGCCTGCAGAGCATGGCACCCTGCATCTCGACAGCAGAATGGATAGGTCCTTCATTCGCCGGGTCCATGGCTGGTCGGATTATTCTGTTGTGAAACAGAAGACCCAGAGGCGAAAATGCAAGTTCACAGAGTTTAATCACCAATCCGAAACGATAAACTGAGGCAGACTGCCAAGCGCCGTCACTAAAGGTCGCTCGCAGCTGGATATCACAAAAGGAAAAAACAGAAAACAGTCACAGGCGGTGGTTGGCTGAGGGCAGTAGCTCGGTCTTGGATCCGGAGGCGTCTCGAGTGTAGATGGAGAGAACAACGCCTGGAAGATGGACGAAACCAGGTCTGAAGACACGAGAGCTTCAGCAGGGCGGATCACAAGGCAGCTACTGGGACTGTGACTAAGACTGGGATGCACACACACAAACAGAGGTTACGGATCTCTGAGGAAGGATAGAGAGTCAACGCCAACATATTCATTTGAAATTGGAGTCAGATTAAACGAGTGAAATTAAGTGAACTTCACAGGGGCGCTGAAAAGACATACACGCTTTAACCTTCGCCCAGGCCATCGGATTCCGTTTGGGGGTTTCTTACAAGACTGTCATGGGATAATATACAAAAAAACCCTAATATTTATTTATTTATTATAAATTCAAATTCCCCATACATACTTTAGCCTTAATGTTGGGTAAGTTGTGCCACTTCTATGTCACTAGCACTATTTCTGTGTCCTTATGATCCTTTCCTTTATTTCTCCTGATAGAAGACAGCTGAAATCTGATTTGTTGTATAATAATGCTGAAGCACAGATATTTAGCAGTGAAGAATATGTTCTCTGAGCTTCATGTCTCTACAACAGTCTCAGTCTTCCTCCAACATCAGGCCGCCTGAACGAAGCCTCGACAACATCTGTCAGATTCAACATTATTCAGCTGGAGTGAATAAATCATTTCAACAAAGAGCAGAAAATAAGAGTCCAGTGATGCTCTTCCCATGAAAGCAGCTGAGCGTTCTGGATGCTTTAGAAGCAGAATGTGAGATTCGTCACATTTCTTCTAATGTTGCTCGATCAAGTCATGGTTTAGTCTGGAGTTGCAGCACAGTTTGAGTCTCCAGGAGCTTTTGCACACGTTTGACCTCCAGTGGCACCTGGAAAACATCCACAGCACTGCAATGAACTGCATTTCACTGTTTCAGAGGAGAAGCAGTTCATGATGTGCTGACAGATGAGGCTTATATTGAAATATCTCATATTCTGTTAGTCTAAATATGATGCTGTGAAAAACTCTAGAGAAATGAGTCCAGTAGAGTCTCCATCTGTCACTGTTCTAGTTGTGAGAGTTGTTGTCATCATTGAGCTGATAGAAACACACAGGAACATGAACTCTAGAGAGAGCGTAAGTCAGACGGGCTTCAGATGAAAGGATCAGACCGCTGCGTCTCCAGACGGCTCTTTTAAAATCAATATTTTACACTGACAGCACATTCAGAACACACTGAGAGCTCGAGACCGTCACAGTGAAAATAGTGTGTGTGCTTATTTTGATCATTACACTGATCTGAAGACAGAGCAAAAAGACTTTCTGAATGTAAATAAATGCAGTGATCTCATGACAGTGTCATTTTATGTAATTACTGCACACTGTGAAGAGCTCTTATTATAGGAATGATTTTTACATCAGTTTTTAATTTTATATTAATTCCATTTTTTCAACTGAATTTCAGTTTTACTATTCTTCTGAAATTGTTGTACTGTTTATTACAATATTAATGAGTTATTTTTTCATTTTAGTTCATGTAATTTTAGTGTAACTTGTTATGAACCTTTCAAGTTATTCAGATGATTTAGTGAAAATAGAATAAAGATTTGATTTATGTCACTTTAATAGTTAAACAGACAAATTTACTTAAAGAGAAGTGTAATACTTATTAAAACAAATATACAGATATAATTTGTTTACAGAAGGAATAATATATTATTTTCAATTTTCAACTGAATTTCAGTTTTATAGTATTCTTTATATTTTAGTATTAATTAGTTTTTATATTTAAATAACAATTGTATGTAGGTGTTTATTCTTAGTTTAGTTTTAATCATTTTAGTTTTGGTTTTTAATTAACAGCATTCTTTTGAACTTACAAATAGCAAATTTACTTACAGATGTAGTGTAATAATTATTAACATAAATGTACAGATTTAACATATATTATTTATTGTTTACAGCAATTATTTATTAAATAATTAATTAATAAACAAATATTTATTGTTTGTGTTGTTGTAGAATTAATAATATACTAATGTTATTTTAGTTTTTTCATAGTTTTGAAAGAACGTTTATTTTATATGTTCATTTTAGTTTAATTTTTAGTACTTAATTATGTTCTCTGTCATTTTATTAGATTTTGTTGTTTTTAAATATTGCTATTTAGGTTTAATTTATTTATTTCAGGTGTAGTTTTTATTTATTACCAGTTAATAATTTTAGTTCTTCAACTTAAATATAATTTAGTTTATGGCCAAGGCAACATTTTTAATTTCCGTTTAGTTAAAATTTTTCAACTAGTTATATTTTATCATACTTTATTTTATTTCAGCTGTTTTCCATCAACAGAAATGTTTTAGTAGTTTAGCTAGTTTTAGTTTTAGTTAATGATAAAAACCCTGATATACCAATATAGTTTTTTTCTTGTTCTATTATAATATTACAAATGAGTTAAAACAAATATCTTAATTTGTGTTCCGAAGATGAACAAAGGTCTTACAGGTGTGGAACGACATGAGGGTGAGTAATTAATGACAGGATTTTCATTTTTGGGTGAACTAACCCTTTAACGGTATTAATTTTGCAGTAACGTATACATGCATACATTTAACCTATATGCTCATGTAAAATCTGCCATTGTGATTTCTATGTTAAAATAATAATAAAAACCACGTATTTTAATGACCAAAAACACAGGTAAAAAACTATGCTACCCACAATCCCGAAGCAGGATCCAATCAGGGAAGTAACCATTTAGATCAGTGGTTCTCAAACCTGTCCTGGGGACCCCCCACCACTGCACATTTTGCATGTCTCCCTCATCTAACACACCCTTTCATCTCTGCAGTCTCTACTAATTAGCTGATGACTTGAATCAGGTGTGTTAGATGAGGGTGACATGCAAAATGTGCAGTGGTGGGGGGTCCCCAGGACAGGTTTGAGAACCACTGATTTAGATCACAAGAGAATGCTAATTATGAGAATCATGAATGGTCACTATTAGAAACCTTATGATGGTCAGATCTGTTCTACTAAACATACAGTATCTCACAGAAGTGAGTACACCCCTCACATTTTTTTAAATATTTGATTATATCTTTTCATGTGACAACACTGAAGAAACACTGACTCGTTAGTGTTACAAGGTCTCAGGTGTGAATGGGGAGCAGGTGTGTTAAATTTGTTTAACAGGACAGGTTCCACTCAGAACAGGCCTCGCCATGGTCGACCAAAGAAGTTGAGTGCACGTGCTCAGCATCATTTCCAGAGGTTGTGTTTGGGAAATAGACGAATGAGTGCTGCCAGCATTGCTGCAGAGGTTGAAGGGGTAGGGGTCAGCCTGCCAGTGCTCAGACCATACGCCACACACTGCATGCACTACTGTCGAATCATGATTCAGATCGTGTCAAACCGCCAAACTGCTGAAATCACGTGACTTTGGCGCTCTGAACAGCTGATTCGACACAAAAGATTCATAACGCTCCGAAGCTTCCTGAAGCAGTGTTTTGAAATCGGCCATCACTAAATAAGTCGTAATTTTGTGTTTTTGGCGTACCAAAAATATTATCGTAGCTTTATAATATTAATATTGAACCACTGTACTCACATGAACTGATTTAAATAAGTTTTTAATACATTTATAGATCTTGAGAGAGGAAATGTCATCGCTGGCTATGCAGGCCTCACTGAGCCATCGGATTTCATCAAAAATATCTTAATTTGTGTTCCGAAGATGAACGAAGGTCTTACGGGTGTGGAACGGCATGAGGGTGAGTAATTAATGACATTATTTTCATTTTTGGATGAACAAACCCTTTAAGCTACTGTAGTCAGAAATAGGCTATACAGTCATAAAGTCAAAACTTTATTGGCATGATCGGTCATTTACAGCATTTACAGTATCACGCGCAATATAATAGACTATGCACTATGTTAATGTAATAATTTCTTAATTCGTTATTTTTCTAAATTAAAAATAAATATTATTATAGTCTTATCCATTTCTGATTATTCCAGGTTGCCATGGTCACGCAGGTTGTTTACACAGTTACGTCGTGCATTAATTAAGTTACGAGTTATTATCACGTTTCCACGAATTAATATCTTGTGGCCAAGTAAAAAAACTAAGTGAACCGAACATGTCCCCTCCCGGTCACCATACAGTACAAATATTTTGAGTGTCCCCTATTCTGTCCCTTATTTTCCTATAAAGAAACGATTGTCCCTTAATTTCCTTTCCAGAAGTTGTAAGTCCACAAGATCGAAAGTGCAGAAGTGTGCCATTTGGGTTCAGCCGAAGGGTGTCCCAATCCAAACGCTGCACCTTTCGAAGGCCGAGGAAACACATTGTGGAAATGAAGCGCTTCCCCTCGGTAGAAATCGCGTTCTGGAGGCGGGAGAAACGGGAACGCGGGGCACTTTCACTTTCGATCAGAGGGGCAGAGCTCGCCCCCTCGCCCCCTGTGCTCTCCACTGCAGCTAACATATCAGGTCTAGTGTTGCTAACTTTACATTTCTGCCATTCTTTTGTCTTATTAATCACACGCGAGCCCTGTTGTTAGATGATTTCAGGTCCATTTCATAGACCAACGGAACCAATTGCATCACAAAATGATTCACTCTTTTGCAGCGCTCGATGCCACTGAGCATGCGCATTCTTCACTTTGTGGCTACTTTACGAAAGTAAACTCGAAAGGAAAAATGCGAAAATGCATTTTGAAGACTTATAAACTGTCATAAATACTACACTTCAATGTAAGTTAAGTTATTTGCTTTTGATGTCATGTCGTATTATTGTTCAATGTTTTTGCATTCTCGTTGCTGTCGTGTCGATCTTTTAAGGCATTTTAGTCATAACGCAAAGTGCACAAATTCATCCAGGATGATATCGAGCTCTAGGGATTCTGCTTTTAGTTGAGATTAATTTAGGCTACGAGTAGTTACAATCTGCATTATACAAAGGTGAAATGTGCACATTTAAAGTAAATACTAAATACTTCCGCGTCGATTCACAGACGATCAGCTTCAGTGAGAAGATCGATTATGACACACTGATGGATTTTAAAGATAAACACGATAAATCATGACTGATCATTTTCCACCTTTAATGTGATAATGCAATAAATTCATAAGAAAAACAATGGTTGCTAAATCGTGCATATTTAAATTTTAAATACACTCTTGCCCAGTTTCTTTTTCTCTCATTCTTGACTTTCTCAAGTCTACATTTGGAGCTACTATTAACACCACTGTAGATTTCATGACAATCGCGACGAGCGATAAAATGAAACGATTCAGGGAATCAACACAACTGATTCAGAACTAATGTGCAGGGGCAGTTTAAAGGATTAGTTCACTTTCACATGAAAATTAGCCCAAGCTTTACTCACCCTCAAGCCATCCTAGCTCCCATTCATTCTCAATTACCCCCCCACAAAACCACCGCCACACTCTCCGCTTGTTAAGTCGTGACGTAAGGAACGCCATTTCTGGGTCCAAGCCTCGACTCGTTTCACTTGAGAATGTAATCACCACGGCCGTTCATGAGCACTATTTATTCATATTAAACTTTTAAAGGTTCGCTTTCAAATTAAATTTTCCTGACAATTTACTCACCCCCATGTCATCCAAGATGTTCATGTCTTTCTTTCTTCAGTCGAAAAGAAATGAAGGTTTTTGATGAAAACATTCCAGGATTTTTCTCCATATAGTGGACTTCACTGGAGCCCAAACGGTTGAAGGTCAAAATGTCAGTTTCAGTGCAGCTTCAAAGAGCTTTAAACGATACCAGACGAGGAATAAGAGTCTGATCTAGAGAAACCATTGGTCATTTTCTAAAAAAAAATGTAACGCTGCAGAATAGAAACTGTTTGTAGAATAGAAATGTGTGAATTGCTGTTGCGGCTAGTTAGTAGGCTACAAAAAACTGGAAAAGATACATTCTTTTTCTGTGATGTGTCATGTTTGGTTAGGACACTCTAGGCTTAGGGCTGTTTCAGAATTTGCATTTATTTCATGTTGTTAAGTCTTTGCATGTCCGTGGACTTTTTGTCCACATTTTGTTTAGATATAATATGATTACTTGGGAATGTCATTGCTGTATGGCCAGAAGGAATCATGCCATACCCTAGGTTTTTTGTGTAGTGCCGCCACTACAGCGTAGACAGGTTCATGATTCATTGACAGAACTTTGTGAGATCGCGGATGAACTGAGTGATTTTTGTGCTTTTATGCCTATAAACATTCTTTTAATACTTTAGATTACAAATTGCTTATTATAATAAAGTTGGCATCAATGAAAAAAATGCAATAGTTGACAACGTGTTCTGTCATACTAATTTAAACACTGCCTGCATCATGACGCTATTATGACACATCACCATAACTTTTAATTATGACAGCCCAGTTACCAAGGGTGGGCTGTTAATTTTGCTACTAGCATTCTCCACTTAAACTTTGCTTTGAAAAAAAATCCCAAGTTAATGACTCTTGATGGCAGACTTTGATGTTTGTGTAGTATTCTGAAATAGCTTTAAAACCACTTTTCTAGCAACACTGCACTTTACTTGCAGTTTAACACAAGCAAAAACTGCCCTCAGTGTTAATGTATTTTCCTTAAAATAAATTTATTTCAGACTGACCAGAGACCATGTCTCTGTTCATGGTATGTCAATATTTATTCAGGCCTGTATTTCATGTGACTTATCAGCTTTTATTGAAAAGTGTAACAGGCTACATGTCTTAATGCGGGCGTACACGGTGCGAGTTCTGATGGTCGGAAGATCGTATGTCCACACACACGTCACGAGTGAGTTTATCTGAAAATCGTACGGACGCAGTGATATACGACACAATTTTTCTACCTGTCGATTTCCGAAGCAATCGCACAAAGTTCTGTGTGTTTGTGTTTGTGTGTCAGACAGAGCATGTGAGCGGAGCGCGAGCTCAAACCAGAATAGCCTTTGTGACATGCAATAAGTTTTTTTTCTCATCGACTATAGTTGTTCAAGCCATTAGTTGACTAATCACATTTGTATTAATTTAATTTCTTAAATACTGGAGAGAATAAACCATTATAATTAGCATTTATATAGCATTTATATAAGCGCACGCATAAAGCTTGCCATTAAGAAATGATTATGAATGTGACAAAACAGCAAGGAGACATTTTAATTGTTTTTTAATAATCTAATGTTTTCTAAATCAGTGTCGGCTGCAAAGATGAAGTTGACATTGCTGACTCTCATCATCTCCGCAGTGGACACGCCTGAGAACACACATATCATTCTATCAACTTCAGATAGATCGAAAAATCGCCTCGTCACAAATTCAAACCGATAGCTTCCAAACATTTTCGACATGTTTAAAACTGATCGGGAGGTCGGGAAGTGCTCATAAGGCACTCTGCTCGGCTCATAATTCCTCGCACATGATACGAGCCGCGACCATCAACGATTTCCACGCGATTGAAAAAAATCGCCTGCGAGCTCGTACGACAACAAAAAACGCACTGTGTACGCCTTAAGCTTTCAGAGGGATTTTCACTAGTGCTTCAACAATGTAACGCTGATGTAATGCCATTCCTCAAAGGCTGCCTTCATCACCAGTAGCTCACGGTTACCCACATCAAAGTTGCAGTTCTGCTGGGGTAAGATTTCTGGAAAAAAAGGCACTCGGGATAAAGCTTGAGGGGTGAACCATGGTGTTGTGAGAGGATGGCCCGATGCCCGTATTAGATGCCCACAAATGCAATGTTAGGGTCAGGATGGTGCAGTATGCAGGGAGAGGTGAAGCAAGTCTTTAGATCGTTGAAGGCCTGCGGAACAGCAGAAGTCCAACAGAGCTAGGTTGCCCCTCCTTTCTGCACTGAGGTCAGTGGTGTGGCAATGGTACTGGAATTCCTCATGAAACATCTATGAAAATGGGCAAAACCCAGGAAGCATTGCAGCTCCTTTACCATCTTGTGTTGAGGCCAGTTCAGTATCGTCTGCACCTTTTTGTGGCAGAGCCAGGATTTTTTTCATAGGGGTGGCCAGGCGGTGGCACAGAAATCTTCATTATTTCAACATAAAAATGAGATTGATTATAATGTACTGGACTGTTTTAGTGCATACAGCATAACCGAATACAGTCTATTTAATTGTAACTGAGATAGTAGTGAATTAGATCATGAAATACTGAGTGAATTTGCCCTCCAGGCATATTAATAAAGAGGCTCACAATATAGCTAAAGTTCAGTTTGTTCTGGATCTCAAAACCCCCAATAGCTTGTTCTCCATTGCTGCGTCTTCATGGATGAGAGATGCAGATAACTACATACTGTAGTTTAAAGATTATTCAACCTTCATTGAATTTTATATAATCATTGAACTCTTCAACTATTCTGAGTTTGTCCGTTTTAAAAACTTGCAACCATAAAAGTAAACACTGAATGTTTAACTTTCTACATTAGTTGCCAATCCTATTTAACACTCATTTCAGCAGCTGAAGAGGAGACTAAAGGCAGAAACTCCCCAAAACAAGCAACCTTTGAAATGGCTGCATTAAAGGCCTGGAAAAGCATTTCAAAGTGTGAAAGCAAGAGTCTGGTGATGTCTCAGGGTCACAGACTCACTCCTGTGATTGCCTGAAATGGATTTACAAATAAATATTAGCTTTTACACTTTTACATTTGCTTTAAGTTAAACCATCCCAATACTTATGCTCACATTAGGCAGAGGGATGAAACTGTAAAAGTGTTGTACTTCTTAGTTGGTAAAACATTTTGTGTTGAAACAGCCAATAATAAAATGTTACTCTTTCTGCTGTTAATCTTTTAATCATATTTATAGATGTCTATAGATGACCACAGCTAACAAAGCAATTTTGTCTTTACTGTTCCAGTACTTATGGAGGGCACTGAATCTCCATAGCTCTGGCCTCTGGTTCAGATAAAGGGAAAATACGGCCTCTAGGTGGTGTGGTGCCTGGTAGAAGATCAACGGCACAGTGAGGGGGTAGTTGTGAAGCCTTCGTCTTGATGAATGCTTCAGCGAGGTCAGCATATTCTGCAGGAAGGATTGGCACTGTTGCTGGATCATTCGTGATGGCTGTAATTCCAACTGGAATGGGGAAAGCTGGCGCTAAACAACTGGAGAAACATGCTGTGTTAAAATCAGAAATCAGTAATTCTCAACAAATGAGATTATCAGTTAGTTGTATAATAGCACTGGCACAGAGAATCTGTCAGTGAGTCACTTTACAGCAGCAGAAACCACATGAACCTCTGAACAGGGAGAGATTCAGGCTGTTGAAGTTCAGTGAGACACAAGAGCATCAGTGAGGTCAGACACTGACGGAGAGTAATGGAGTCTGAATCACTGATCCAGTTCATCTCAGAGGTTCAGATCTGGGCTTTGTGCAGTCAGACCAGTTCTTCCACAGTCAGTTAACCAGTACTTTATGGACTTCAGAAGAAAAGGATCTTCCACAAACTGCTGCAACTACAAAATCTGTAGCACCAAATCCCTTAGAATCTCATTGTGTTTGTATCCTTAAGGTTTGTTTTTACTGAAATCACTGTAATAATCTCAATGTTATGTATGATTTGTTCTCTGTGTCTCCATATGCAGGTCTGAAGTCAGTTTCTCATTAAGGGGAACAGAGAGAGCAGTGATTTTCATCTCCAGAATAGGGTGAGCACTTGGTTATTGCTCTGTTTCTGGACAGTAAGATGTGATTTTGCGTGACAATGCAGGACACGTACGTGAAAGATTAATTTACTACTATTATATACTATGTGTATATTGATTTACATCAGTTTGAAAGCCTGTTTGCCATCTCTTTGGATGATAACATCATTTAAATTGTGAATAAGCTATTGTGACCGGCTCTGTGACTTACATTCATTTCGCTCAGGTTTGAGTTATACAATGTAATTTAGCTAGCTATCTATTCAGTATGCTAAATATGATGAACTGAATAACATGAACTTACTAACGACTAGTTTATTTTCCTTTATTAGACTATGAAAATATTACCGTTTTACTGGATTCAGTGCATCTTGAAATTGTATTTTTTGTTGGATCTGGCAGGTTTGATCAGGATTTTCTTATCCAGCATGGATCTAGATGAAGTCCTGGTGGGTGAAGCTGAATTTAACGAGTTTTATTGAGGTCCACACTGATTCCTTTGCTCAGTCCAGTCATCATCAGCAGAAAAATCCCTCTCTACGAATGCGTTGGTTGGTTATTTTCACGTTCTAGGTAGAACATAACAGCTGTGCAAATCACATTTTTAGTATTATATATCCTATTGTGATTTTGTAATTACAGGGACGAAAAAATATGTGCTTGAAATGCAGGACACTGTTTATGTGGACAAAGTTCCCAATTGAATCCTCTTACATTCAGTAATGAACCAGTGACCTATGACCCCAGGTGAGATACAACCCAGTATTAGAGTCAACAGACTGACTCATAATAAATGAAACAGCTGACAGAACTAAAGGAAGAATTATATCTGTGCATTTATCAGGATCTCCAGGAGGATGAAGAGACCGGGAGCTTCATCTCCAGAACCCAGCTGTGTGTCTCTGAGGAGTGACGGATCAATGCATCCTCCTCCTTTATTCAGTGATGATCCAGTGACCTCTGACCCCAGGTGAGATACAACCCAGACAGCAACATAGTGTGGCCCACATCTGGTACATGTGGAATACATGCGGAACAGATGTGGGCCGGATCTGGTCCAACACTATGTTGGTGTCAGGGAATCCAGTATTAGAGTCAACAGACTGACTCATAATAAATGAAACAGCAGACAGAACTAAAGGAAGAATTCTTTCTATGTGTTTATCAGGATCTTCGGGATGAGGAGGAGACAGAAAGCTTCATCTCCAGAACCCAGCTGTGTGTCTCTGAAGAGTGACGGATCAATGCATCCTCCTCCTTTATTCAGTAATGAACCAGTGACCTCTGACCCCAGGTGAGATACAATCCAGTATTAGACACAACAGACTGACTCATAATAAATGAAATAGCAGGCAGAACTAAATAAAGAGTTATTTTTTTGTGTTTATCAGGATCTCCAGGAGGATGAAGAGATTGGAAGTTTCATCTCCAGATCCCAGCTGTGTGTCTCTGAAGAGTGACGGATCAATGCATCCTCCTCCTTTATTCAGTGATGAACCAGTGACCTCTGACCCCAGGTGAGGATAAATGTGTAGTGGGTGATTTATCAGCTCTATTGGAGTCAAAACCCACTGAATGGACACAGAGAGATTAGTTAGATTTTTAGAACTTTTGATTTCAACTCAGAATTATCAAAATTATCTTTGACTTTATGAACTTTAACTTTTAAACTGAAACTGAAATATAAGCCAAAAATACATGATTGACATCTCTATGAATTTCTATGGTCACGTACACACAGTTTCAGGAGTGACAACGCATTTAATTATGGCAGTGTGTGCCCAAAATTATTGTTCTGTCTGTGTACTGAAGTAGGAGGAAAACAACTGCACACTCACTGAAGCATGGGCTGAATTAGGGCTGCACGATATATCGCACGATACGAAAAACAACATTGAACTTGAACGCGATTATCGCTTAAACGCGATTCTTAGTGCGATTGTTTTTTTTTTTTTGCGCGGCTTGTCAATGAAGTATGGCTCCAAATGCTAATCTATCTGAAAGCACTGCGAGTGTGAATCACTTATAATGTACATTTGAAAAAGCAGCATGCGTCAAACATCTTTCCAGATATGAGAAGCATTTATTCATATCTTGTCCAACAAAAGACAACATTTAATAACATGTTTTTACTCCAAACTCAGCTCCAGTGCGCAGCGCCGCGCTTTCTGCAGGCGGGCCACAGACTCCTCACTTGCAGCAGTCAAACTCCCGATTCTCACGTTAACTAGGCACTAAGATGTCTATGCTCAGATCAACAAACTGCAAAGAATGTGTCTCTAGTATTTGTATCCGTACAAATGTTATAGGAAGAATAACTTGAAACACCGTCTTTATTAACGGTTCTTCCCGCTAAAGAATGACGAAAGTCCACAATGTTGAGCGAACATACACGGAAAATTCAGTTACAAACAAAATAATACAAACTCAAAACTCCTGTCTAAATCAAGTTAATATACACAATTCAAGATATTAATATGATGAATAATCCGTTAACATGTATCTTTATCGTAATCTATCTGCTTATCTTTCCGATCGGCTGCACTCGTCAAACTTCCCCCTTGTCTCCATGGAAACAAAAAACACTCACAAAACATAACACGTAGGTGAGGGCGGGACTTAACTTTCATAAAGCAATAGACTAAAGAAAGACCTAACTTGTAGGTCAAAACCATGTTTTATCAAATGTGTATGACAATCAAACTTGATATATGCTCGTGTTCTTAACGGCATACACACCCACATTTTATACAGCAATATATAGAGCGGTATATTCCATTCACATTTTAGCTCTGAGCAAGAACAAAATAAAATAAAGTGAAATAAACTCAATACCTGTATAATTTTATTCTACCGGGTTACATTTGTTTGATTGTAATCTCATTCATTTAACTAGTTGAGGTTGTTACTTTTCATGTTAGATCCCATGGTGTTAGTCAGTCACTCATTGGATGCTCTGATCTCGTTACTCTCTGCTGTGTACAACTACCATCTTTACTTATACTATTCTTCATTCTTGTGAAACTATACCTTGACAAAGGCTACTAGCCGAAACGTTAGTAAATAAATATTCAGCCCATGCTTTAGTGAGTGTGCAGTTGTTTTCCTCCTACTTTATTGCATTTCTCTTCAACTTGCACCTCTTTAGGTGTGCGTTTGCTATTCCCTCTATCTGTTTTTGTACTGAACACAACTCATGAAATTGTGATGATTGTCACCATGGTTGTGTATTTAAGTTCCTGTGTTTTTCAGTGTTTGGTTTTCCGTCTTGTCATTACTACCATGTAGGGGTGTGCAATATATATCGTCCTCGATAATATCGTAATTGTTGTTTTAACGATATGCAATCTGACATTATCGAATATGTCCCTCACGCAAAAATCAAACAAAAACACCTAGAGAGTGCATACGCTGTGTGATGTAGCCTTTTCGGTTTAGGTTAGACTACTGCGCGTGTTCATTTAGAGTGTGCGCTCTCACTGCGTGATTTACTCTATTAAAATGTACTATATTTTATAAGGTTATAGTTAATAAATCACATAAGTGTGACATTGCTTTTTCTTTAATAAACAAATAAGTGACTTAAAATTTTAGACACAATATTGCGCTTTCACAACAGCACGCTGAAACACGGGCAAGGACAGAATATACTGTAGATTTCTATAAAGTTCTCATTATAATGCTATGTTTATGGCAGATCTGTGCTTTATTTTAATCACATTAATAAGGGATTCCATAAATCGCCTGTGCATTTTCAAAACTATGTGAAATATGCCATTGAATAAATATGACGAAAACAGCACTGCTGCATTATTATAACATCAGTATTTACATTTTTTTAAAAGAAACATCTAAAAGCAATATGGCTGTCCCAAATAACTCATTGCATTTGAGCGTGAAACTAAACTAAATTGCTCTGTGGAAACTAAACAAAAACTAAAGCGCGTTTAGCTTCTTAATAAATGTTGATATCCCGACCCAACGCATCCTATAGTAGATTAATCAGATGTAGCTATTACAACTTTCATCTGCAAATGGTTTGCAAATGCAAATGTGAGCTTGCCCGAAAGTGTAACTCTGATTAACGTGTCACTAATATTTCAGCAATATTTTGGATTCAATTTGCATGAAAATCACTGATGATTATTGCTAAATTAATTATGAATAGAATTTAAAGAATGTTTTCAGCACAAGATAAAAGCTTGGCGCTGCACAGCTTGCATTGAACTGTATTTTCATCTATCTTGTCAAAGTGAAACTAGACATCACTACATGACTTTGAGGCCATTCTCTCTCTTCTCATGTCTTTTGACACATGCTGTGGAAAGCTAAACAATCAGAGCTCAGGGCGCCGCCCAAAGTGCTGCTATAACCAATCAGGAGAAAAAGGAAAAAATACATTCCGTTTACATCATCGTTTACATGATTGATCGTCGCTGTCACAGTTGAGTACTCGAGTACTCAGTCGCTGTTGCACATCCCTAGTATTTAAGTTCCTGCATTTTCAGTGTTTGGTTGTCCAGTCTCGTCATTACTACCACATTTGCCTGTCTACTTTGTTTGAATGTATGTTTGGATATTATTAAAGGCTTTGAATCTTCATCTGCCTCGTTGTATGTGTTCTACAGCACAATTGTGGCAATGGTAACCATAGCAACATTCTGTTGTCTCGAATATTTGGTATCCACTATTCTGCAGTGTTGTGCAAGTTACTTCCAAACTGTAATACATTATAGATTACTTGTTACTGTTATTTAAAAGTAATTATTTACCTTACAATATTACTGTCTCATTATTGTAATGCATTACATTACTCTTGTATTACTTTTGAGTTACTTTCACCAAAATAACTACAGAAGTAGAACTGAACATTCTAAAATGACAAAATGTACTGCAGAGCATTTTACATCCAGTAGAGGGCGATATGATGTAGCATAATGACTGTGGGCTATCCAGGCTACTAACAATATAGCTTATAATTGGCAACGTGAAGGCTCAAGACAATGCAAGAAAGGATGACAGACAGAATCACAAATGATACAAGTCTGTTAAAAGTATGGTAGAGCTAAAAGTAATTATCTGACAAACTCGAAGTAATGCGCATACGTCCATCTCACGAATGTACAGCCTTCTTCTGCCTTCTTCACCCATTAGCTGCTTTTCCACTGACTGGCCAGCGTGAGCACAGAGGCCGAAATCATGACACGTTTCCACTGTCGGCCCATTAGCTCGGCGGCACTCCTGTAAAACCCGCCCTAAACACGCCTTCACTGGACTACGTCACACAATACAAAGTTACACCAGCGAGAGGGAGATGAATGAAATAAATCACTAAACAAATATATCAGAAGCTGTCATTTAGTCTTTATTTACAAACATGCGGCTATTGACTGACCACGTACAGGTAATAGAACCACTTTTTAATAAAAAATTCCTGATAATTTACTCACCCCCATGTCATCCAATATGTCCATGTCCTTATAGTGGACTTTAATTTTGACTTTCAACCGTTCGGGGCCAATTGCAGTTTCAGTGCAGCTTCAAGGGCCTTTAAAGATCCCAGACAAGGAATAAGGGTCTTATCTAGCGAAATGATCAGTCATTTTCTTAAAATATTTTTAAATGTATATGCTTTATTGCATCACAAGTGCTTCCTCCAGACTGCGATTCCATATTCTTCAAAAAGCTTACGCTGTATGTCCTCCACCTTCCCTATTCTACTTACGTAACGAACGCGGCACCAGTTCCGTTTTTTACGTTTAATAGGGAAGGTCTAGGACATTCAGTGTAAGCTTTTGAAAATACGGAATCGCGGTCTGGAGGAAGCACTTGTGATGCGATCATTTGTGTCTATATAAAGCATATACATTTTCATTTTTTTTTAAGAAAATGACCAATGGTTTCTCTAGATAAGACTCTTATTCCTCATGGTATCGTTTAAAGCCCTTTGAAGCTGCACTGAAACTGTAATTTTGACCTTCAACCGGTAGGGGCCAAATGAAGTCCACTATAAGGAGAAAAATCCTGGAATGTTTTCATCAAAAACCTTAATTTCTTTCGACTGAAGAAAGAAAGACATGAACATCTTGGATTACATGGGGGTGAGTAAATTATCAGGACATTTTCATTCAGAAGTGAACTAGTCCTTTAAGGTCTCAAGGTCTTACTGTTTTTTTGTTTTTTTTTTTTTTTTTTTGAACAGTTAAATTTTGGGCTAAAAGTGTGTTGTATTGTAAGCGTTACTGAACATGTACCGAGTAAAATATTACTGAAAATTGATTAGTAATGCCTTACACTTCAGCATTAAAGCAAAAAGTAATACGTTTCTGTAATGCATTACTTTTGTAACACGTTACTCCCAACACTGCTATTCTGACCAAAGTAATATCACAGTGAAAAAAGACTCATGTTCACCAATTTTAAATGAAGAACAATCAACAGAGGCTTTGCTTTTTTATGTAAAAAGCTGCTGCACAGAGTGTGCAGTGCTGCCATGTCCCTTTATTATAGTAATTTTTTTAGATTGTTGTTTGGTTTTGGCTCATAAAGCAATCGAGTTCATGGAATTATTAAAGTGGGTAGGTGCAGGTTGTGATATTTTGGTCTTATTTTCAGCATAAAGCATATGGATTTATATTGGTTTACTATGGGCTTGTTCTTGTTTGCTGTTTTTCTAGATCTGGCAACAAGAACGAGTCAAGGCTTTTGTCTCTTTCCACTGATGTGCATTTAAATACATCATTAACAGCTATGTTCGGTTCCATACACACTGCATAGATATTTTTGAAAAATGCGGTTGTCACAACCATAAATTATTGAACTGTGTGTGTACAAAACAGGATTAAGCACTTGATTTGACAAACGAATTTAGCTGCAGTGTGAATGTGGCTTATGTAATTTATGTACTTACATTTAAATTCTTTATTTTACATATTTTTTAAATCTGTTCTTTATTATTATTATTATTATTTTGATGGTGGTGGTGTTTCTGCAGTGTGAACAGAGATGATCAGATTGGAGACCAGGATTCTCTTCAACCAATGAATGTTGAACTACAGAGAGTCAAAGACCAGCACAAAACCAGCATGAAATACAAGAATGAAAGATTATTTGAGGGAAACAAACTCCAAGAGAATCAAACCGTCCTGAACAGGATCTACACACAGCTCTACATCATAGATGGAGAGAGTGAAGGAGTGAGTGAAGAACATGAGGTTTTACAGATAGAGAAAACAGCCAGAACACAACACTCACAAGAAACTCCAATCTACTGCAGTGACATCTTTAAAGCCTCACCTGAACCAGGATGTGAGGAGAAAGACCAAATCAAGACTGTACTTACTAAAGGAATCGCTGGAATCGGAAAAACCATCTCTGTGCAGAAGTTCATTCTAGACTGGGCCGAGGGAAAAGCCAATCAGGATGTAGATTTCATGTTTGTGCTTCCATTTCGAGAGCTGAACTTGATCCGAGAGATCATCAGTACAGTCTTCACGGACTTCTGCTGGACTTTCATCCTGAACTTCAAGATCTGGACACAAAGATTTATGAGGAGTGTAAAGTTGTGTTGATCTTTGATGGTCTGGATGAAAGCAGAATCACACTGATGTTTTCAGATGCTCAGAAAGTTTCTGATGTGACAGAGATTTCATCAGTGGGTATGTTGATGTCAAAGCTCATGAAAGGAGAGCTGCTTCCCTCTGCTCTCATCTGGATCACCTCCAGACCAGCAGCAGCCAATCAGATCCCCTCCAAATACATCAACCGTCTGACAGAGATTCAGGGATTCAATGAGCCTCAGAAGGAGGAATATTTCAGGAAGAGAATCAGTGACGAGCATCAAGCCAGCAGAATCATCTCGCACATCAGAAGAGCAAGAAGCCTCCACATCATGTGCCACATACCCGTCTTCTGCTGGATCTCATCCACTGTGCTTCAAAAGCTCCTGAAAGAAGATCTGAGTGCAGAAATCCCTCAGACTCTCACTGAAATGTACATCCACTTCCTGCTGATTCAGATCAACATGAGGAATCAGAAGTATGAAGAGAGAGATCCAGAAAAACTCCTGCAGTCTAACAGAGAAGTGATTGTGAAACTTGCTGAAGTGGCTTTCAATCAGCTGATGAAGGGCAATGTGATGTTTCTATGAGGAGGACCTGAGAGAGAGCGGCATAGACGTCACTGACGCCTCAGTGTATTCTGGGATTTGCACTGAGATCTTTAAGGAGGAATCTGTGATTCATCAGAGGAAAGTCTACAGCTTCATTCATCTGAGCATTCAGGAGTTTCTTGCTGCTTTCTATGCGTTTTACTGCTATTTATCAAAGAACAAAGAACCACTGCAGCTTTTGCATGCAAAAAATAAACATGACTCTGAAAATATCTCTAAATATGACCGTGAATATGGATATGATAAGCACATGTCTCATGATGAAGTATCTCTGTATGATCTACTAACATCAGCAGTAAATAAATCCCTCAAGAGTGAGAATGGACACCTGGATCTGTTTCTGCGGTTCCTGCTGGGCATCTCACTGGAGTCCAATCAGAGACTCTTACAGGATCTACTGACACACACAAAGAACAGCTCAGAGAGCATCAGGAGAACCACACAGTACATTAAAGACAATATCAAAGATCCAACAGATTTGTATCATCTCTCATCTGGTCAATCCATCAATCTGTTTCTCTGTCTGCTGGAAGTGAAAGATCAGACCATGTCCAGAGAGATTCAGGAGTTGTGAAATCAGACAAACACTCAAAGAGGAAACTCTCTCCTGCTCACTGCTCAACAATCGCCTACATGATTCAGATGTCAGATGAGGTGATGGATGAGCTGAACTTCAAGAAATACAACACATCAGATGAGGGTAGAAGAAGACTGATACCAGCTGTGATCAACTGCAGAAAAGTTCTGTGAGTATTTAATTATTAACAAACAAAGAGTCGTGTTAATAATGAATCTAGCACAACCCTTCTAGCTTAACCCTCTGGGCCCTGGTGTTTTGTCATGTCCTGACATTTGTGCTTATTTCTGTTACTTATAACATTTTTATAGCTCTGCTGGGGGGGGTGCTTGAAAAATAGCTATCCACTAGATAGCGCGCACAAACTCTTTCCATGGTCACTTTAAAAGGCTTGCATGCTCAGCTGTGCACAAGATGGAGCAGGATGCAGAAAATTAAGCAAGTCCTATAC
Organism: Culter alburnus; assembly: GCA_028476615.1. Taxonomy (NCBI): domain Eukaryota; kingdom Metazoa; phylum Chordata; class Actinopteri; order Cypriniformes; family Xenocyprididae; genus Culter; species Culter alburnus. The sequence continues at coordinate 3,069,224 of JAOTNS010000145.1, read as the reverse complement.
CCGGGCCTTAAGACAACTTTTTATTTTCTCTCACACACAACACAGAGAAACAACTTTGATAGACGAAACTGACAATGATATTTATCTTTTTTAAACTGAAATGAAAGGCAATGTGGATAAACATTCACAGCCACAATGTACAGAACTCCCACAAAGATATAGAAGAAATGAATAAAAACATTTTGGATTAATAAACTTTAATATATATATATATATATATATATATATATATATATATATATAAATAACTGCAGAAAGGCCACACTGCAGATAGATATGCATTTCACATGTTGACAAATCAAATTAAATTGGCTAAATGTCCTGTGCGAGCAAGCTTTATCTAATCTACAGCACAACATCGATGCATAGAAAAACAATCAAAAATTAATTTACAGAATTGAATTAGAACAGAATATACTGTTCTAATAAATAAAAATAGTTAAAAAAATTAAAGTCATAATCAAGTCACAATTCAACACATTAAGCCACAAATAGTAAAATTGGATAAACCAGAGTGATCAATAAATAAATTTAAAGTTTAAAGAATTATTAAAATAACGAAAGTATAGCCAGAATTGTCAACTTTGTCTTTTTAACTGCAGAGACAGTAAACGCTAAACAGTCTTTTTAGGTATACATTCACAGCATCAAAAAATCAAATTAGAACTGGCTGTACCCTACCTGATTGAAAGAAAAAAATCCAGTCTTTCACGTTATCTTCCTGTGTCCCTTTGGGTCTTTTCAAATAGCACGCTATAGTCAGCTCGTTAACGTTGGCCGGCTGAAGCGTGCCGCAGTTTTTGTCGTTGTTGAGCAGTAGGACATGAGCTGTTGGCACAACTTGCATCTTACGTTTTTTGGATCATCTACACTTTAGATTTTCTTATCCCTGACATTGTTAAAGATTTAATTCCTGCCACCAAGATGCTCCTCCTGTCGAAGCTTAGAATCGTCGACTATTCAGGGTCACCCCTACTACAGATAATGTTTTTATTTATTTATTTATTTTATTAGAGCAAGACAATGAGACATACAATGAAAATATAGACATTAACGGTGCAGTACAAATAAATTGGAGATTAACATAAGTACACAACAAAAACACCATTTACATGTAATTATATGAAGTGCATGAGTTATGTATATGTATGTATAATATACCTCTCTATTGAGAGATAGGAAATATGGAGGAAAGAAAAAATAATATTTTTTTTATTAATAATAATAATAATACTAAAACACAAAAAAACAAAAACAAACAAACTTCAAATAAATAAAAATTTAAATACAAAAATGAATGAGTTAAATAAAATAAATAAATAATAAACAAAAAAATAAATAAATAATAAAAATAGATAAATATATATTTTTTTTTTTTAAAAAAGGAGAAGAAGGGAGGGGGGGGATTAAACCCAATGGGGTTTACATGAGGCTAATTGGTTCAGGCTGTACAGATAATCTGTCCACTGTTCAGGAGGTATCACTAGGGCAGTGGTTCCCAAACCTGTCCTGGAGGACCCCAGCCATGCACATTTTGTAGTCTCCTCATCTATCACATCCTGATTCAACTCATGAGCTCATTAGTAAGGACAGCAAGACCTGAAATGGGTGTGTCAGAAATAGGGAGACATACAAAATGTGCAGGGCTGGGGGTCCTCCAGGACAGGTTTGGGAAACACTGCACTAGGGCATATTCCAAGGCCAAGGTACTCCTACAAAACCTCTCCCAAGCCCTGAGGGTGGAGTCTCGGAGTTGATGTAATGATAGCTATTTAGCCCGATTTATCCACACTGTCCAGTACAGATAATATTTAACTAAAATATTGTTAGACAAATAATTATCAATTATTATGCCGTTTACAACCAACGTTTTTGTTATTAGCCTATCGTAGTCATGCTGTTCACTTTTAATAATCAACATAAATGAAATTTAAAAACTAATATTAGGCTATAGCCTAATATTTAAACATAAATATGAAACTAAATAGGCTTAGTTTTCTTTAATCCTCTTTCCGACGCATGCTACCTGATGGATCCTCGTGACAGCTGAAACAACTTAAAATAGGTCTACTCCATCATTTTGGCAATAAGATTAGTGCAAGACATCATTACAAACTACAAATGGTCTATTATTTGTGTACACTCACAATAAAAACAAAAACTTGTGCTTTTGTAAATAAAAAACAATGTGCTTTCAGCTGTCTCTGTGAGAATCTTTGTGAAACATCTCAAAAATTCTGAAATTCTGAAATTGAAACTGAAATTCAGCGAATAATTATCACACAAACATGAAACATATGTCTAAAGAAAGCTTGAAACTACTTTAAAAAAACAATTCAATTTAAAACAAATATACTCCTGCAATGTAATCTGTTTCAAACTAAAGAGATGCACAATTATTCCTGGCTCATGTTGCGAATGTTAATGCTGCGAGGGTGTTCTAATACAACAGCTGAGGGAGTGATGGCAAATTTCTCTCTTCTGACCAATGCAAGCAATCTTTCAATATTTTTCCCCTCTTTTGGAAAGTCGTAGAAATGACAAATGACTTGTTGTGATGTTTTGGGCATGTAAAACACTATGGCATTATGCAACAAAATTTCTTGAGTTTAAGCCCCTATATGGGATATTTAATTAATTCTTCTTTGTCCTCACAGCAGTTAACCCCCAGAGGTTGGCGGTTGCTCCTCTCTTTTTTAATTTTCAGTGCGAAAGAGACTCAAAATACTTTGTAGATTTGGTCATACAGATAGTGTTATGCATCATTCAAAACTGATATGCTGTTAAGCTTAGTTTATTCATGCTATTTTTGCAGTGAGGAGAAAATTTTTGAGGTCGAAAATGTTTTAACACTCTAAGGTCTGAAGGTATCGCCGGCGATACCACCGTGGTTTTTTCTTATCAGTGTGAAAGAGACTCAAATACTCCGTCAATGTTGCACATACAATTAAGAGTTATACACCATTTTAATCTGTGGAATATCTTCTTTCATTTGTGTACACTCAGAGTAAAAACAAAATGTTGTGCTTTTTGTAAAATAAAGAAAATAACATGATGCGTGATCTCGTCTCCCTCTGAACGAACTCAATCTGATAGTTCTTAGAAAATGAACTGTAACTTAGTGAATACTAATGACAAAAAAATTAACTTATGTCTAAAAAAATAAGATGTCAGGTTTTAAAACATAAGTCAAATCGAAAACAAAACTTCTGTGTTATGTAATCTGTATGAAAAGAGAGCCATGTCAGAAGTCTGTGATTCAGCTCATTATCCGCTAATGCGGCCACGCCCACGGAGCCAGCGCTATTCAGACGCAAATTCTGAGTCAATACATGCATTCATCATCTCAATCGTGTTTTATTGTCTTCAAAAAGTGTTTTGAATAGCATATTTAGCGATCTCTTGCCTGTTAGTTCCTTGATTGTCACACGATAGCCTCTTCTTTACTGAGGCATTTGTGGACAAAAGGGGCAAGAGCGCCCTCCGGCTCAAGTATGAATTAAAAAACACAGCATCCAGCGCTCATGATGATGACAATAAATATAGAATAATAAAGATCTCTGTATAGAAAATTGATATAAACATATGAGAATCCATCAATATTTCTCCAATGTGTATGCTTTTAAGCATTAAGAAATTATGGTCAATATAGATTTTAAGAGTCAAAATGTGAAGCTGAGTCTTAGATCTTTTTAATGATGTAAGTTTGTCAACTGCACATCAAACATTTAGGCTCTATAATATAAAATATAGTAGCCTATATGAAATGCCCTAGAGGTAGGAATGTTCAGACGCATTGCATCACAGAAATACATATATTTAAAGTATATTAAATAGAAAACCTATTTGGTTAGAGATTGAGACCTTTTAAAAAACATTATAATGGCAAGTGTCAATCTTTTGTGGTACTGTAATTTAACAGGCCTATACAAAATTTTCTCATATCATGTGCAATAATACGTGCATGCATGAGATCACAAAAATCATGTTTTTTTGTCTGAGTGGACTTTAATCCTGTATCAGCATGATCACAGAGGGTTTTTCACAGCTACCTGACTGAAAGGGCCTCATAATTTAGTCATTTCAGGTCATTATTATTCAATTCTTTTGTCTTCTCAGGTGAGAATCACCCATTATACATGAGATTCACGCCTCCATGCATACTGTGTTTCTGACCAAAAAGTGTCTTAGAAAATAAATCTCTATATTGTTATATGAAGGAGTAGGCAGATAATTTTACATAATTCTGAAGCAAAACTATAGTCTACAACCTCCAATACCCAGAAGTCTTATGAACACAGATGTAATATACTTTTTTGGCCTTATTTCAGGACTTAAGTTTTTTGTTTTTCAATAACCACGCATAAACTTATCCTTCAAAAATACAAACATGTAGACATGTTCCTCACATATTATTGTAGCCTAGTTTGTGCTGAATACAGTGTAATGACACTTTTGTCATTTATATGTTTAGAACAACTGAAAAAAGCACAAATGCAGGGCATGTCAAAACTTCTCCAAGCCCCAAATCAGCCTCAGACTCCAGAGGGTTAATATTGTTATAGTAAAGTGACTCATATATATCATAATATCAAATAAAGCATGATTCCCCAGTATGAGACCTAATACATGCATTAAAAACCATGAAGTCCTCAGATGAATCAGAGGTTTTGAGTACTGTGAAAAAAACAAAAACAAAAAACATTTGATACTTAACATGGGACCAGACTGAAAATTTTCAGATAAATGTGTGAAATTCAAAGTCAAGTTTATTTATAAAGCATTAAAACAACAGTGGTGACCCACAAAACTAATTATTAAACAGATCATCCTATATCATCTTGTGCAAAAACGCATAAAAACAGTCAGTTTAATAGTTGCTCTTCTTATCAGTGTTGACTTTGCATAACTTTTTTATATAACTTTCACTAATATTTAAGTCAATTAACGGGTTCCGTATAGTAAATTGACTGTTACATTTTACAATATATTACTGTTTTTGCCTTGAATTTTTCAGTAATTACTGGCAGTAGGGTTGTCAGTAAAGAACTGTTATTCAAAAGTTGTTGCCATAATGGATTTTACAGTTTATTACTGTTAAATCATGTTTTTCTCATCTTACAACTTTAACCATTTAAACCCCACAGCAAGATCCTCGGTTTTAAAATGAACTCTTATGTATTGGCACATTACAGAGTGTGAACACTGAAATAGTGGAAATTAATAAGGACAGTTCAGTGATTAATTAAGTGATAATTGAGTAATACTGATGATCAGTATATTACATTAATACTACAGCAAATAAATACTCAGAATGCATTGTTTCAACAGATATTACCAGTTTAAAGGAAACCAGTGTTACTGTCAAAATTCGCCAATTTTACAGCAATATTTTACATTGAAGTTCTGCGATGGGTCTAACACAACCTGATAATATTCACATCATCAACTACATGGCACAAGCTGGTTCATTTGCATTTGCAGCCAAAGATTTTGCTACTTAACATTTAAAGGGCTGTTTAGCATCATATAGTGGGTTGCAGTGCACATTTCAGAGTACTTTGAAACCCTCCACCATTCAGACACCTTGAACATTTCATTCATTAATACAGATCATTCACTCTAGTGAAAAAAATGGTAATAAAATATGACAAGATCTCAAAGTTTAAAAAAAAAAATACTATTTTTATCATGTCTGATAACACTAGCAAAACATGGTTAGGTCAAAGTGTCTGAATACGTTTTGGTTCCAAATTGGTATCAATTTACTGTAGTAGTCCACGTTTGAAGAATGTTTGGGTATAATATGTCACATTTTAATTTATTTTGCTGTCCTCCTTCATAAATGAATATAGTGTCCTGCACCCACTAGTAAAAATATACAAAAAATATCAAAAATGTCTGAATAATTTTTGGTTTGACTCTATTATGTCTAAACTCTATCTTTAGTGAAAGTTCAAGATGGAATTTAATGCATAATATATAAAAAATAAAACTAAATAAAAACACATATAAGATACATTTCAATTGGATCACTAATCATCCACATGGGCATTGTGCTTGGACCCTGATGATTGCTGCTTGGGCTATATTTGTTAAATTTATGTTATTATTCATCTCTTCTAGTTTTTCTGGCTGTTCTCACTGCTAAGAATTGTGAAATTGTGTCATCGTTTCTACAATCCTCATACTGTCTAGCGAGAGGAGCTGGATCTGAGTAACAATGGACCTACTGATTCAGGAGTGAAGTGCTCTCTGATGGATGAAGAGTCCAAAACTGTCAGCTGCAGATACTGAGGTATTTAAAAAAAATTATAAAAGATATTTTACAAATGAGCCAGTCATAATGTTGATGTGTGTTTGTAGATTATCTGACGTGTGAGTGGGTGTTCTGCTATTTCAGTCTTTCTGGTTGTAAACCTCACTGGTCATCATTGTGAAATTGTGTCATCAGCTCTGCAATCCTCAAAACGGTCCTGAGAGAGCTGGATCTGAGTAACAATGACCTGCAGGATTCAGGAATGAAGATGCTCTTGATGGACTGAAGAGTAAAAACTGTGCAGCGCAGATACTATGGTGTGTAAGAATGTGTAAGGATAATTTACAGTCAATCGTCATAATGTTGTGTGTTTGTAGATGATCTGACTGTTGATGTGTGTGTTCGCTCTCTTTCAGTCTTTCTGCATGTAATCTCAATGGCCAGTGTTGTGAGAGTTTGTCATCAGCTCTTCAATCTTCAAACTGTGTCTGAGAGAGCTGGACCTGAGTAACAATGGCCTGCAAGTTTTAGGAGTGAAGTGCTCTCTGATGGACTGAAGAGTCCAAGTCTCAGCTGCAGATACTAAGGTTGATTTTTACAAGCACTTAATTGATTTTGTGAAATAAAAGGAAAAAATAAAGCAATATCAAGTAGATTATTAATTAGTGAAGAGGAAAACATTTAAGAGGAGCTTATCGAATGTACATAAAAGCTAACTATGAGCTAGTCATATAGGGTGTGTGTGTATGTGTAAATAATGAAATAATAGTTTGTCATTATGTTTGTTAGTGAATCACCTGATTGGCTTGGCTGAAGATCCAAAGCAGTACTTGAATTAAGGGAAATCCAAAGAGTAGTCAAAAGCAGGCAAAGTCCAACACAGATATCAAGATACCCAAACAGGGTAACATACAAACAACCAGATGAAGACCAAAAACACAGGAACCAGGGCAAGAAGCCAGGAGCTCAGACCACAGAGGTAACATATGGCAAGACTACACAAAGTAGCACAGAAAAGAAAGACACCATTAAAAAAAAAAAAAAAACAAGGTAGCAAAACACAAGTGCACTGAATGAATCCATAATGAGTTCAGGAAAAGGATTATATGTAATGAAGTCTTGAATGGAAAGACAATAGTCTGTGATGAGTGCCCACTGGTGGAAAACCAGGGACTTCAGCTGGTGACTGTGACGTAGCATCTCAAAGAGAGGCTTCCAGATGCTCCAAAACCAGGAGGGAGGTAAAGCGGAGGCAGAACAGGGAGTGGGATGGAGGCCCGGTTGATGGAATGGAAGATGACCTGGAGACTGAGACAGCAGACAGGCGGCCAGGGTGTCGCAGGCCGGGCAGTGACCAAGTGGGCACAGGCTAGGTGGGTGGCCAGGGCAGTGCAGGCGACAAGTGTGGTGCAGGCCGGGCAAAAATAAGCCCCCCACAGTAGAGCGAACGACCACCACAGCAGTGCAAACAGGCTTGAAGTCCACCACGGCTGATCATACCCCTTTGTTCCACCAGCACAAACCAGGGCTAGTTCAAAGCTGTGCTATTGCCAGTTTGGGTTGGTTCAACTGACGAGCCTGTAAGAACTGGTTTGCCTTTCCAGGGGCTAGAGAGCCAGAACAGTGCCAGGTCATACGTCACTGTATATGTCTAATCTTTCACAGCTATACAATAGTGCAGCAGGGCAAACACAAACTCACTAACAAAAACACTAAGCTTCAAATCAAATCAAATTCAAAGTTTATTGATAGAGCACCTTTTAAAAGGTGTTCAGAGGTGTCACCAAAGTGCTGTACAAACAATATAAAATAAAAACAAGAGAACTAAAAAGCATTAAAAATAGTAATAATAAAATAAATGAAAACTAAATAAAAGAAAAAATGCAAATAAATACAATAATAATTAGTAGCACACACTTAAAAAAGAAACTCCTAAAAGTAACTTTCATACTGTGTTGTATGCTGCCCCATACAAATATGTTTTAAATGTGATTTAAAAAACAGCCAGTGAAGGTGCTGCCTAATGTAACAAAGGCAAATTATTCCAGAGTTTGGGGGCCACTACTGCAAAAGGGCACGGTCTCACTCTGCTCTTTAATTTGCATTGGGGGATACTAAAAGCAGTTGCCGCAGACCTAAGTGCTTCTGGATGGAGACATATGGCTTTAATAGATTGAGAGAGATTTAGGACAATGTTTTAATGATCTAACAAACTAAAAGTAAAATCTTGATGAAATCAATCTAAAATGAACGGGCAACCAATGAAGGAAGCCAATAGGTGTAAATGTGTTTCTTTGCGTGTCCCCGTTAAAAACGTGCAGCTGCGTTTGTACTCTGCCAACGGTTAAGCGCTTCACCAATGCCACATAGAGACTATTACAATAGTCCGTTGGAGAGATATAAAGCATGGAGCCCTCTCAAAATCGTAATAAACGATACAAATGACTTGACTTTAGATAATTGCTTAAATGATAAAAACACGATTTAACTACCAAATTAATCTGTTTTTCTAGTTTAAAGTCACAGTCCATTAAAAACCCCAGATTTTTAACAACAGGCTTCCACAAAAGATTTTAAGTCACCCAGATCTATACATCAGGGTATTAATTGTACCACCAGGTCGATATAAAATGATTTCAGTTTTATCTTCATTACACTTTAAAAAGTTGGAGGCCATCCACGCTTTAATATCTTAAGACATCTCAGCAAAGGTGACACAGAGTTTGCATCCTTACATTAAAGGCAGATAGAGTTGCAAAGTGTATCGCATAACAGTGAAATGAGATGCCATGTTCCTAAAAATGGACCTAAAGGGTAATATATAAAGAAAATAAAATCGGTCAAGAATGACCCTGAGGGACTCCACATCCAAAGCGAGGCAGTAGAAGACACAAATTCACCAAGGGACGTAACAAAGAAAGTTCTTCACCAGATAAGGATTAACCATGTAACACGGGCACCCTTATTACCAACAATGCTCAAGGCGAGAGATCAGATTATTGTGGTTATGTGTCAAACGCAGCAGTACGATATAACAGCATAAGAACAGCATAGTACCTGCGTCAGTGGCCAATAATAAATCATTGGAAACTTTTACAACCGGGCCGTTGCCGTGGGTGAATGTGATTTGAACCAGATTGGTTACAGCTCTGCAGCATGCAAGTTAGATAGGCTAATAATTGATTAAAAACAACTTTTTCCAATATTTCGGAAAGAAACGGAAGTTTTGAAATGGGTTTTCTAAAATTAGCAAGAACCGATGAATCCAAGTTAGGTTTTTTTATCCGTGGTTCCACTATAGCGTGTTTAAAATGTAGGGGTACAACTCCATGAGTGAGATACTATTACAACCATCAGTATAATAGGGCCAAGGTTTCAAAAACCTTCTTTAGGAAATCTGGGGAAATAATGTCTAAGGCGAAAAACACGTTGGATATTTTATCAATGATGTCTTTTAAACAAGCAAGAGGACAATGGCTAAACACTGATTAAAAACAGAGGAGCACACAGGGAAAGAAGATATCAGCAGAGGGTGAAACAATATTGGCTCTAACAGTCACAATCTTGTCATGAAAAAACTGCAAAAATTTTCACATGTTTTTGGAAAATTCCAAAACTTATTGTTCAGAGTATTAAAACAGAATTAATAGTGTTGAACAGAAACACGAGGTTTGTGAGAATTTTTTGCGATGACATTAGAGAAATACCTTGAATTTTCCATTTTTACAGTTTTTTGATATTTGAACAAGCTGTCTTTCAAGATATCAGACGAAACTTGCAGCCTATCTTTTTTCCATTGGCGTTCAGGCTCTCTGCACTCACGCCTTGCGCTAGGGTAGTGTCGGTAAGCCAGGTTTCAGATTTGGCTTAGCAAGCATAGTCCTGAAGGGGGCAGCAAGCAAGGTCCAGTGCATTCACAAGAAGAATAAAATAATGATGTTAAACTCACAGATTATAATGGTGAGTGGACACTGAGAGGCATGTCTGTGCTGTTAAACCATCAGGAAACCGTTTGCAGTTAAAGAGTTAAATGAGCGACAGCGACGAGCAGAGGCACGATAAAATGATAAAACCAGATCTAATGTGTGTCCGTGCTCATGTGTAGCGCTGGCCACAAACTGGCTCAGTGAGATTTAGGAAGTCTTTAACCAACGGTTTGGAGGGACAACAAATAGGATGTTAAAATCTCCAACGATTAAAAACTCGTCATATTTCGGCATGATTTCAGAAGAAAATCGGAAAAGCGTTATAAAGTCTTATGGTATTTGGGAGGACGATAAATCACAGCGCATAGCACTGGGTCAGGTTGATTCAGTTCAAACGCAATCAGCTCAAAGCTTGAGTACGTGTTGCACATCGCACGCCGGCAGTTTAATTGTTCCTTAAAAATAATAGCAACACCTCCACCCCGTCCTGTAAGTCGTGGAGAGTTGAGAAAGCCACAGTTTAACGGAAAACCTCTGAGAACGGGCTTAAACTCACCCTCATTCCAGGTTTCAGTCACGCACAGTAGATCCCAAGTTATTGAGGGTAAAAGTCGTTTAAGATAAAAGTTTTGTTTATCAGCGATCTGGCATTTACCAGAGCAATCCTGACTGGAGCTGGTTTATTTGCTATCCGGGGCTCACGATCCAACACCCGTAGGCACGATGAGTTTACTCCACCTCTCCGAAAGCGGGGAGACACAGACGGGGAACCCAGGATTCCTCATTGGCGTTGACCACCGGTACAAGCCAGGTGTAAACAGGATCCAAAGAGTGCATGGAAATATAGATGCAGTCGCTACCGATACTCCGCTAAGTTCTACGGGGATGCGGGAAACTGCCAGCCGGGATTAATTTTTACTAGCAGGGCCCCCACGCTTCCCCGCCGTCTATGTCGCTTTTTCTTCCGAGCAGGAAGCGGCGTTCGGCAGAGATAGGCAGGTAAATCGTGCAGGTGAGGTGAGGTTTTCGAGCCCCCAGAATTATAAATTAACATATTTTCCACATTCGCTCTGATGTTCAGAAGTGTCTGGCGATCATACACCAGTAGAGAGTCTACATTGTTAAAGTAGTTAGTAAAAACAACACAAACATGATTAAGGCTAGAGAGAGGAGACGGCCTGCCACACACACCGGCGCCATCTTGGATTACCTCGTCAAAAAAAATCCACAGACATCACCAGCTTGTTTGAGATGCATTATTTCTCGCAAACCGATTGTACATGACATCAAAGCACCGCAAGAGCGATCCAAAAGACAAGGAGTCGTATGCCCTACAAATGCTCCCGGCCGCGGCACTCTGTCTCCGATATCACACGCCGGTCGGTCTGTACAGCTCCGATGCATCTCAAACAAGCTGTCAACAATGGCGGACGTTACTATTGATGCTCATGGCTATGAGAACCTACATCAGCATCCAACACATTAATGCAGCTCTAGCTCTGAACCAGCACTCATACTGCCTTGGTGGAAACTTAGGGGTGCCTCCATGGTCGTATCAATGCAGACAGGGAATTCAGGGACCTCCGTGGTTGTATCAGGGCAGACAGGGAACTCGGGTGGGGACTTCTGTGGTCGCCATCAAGACAGACAGAGAGTTCATGGGTCGCTAGGCTGAATTCTGGGACTGGAACGAACTCTGGAGTTAACTCATGAACTAAGGTGGACTCTGAAGCGAACTCAAGGGTTGAGGCAGGCTCTGGGGTGAACTCATGGGCTGGATCAGGCTCTGGATCAGACTCTTCAATTGAAGCGCAGTGCACGGCCCATACACACCAGATGTATGGGCCTCGCCATAACAGGGAGTGCGGTTGTCAGTGGGACCACCTCTGCGAACTCCCAGAACTTGATACCACCGTAGAGGATACCAGCTGCTTGCATGTGAAACTCAAGTCTATATTCTGATGATTCAAATCTGTTCTAAAATTTCAAAAATCATTTTCTTAATGTTTAATAATAACGGTTGTCCGAATGAAGGTGGCAGTAATTACGAGAACATTGCAGCACCCAGACAGTTTAGAGGAGGGCACCAGGGGAAGCATTATGAATGAAGCTTACTTGACAACAATAGTTCCTAAACGATATCTAAATGAATAGAAAATAGCCTGTATAATTTATAGTACCTGACAAGCTTTCCTTGCGATCTGCAGTCTCTTGTGTGATAAAGAAGCGCTTTCAACATGGACTCACAAGCAGTTTGCTTAGGTAACGAACAATACCTGCTTGTAAATTAGGTTAACATTTAAGGATTTATCTGAGGCTAAATCACTAAATTGAGAATGCAACAGCTGCATATTATATATTTTTAAACTCCAATTTATTGGCCACCGATTGGAACAGCTGATATTACTTCCTTGGATTTTCAAAGATGTCTCATTTCAACACTCACATGAACCAATCACATTTTAATGATGCAGAGGCAAATATAAAAGGCTAAGAGGGTAGGTGAAATGTCACAAGCCATTTCTCAATATGTGCCTTTGTGTTCTTGTGGATTGTGAAATGTATTAGTCGCTGTGCAAATACTGCTCCAATTCAAAGTACACCCAAGTATAGCCAAGTACAGTTCAAATCCCTGGATGTGTTCCTGCTCTGCCCCTTTTATCAAGGATGCATCCAAATGTGACTTGTGCAGACTTGAGACAAACAAGTATCCCAGAATGCATCTGGCACCAACAAGCAAGCGTCTAAGGCGGATGAGAAAACCTTTATTAAACAAAGATAGCAAAGATAATTAAAGTATTTCTGTCATGACAAATCTCGGAGATGGTATGAGAATAGAGGTTGGCATGGTAAGAATATGGCAATGTTAATGTATTTGGTTTTGGCAGAGTAGATCTGCTACACTGCTGCTGCAGACCAAGTACCGAAACTCGCTACCTTCCAATACATTCACAGACATTGCTGTAAGCATGTAAGACATGCTGCTGCTTGCTGCATATGTAAAATACACAAATTAATGTTGTAGCACATGGAAAACAGCCTGCAAGTATAGAGTTGACTTCTCTTTCGTGTCTTCCTGCACTAGACTGGTTTAAAATTGCTTGAAATTTTACACTGGCAAGACTTAAAATATGTAAATGATAAACTTTTGTGATGAGGCAGCACTAGCCCACTAACAATTCCATCAATTGTTTTCACTTTGGCATGGACTTTGTGCTTTGTAACTTTGTAGATCATTTACAACATGTACAACAGCTATATTTTCTATTTTGTGTTTTGCATTTAATTGAAATTTTCAAAGACATCAAAGCTTACTGTACAGTTTAATAGAAAATATTAAGCACGTTTACATGCACACCAGTAAGCAGAGAACTAACAAATATCAGCTTATTGACATAACCATTTTTCCCAGTTTCCAGTAAACTGACAACGCAAATAAACTGAGTTTACATGACTGTATTAATAAATCGGGTTATTTCCCTGTAGTGACGTCAAAACATAATTATCTGACTCTGACTCACATCTCACAGCTCATATATTACTCTCTCATGCAGTTGCAGATGCAGTGTTTTGACTGAACCACTTCTACTTGCTGCATGAGAGATGAGAACACATTTTTACAATTTTCTTTGTCTTGAAAGAGTCTGTGTTTGCAATATATTTCCTTCTTCCTTTCCTGCAAAATGCGCGCTCTGTCTGGATGCATTTAAATCTGCACTAAGGATGCGTTTCTGTCACGTATCACACATGTGCTCTTCAATAAGCCGACAGAAAGCAGGTTAATGCGTTTACATGCCACGCAAAATCAGGGTAAGAGCCAAAAAATGACCTGTTTCGACTGGTTTATGCTTAAGCCATTTAAAAGAAAACGGGTTACACCGTTTACATCACCACGTTCGTTGTCGGCTTATTAAGCATAATTGGCATAAGTACTTGCATGTAAATGTACTCAGTGAGGGAAATTTAATATTTTAGGCGGAACTGACAGTTAATTAAATATCAGTACAGATGTCTCAGTACTCAGTTTAAACAGTGTGTAATCAATTATTTTGTTATTATAGATTGTCTGTCTATAATCTCACTGATCAGTGCTGTGAGAGTTTGTCATTGGCTCTTCAATCATCAAACTGTGTCCTGAGAGAGCTGGATCTGAGTAACAATGACCTGCAGGATTCAGGAGTGAAGCTGCTCTCTGATGGATTGAAGAATTCAAACTGTCAGCTGCAGATACTGAGGTATTTAAGAACATATGAGAGATTATTTGCAGTCTGCCAGTCAAAATGTTGATGAATGATTGTAGATGATCTGACTGTTGATGTATTTGTTCTGCTCTCTTTCAGTCTGGCTGGCTGCAATCTCACTGATCAGTGCTGTGAGAGTTTGTCGTCTGCTCTTCAATCCTCAAACTGTGCCCTGATAGTGATGGATCTGAGTAACAATGACCTGCAGGATTCAGGAGTGAAGCTGCTCTCGGATGGACTGAAGAATTCAAGCTGTCAGCTGCGGATACTGAGGTATTTACAAACATATAAGTTAGATTTTACAGTCAGCTTTTGTGCTGGCAACTTGGGTGGTTTAGGCCTGTAATGGTCAGATGACTCCCATTTTCATTTTCTTCATATTCTGTGCATATAGTTTACAGCAGGGATTCCCAAAGTGTGGTGCGCGCACCCCCAGGGGTACGCAAGCTACCACCAGGGGATGCGCGAGAGGAAAAATGTAATGGCGGTCTGTTTTTTTAAAGGGATACTTCAGGATTTAGCATTAGGCTTTGTATTAGTAGAATACCACTAGTATTTTCAAATTACCATGCTTTCCCCCTTCATATCAGCCCGAGATGAGAGATTTATGCATTTTATTCTGTAAAAAGCCTCGATGACGCAAAAAATCATCATTTTGCGTCATCGGAGGCTTTTTTTGCCCAGAGGCTTAAAACTACAGCAGTAATAGCAGGTAGTTCCGCATTTTTCGCCACGCCCATAACCTATGCGCATTTGAGGTTACTCACGGCATAGATCAAAGATTTATCAAAAGTGGGGTGTCAATTATATTTTAGCTTACCGTAATTAACATTATTTTGTTATAGTCTGCACTACATCAGTGGTTCATCTCGCAAATTTATCGGTCTCTGCAGTAATCTCAACCAATACAGCAACAGGCTTTGTGGTAACGTTAGCATAAATAGATAAATAGACTAACCCAGTTTTACAGAACAGTGGCTTTACTTTGATAACAGTCAATATATGCAACTATATGTAATTGTCTATCTAACGTTACTTTGCTAAGTTTGCAGTTTCACGCTACCTACAACACTAATATAGGCTACTGTGGTTATCAGAAATAGAGTCTAGTATCAGCGAGTCTTACCTCTAGGCGAATACGCTTAGGCCATGGTCCACCAGAGCGTTTTTAGCCAGCTGAAAACGCTAGGCGCCTGCTTAAAACGCCCGTCTGTGAGCGCTTGAGAGCGCTTCTGCAGCGCAGCGATTTTTCCGTTGAGACGCTTTGTTGCTATGATACGGAATATCCACGGCACGTGTTACTGGAAATGATTTGCAGGAATTTGTTTCAGCCTTAGGCCGTGTGTCAATTTAGCACCATTTCGCTGTAATGTATGAACTAACTCACGATTATTAATTAATGTAACAAAGCAAGCCTAGTTGTTTGAATTTCCTGATAATGCCGCCTGTAACGATAGGCATGGTTTGGGCGTGGCCTCACAAGGGCAGCAAAACAGTGCATTCTGGGAGTTGTTGTCTTTCATCCACATTAGTCAAAAATACATTTTCTGCCTTTTCTCAGTCTAGAAAGCTCCAAATTCAAAATAATTCACATTTCTACTACATAAATGACCAATTTTAAATACACATTCATCTTTCCAGGGGTGAAGTACCCTTTAAGTGGGATTTTTCCATACAAAAAACAAAAAAAAAAACATGAACAGTAAACATTCCTTTGTAATCGCTTTATTTTAAAATAAAAACTATAATCATGGGGCGTCGGAACCATTGTATGTGGGTGGGACAAGACCCACCCACTTTTTAAGACAAATGATATTGGACCCACTCACTTTTACCATTTCTAATTAAGCATTGTCTGTTCATTTTTTCAGAGCGCGTCATATGTCAATGCCCTCTCAAAGCACAGACCGATGATGAAATAACTTATTAAACTGACTTGTTTCCAAAATTTCTAGTGCTTTCCTTGTTCAATGAATATTTTCCTTGTTTCTATTTTAATGCACTTTTAAAGACAGGATCACCATACTTTGTACAAAACGGACTTGCTTCTTGTGTCTGCTGCACGTTTGCGCATGAGCCACGCACCTTGCTTATCTATCTATCTATCTATCTCTATCTATCTATCTATCTATCTATCCCTGCCTCTGATGAATTGTTTTTATCCCCGGTGGGATAAAAAAATATGTATATATCCCCAGTGATACTACTCCACACACCACCAACAGAGCATAAAAAATACCAAAAATAAAAATATTTTTTTAAAACATTGACAATTAAAATGCTGTGTTTAAAAAGAAATGTCTCTTTACGACCATAGCAAAAGGGACACTTTTCAGACGCGCATTCCAACTTCACCTCAGACACAGGCGCGAGTCAAACGAGCGCGGTGAGGACGGGGGACTTTCAGTTGAACAACAGTGAACTGCGGTCAGATGAAATGTTGTCAGGCTATGTCAGTAAAACTCCAACCCGCCGTTAGGCTATAGCCTACTGTGCTCGAGGCGCGAACTCAAGAATTTTTCGCGCAAATGCGCCGGCGCACGATGCATAGATTATTATAGCTTAAAAGCGCAAAAGAAATTACAGGCATGCCGTCATTATTCTGTTGTAAATTAAGTAATGAAATGACCAAACATGCGATTAAAGCTGCCTCAAATCTGTGCATGAATGTATGTATTTGTTGACATGGTTTTAAAGTTATTGTTATCCAATTTGTTGTCCTTAAAACATCTTAAAATGCACATTTGTACACCAAGAAAATAAAAATTTTGGGGGGAAGACCCACCCACATTTTTTTGCTTCCGACGTCCATAATTTATTAGTTTTTGATAGAAACGTAGAAGAAGCCAGCTGCTGTCTTCTTCTACGCACTGCTCTTCTTTTATGCACTACAGGCTATGCTCTTTGTTACTTAATTATGTTGTGGATCGTGTGTAGGCTAATTTTATTGTCGTACAAAGTTTCAGATTGATCCTCGTTTTTATTTATTTTATCTATTTCGGAGCTTATTCTTGTCATGATCACCAGTTGGAGTGCCCTAGTTAGCAACCAGAGGGCACTCCAACCCGGACTGTTCCTCACCACACCCGTGAACTCCATTTCCCATAACACACTTCCCGGACTCATTATCTTGTTTCATTGCACCCAGCTGTTTTTGTGTTTCCTTGTGCCTTGTGCTCACTTGTCTATTGTCCGGACCCCACCCATCTTGTTATCTGTTCATTGATTAATTGGCCCCACCTGTTCCACATCATTACCTGCCTGTTTGTTCCCTACTTATTCTCCTTGTGTTTGCAGTCCTGTGTTGGTTCGTTGTTGTATATTCGGTCGTCGTGTTTTTCCATGTGGGTTCCCTCTTTGTCAATTCCTAGTCTAGTCCTAGTCAAGTTAGTTCAAGTGTAATTCTAGTCTGTTTTCCCCCTCGGGGTAGTTTTTGTTGTTGTGTTTTGTTTTATTTTTATTGTTTAATAAAGACCCATCCTCATCCTGCATTTGAGTCCTCGCTCCTTCCAAAACCCTGACAGAACGAACCAACCAACAAGAGGACTCAGCAGAGATGGGTATCTTCCTCTTTCCATCTCCTAATTTCAGGGGCATAGAGGATGAAAGAGCCAACAAGGGTACTCAGCAGAGAAGGGACTCACACCATCTGCCAAGTTCTACTGCCTGCAACCCCATCTACCAGCGCATGCTCCAGGTGACTGCATTAAGATCCCTCGTCAGCAGGGGACTGTTCTGAAGGAGTTTGCCCAGAAGTTCAGGAGGGTAGCTGAGGGGCTGGAGTACAACGACTCTGCTCTCAAGGACCTTTTTAATAATGCTCTTGATGAGCCCATATGCGGGTGGAGAATGTTCGGCAAGGAACATCTGTCTTTTGAGGGTTGGGTGGATTTCCTTGTAGAGCACGCTGCAGGCCCGGAGGCCTTCCCAGAGCACGCTGCAGGCCCGGAGGCCTTCCCAGAGCGCGCTGCAGGCCCGGAGGCCTTCCCAGAGCGCGCTGCAGGCCCGGAGGCCTTCCCAGAGCGCGCTGCCGGCCCGGAAGCCTTCTCAGAGCACTCTGCAGGCCCGGAGGCCTTCCCAGAGCACACTGTTCGTCCGGAGGCCACCCCAGAGGTTTTAGAGTCGAATGCCTCCCTGGTGAGTCCTGACATGGCCAAGAAGACTGTATTTGTCTTTTATGTCTTGACAGTTTTGCGGGCTTGGAGAACGCACGTAGGGTTGGCGGACATGGCCCGGAGCAGTCCAGGCCAGTGCAGTCCAGAGCAGCCTGCCGCATTGCGAGCCGCTGGTGTCCCGGAGCAGCCCGAGCCCGCTGCCGCGGAGCAGACGAGCCCGCCAGGAGCAGCCCGAGCCCGCTGCCGTCCCGGAGCAGCCCGAGCCCGCTGCCGTCCCGGAGCAGCCCGCTCTCCCTGATACGGCCACGGAGGCTGTCACCGAGCTTCCGCTCTCCCGATACGGCCACGGAGGCTGTCACGAGCTTCCCGAGCTCCCAGATACGGCACGGAGGCTGTCACGAGCTGCCCGCTCTCCTGATACGACCACGGAAACGGGAACCGAGATGTCCGCTCCCTGATACGGCCACGGAAACCGTCACCGAGCTGTCGCTCTCCCTGATACGGCCACGGAGGCCGTCACCGAGCTGCCCGCTCGCCCTGATATGGCCCGAAGCACCCTTGGCTAGTCCGCCGCCACTGTCCAAGCCTTCTTGACCTGCCGCCGCCGTCCAAGCCTTCTGCCTGCCGCTCTGCAGGCTACCTGAACGTTGAGACTCCCCTGGTCTGTTCCTCCAGCGCCACCCCTGGCAGTCAGCCAGGCTCCAGACCTGCGGAACCCGCCAGGTCAGGTCCTCCAGCACCACCTGGCTCTCAGCCATGACTCCGACCTTCATGGGTCCCCATGGTCTGTTCCTCCAGCTCCCCCCTGGCCTTCAGTCAGGGGACTCTGGGACTGACCCACCATCCCTCCCCTGATCTCTTCCAGTCACCTCCCTCCGAGATTTTGTGTTTTATTTTTTGTTTTGTGTCTGGTGGAGCGTCTGGTAGCCGCTCAGTAGGGAGGGGGTTATTTCATGATCACCAGTTGGAGTGCCCTAGTTAGCACCAGAGGGCACTCCAACCCGGATGTTCCTCACCCAACACGGTGAAATCCATTTCCATAACACACTTCCCGGACTCATTATCTTGTTTTCATTGCAACCCAGCTGTTTTTGGGTTCCTTGTGCCTTGTGCTCCCTTGTCTATGTCCGGACCCGCCCATTTGTTATCTGTTCATGATTAATTTGCCCACCTGGTTCCACATCATTACCTGCCTTGTTTGTTCCTACTATTCTCCTTGTGTTTGCAGTCCTGGTTGGTCGTTGTTGTATATTCGGTCGTCGTGTTTTTCCATGTGTGTTCCTCTTTGTCAATTCTAGTCTAGTCCTAGTCAAGTTAGTTCAAGTGTAATTCTAGTGTTTTCCCCCTCGGGGTAGTTTTTGTGTTGTGTTTGTTTTATTTATGTTTAATAAAGACCATCCTCTCCTGCATTTGAGTCTCGCTCCCTTCCAAAAACACTGGACATTCTCTTTAATGTGTGGATTGTTTGCAACGTCTTGCAAGTAATTCAAGTACGTCGTGCTAAGTTCCACATAACCGTTGTGGTATGATGATGTGATGCTAGCTCCACTTTCATTTAATAGGCCTAGCCTCATTGCCTGCAATGTTTCTTTACGCGGCTGAAAATAACCGTGATTTCTGTTACTGAGCCTGTGGCTGTCATCGTCCTCTAAAAAGTGAAGCTGCGTGCGTAGCGTGGTTGATTATATGAAACTTTGTGATGTTGTATTGTCATGCATGTTCTGGTTATTTGTGCAGGTTAAACATGAGTCTTATATGGCGATAAAACAAAACAGCAGTCAGCCAGGACTCCAGACCTACCGTTTGTGTTATGATGATGATGATGCTAGCTCCACTTTCATTAATAGGCCTAGCCTCATTGCTGAAATGTTTGTTTTACGCGGATGAAAACCCGTGCGTTGTGTACTGAGCCGGTGCTCGTCACTGTCCCTTCTTAAAAGTGGGAAGCTTGCGTAGCGTTGTGGCATAGATTGAAAAATGTGTTGATGTTGGTATTTCATGCATGTTCGGTTATTGCGCATGATAAAATGATCTTTATATATGGGCGGATAAACAAAACTTTGTTGAGTTTGTTTGTTTGGTTGTTTTAGTGAGGGTTTGGGGGGGTGCGCCAACCCGGTTGGGACATAGAAGGGGGGTGCGCAGGAAAAAATTTTGGGAACCGCTGGTTTACAGCATTGACAGAAAAGTACTTTTCCATTAGGGGGTGATATTTGGCCTGGAAATCAATATCCACTCTTACATCACTCTTATATCACTCTTACATCAAAATAAGAACTGAAACATGTCCCCTCCTGGTCACAGTAGTTATGACCTTTTCATTGCAGAGCACTGCGCGCTGTGACTCCACGGGCCTATCATACATTTGGTGCAATGCAATGCCTGGCACAATGCAAAGGATTTTTGCAGTTTCAGCCCAACACAGTTATCATTTTCACATACAGCTCCATGTTGTTTTAATAGTAAATGCACTCACGCCCAATTTGTCAATGGGCGTGCTGGTCTGAAAACGAGGTGTGTTCAGGCGCATTGTTGGCATGTAGCTATTTTGAAGCAACTGAAAATGACTGTGCCATTGATTTAATGCCACAGTATTTTATTTTAATTATTTTCTGTTATTTAATGGGCATGTTAGAAATAAGCGCCTATAGGCATGCGAACAACTTGTGTACACTCTGCTTGTTCACCACACAAGGATGCGCAGCCAGCACACAAAACATGCAAATATTAAAAATAAAAAAGATTACATTGTACACATGTAATACTGTACACATTTAATAATATGTACACATTAATTTAAATGTATAATATTGTACACAATAAACTGACTTGTCAGGTTGAGGGTGTCTATATCTACCATGTAAATAACAATCCGCCATGGTGCAAGTGCAAATGGCTTTTAAAGGGAATGGGAGATGAGAATGAGACTCTGAAAACACACTCATGACTCATTAAGAGACTAGGTACAACCCTTTTGGACCATGCGCCTGGTGCGCAGACCATTTATTGATGTTAAACTAGCAAAAAGTGGATTCAGGGGCCCTAAGTGCACCTCACCATGCGCTTCAGACCATGTGCTTAGATTAGACCACAACCAAGCTGTTCATGTTACCATAACTTTTGAACCGTTCACACTACATAAGCAAATGCCAGTAGCTTTCGGGGAGAGTGGGTGGAAGGAGGATTTGAATGGAGAGATATGGAGCGCGGCAGTTTAGGGAATTTTGGATTGCATACCTAAAAGAAGAAACAAACAAAAACGTGGCGAAGGAGTACACAGTTGATTGGGATGACTTTTGATAAGACTTGGGAGGAGGCTAAGCGAGACTCTTTAGCATTTGGTGGTGTATCTGTTTGTAGGTGTCTGTGCGGTAACTGTATACATGCATATGTGTCCATGCATATGTAGTATGTGAATGGTATTTGAAAAAAATCTCCTGAATGAAAACTGTGCAACCAGTGTCACAATTATTGTATATATGTAATAAGTTGAATTTCAAGTCTGAAGTGTTAGATTCTTTTGATCAAAATTTTTCTCTTTTTTTCTAAATAAAAATCAGAAAATTTAATCTTGTTTAAATTAAATCTTGTTAATCTTGTTTAATCTTTTTTTGTGTGTGTGTCTATTTAAATTCTGTTTACAAACTCACCATACATATTAATGGTCAATAACTGTAACTTATTGAAAGCTATTTATTTTCTGAAAAAAAATTGCTGAGAAAGTTTGAAGATAGCACATTGTGTAAGATTTTGTAATAAAAAAACTTAATATGTAAAAACGGCTATTTTAGCTTTAGGTTCTAAAGGGTTAAGCGTATGATCATGCTCAGGTTGCACATAAGCGTTTTATGGGCTCGTATTGAAGCCTTTCATAGTATGACAACTTTGCTCAAATATAATAATATTTAGCCTGATATTTGTTTGACATATCTATCCTGGCGTGTCCTATGTAAAAATGTCAACATACATTTCAAAGGAAATGCTTATTATAGTGCATACAATAGTAGACTAAGTAATATGTAACTGCAGTTTTTAAATCAATGTTTTCCCATATTAAGAGGTCTACACATATATTGACTTCAGTTCATAGTTTGTGAGCATTTCTTTATTTATAATGAGGTGTAGTTGTGACGTATAGATATTCTTCACTGATCAAGCAAATCATTATCATCAGATACCCAAGGTGGCGGTATTGATATCAATATCGGACATGGAAAAGGGGTAGTATGATGTGGTTAATAGAGAAAAATGAAACTGTTCATATATATATATATATATATATATATATAAATTCACACTATGATATTCACTATATATTAGGGTTGATGGTGTTTTTAGATGATGTTTTGATCCATCTGTAGGTTGTCTGGATGTATGGTGACAGAGGAAGGCTGTGGTTATGCATCTTCAGCTCTGAGTTCAAACACCCTCACACCTGAGAGAACTAGATCTGAGCTACAATCACCCAGGAGATCAGGGAGTCCAGTGCTCTCACTGACAAACTGAAGGATCCAACTGCTCATGGCAGATACTCAAGTATGTCAGACACTAATACTGAATGTGTGTGTGCATGTTGCCAAGACCATAGCAAGGGGATTCTGGGCCCCCTGAAAAAACATGATGTTTTTTCATGGGTATAAGTGGCACAGCCTGCCACTATAACATATGGTATAAGATTGGCTTGGAGGCCACATATGGTGCCACGTAACTTAATAAGGATTTTTTTTTTATTATTATTATTTTACAAAACTACAAAACAGACAAATAATAAATGCAAATAAAGTTTTTATTGGAGAGTGATATTACAATTAAACTGCCTTAAATCAATTAATAACTTATTATGAAACATTGTTTAAAGTTGGCAAGCAATGTTCAAGACAGACTAATAAAATAAAAAAAGACAAGAACATTTTAAGTAGCTGTTCAACAGTATAATATAAAATGTAGTCTAGGTTCACATTTTCTTGATAGTAGTGTTATCTAAACATCACATCAGAGCAAGCAGGTCTGTAATCCTTGTGGCACACAAAGATGTTTGTTGAACTCAGATGGTTAAGCAGTCTCCTGGCCTGCCTGTCCTTTTAATGAGGTACTAGTACTCATATTTTTTTCCTGACATTTTCAGTCAGTCTCACTTCCACTGTAACTTTACTTCTAACTTTAACTGTTCTCAGAGCAGTCTCACTGGGGGTGGGACTTGCAATTTGATTGGGGTCCCTCTGCTGTTTGTTCCGACTTAGCTGAAATAATAAAACTATCCGATAAACCATATTATGTAGGGAAGAGGTATCAGTTTACGAATTAACCATGGTTCCCTGAGAAGGGGAATGAGACACTGCATCCAAAGACACTGGGTGAATGCCTTCAGCATGACAGTGTCTGAAGTCAGTGTATCAAATGCGATAATGACATTGGTCTGTGACTACCCGGGACATCATTAATAGTGTGACTGTGAGTATAAAAGGGCACCTAGTGTACACGTGGTCATTTTCGCATTGATAAAGAAGGCATCAAAAGAAGGCTGAAGGCATTCCCCAAAGTGACTTTGACGCAGTGTGAGTTCCTATAAGGTGAAAGGTCACTACATTGCATTTTTTCTGGTTTTCATTAAACTCTCAGGCACAAGCTGTACTATATATACTATAATTATTCATAAGATTAGGGAAATATATAGCAAAACCACGCATTAGTGGGCACACTGGGCAGTGGGGCCTCCTAATTGTCACCACCTTTCAACCCACTGCAAGGGCCCTGCATGATGCATATCTACATTAGTGTGTGTTTCTGTGCTTATAGTGTGGATCATGGAGGAGAAATCATGATGACAGCAGGACTACAAAAGTGTAGGTCTACACACACACACACACACACTTGTCTAGTGACTGTGGTTTTGTTGTTATAGATGTTTCTCTCTCCTTGTGTTTTCAGATGCCTGTGATCTCACACTGGATCCAAACACAGCAAACACTCGTCTCATTCTGTCTGATGAGAATAGGAAGATCATATATGTGGAAGAGCATCAGCCGTATCCTGATCATCCAGAGAGATTTGCTAATATTCCTCAGATTCTGTGTGGAGAGATCCTGACAGGACGCTGTTACTGGGAGGCTGAATGGAGTGGAGATAATGCTGAAATATCAGTGACATATAAAGGAATCAGCAGGAAAGGATGGAGTGAATACTGTAAATTTGGATCCAGTGACAAATCCTGGAGTCTGTACTGCTATTATAAGAGATTCGCTGTCCGTCACAATAATACATTCACAGTTAAGCGTGCTGTCTGTCCATCTTCTAATAGAGTGGAGTGTACATGGACATGTCAGCTGGCACTCTGTCCTTCTACAGCGTCTCTGACACACCCACACTCACACACTTAACACATTCAATACTACATTCACTGAACCATCTATGCTGGATTTAAGGTTTCTCCTGGTTCCTCTGTGTCTCTGCGTCAGAATAAATCAGGACACAACTACACTAGTAAATTACAAATTACATATGTATAGTTTTTCTCAATTGCTAACACACAATTCTTGAAACAATGAATGAAATTATTTTCTCACAACTATAAAAATCTCATAAATAACACCAAGTCAAAATCAAATATTCTAGTCAAAAAAACATTTTCTTTTGTCAGATCAGATGACACAAATATTTCACTGCCTAGAAAATACTAAGATCAGTGATTCCCAACCACGTTCCTGGAGGCCCCTTAACACTGCATATTTTGTATCTCTCCTTTGTCTTACACAACATTTCAGGTCTTGGAGTCTCTACTAATGAGCTGATGATCTGATGATCTGAATCAGGTGTGTTTGATTAAGGAGACATGGAAAACATGCAGTGTTGGGGGGCCTCCAGGAATGTGGTTGGGAACCCTTGCACTTCAATTCAGAACACTGTAACAAAAACCTCTATTTGGAATCAGGAATGATTTTGCAGCTCAATGTCTATTACAACATACAACTGTGGTGAAGGAGGTATTGTTTAGCTGAGTTTGCAGTCTGAGAATGAGTCAGTAGACAAGCAGTGCGCAACTGTCTGATTGCATTGATTTGCGTGGAGAGAATAAAGGCCGACAACTGATGGGCCACAGAGAGAGGGTGGACTCACACACACAAGAAGCTGATAATAACAGATGAATGACTGAAGAAAGTGATTTATTGTGAGAAGCGCATGTTGCGTCAGTGTTTTGTATTCTGTTTGAGTAATCACCAATGAGCCAAGTACACCTTAAACCAACTGACTTCTCTTCAGTCTTATAGGTGTATCAAAAGTTTTTTTTTCATTGAAAACCCTTTTAAGGAGTTCTGACTACTCTTTCCGAATATCATTCTTCCCCATGTGAATGATTATTCAATTTGCAGTCTTATATTTCATCAGAATGTTCTTAAGTTCCCTGTTTACATCAGAAACTGTTGCTTGTGGAAGGCAGCATGTAGTTGTATCTCTGCTGCTAATGTTTCTGATTATGGAGTCACCCAGTATCAGAGTCCTGGGCTCAGCTACTCTATGAGTTGAGTGCCGCTGTTTGCTCAACTTTCAGCGGCAGTTTGCATCAGTGTTAGCGGCTGGCCAATTTGATCTGTGTCCGATCACATATGGGGTTTCCTCACCCACATTTATCTCGTATGGGGATTCCTCACCCACATTCATTAATACTTCAAATCTGTTCTCCAGATGTATAGGCGGTGGTAGGGAACCAGTGTTTGGGGTAGAGGATGCTACTGCGGCAATATGTGATACTTGTGACAATCTGATGTCTTGAGTGCCTTTGGGTCTCACTCCCTTTTGTGCCATCAAGTAGTGTTTCTCTATGCTCAGTATGGCCTGTTTAGGAGCACTAGATTCATGGGACTCACTGGCTGTATGCTGACCCAGGTGAAAAAAAACTACACTTCTATAATGTACTTAAAGTGCTCTATTTCGCACACTAATTTTTGCTAAAATTCTTCTTAGTACTTTTAAGATAATCTTAACAACATTTAATTGTACTCAACTGTGCTATTTTGAGACACCATGAATATGAACTAAATATGCTTTAATGTACTATCTCTGTATTTTAAAAAAAATAGTTACCACTTGTTGTACACTATGGATTCAAATGTACTATAAGTGGTGTCTAAATACATTTTTTAAATAGAAATAGTTTATTTAAAGCACATTTTAGTTCATATTTCATGGTGTCTCAAAATAGCACAGTTGAGTACACAGATGTTTTTAAGATTATCTAAAGAAGTACTAAAGAAGAATTGTTAGTAATTTAAGTACAAAATTAGTGTGAAAAAAGCACTTTAAATACATTATAGGCGTGTACTTTTTTTCACCTGGGGAGGGCGTCTATGACAAAACTTTGTTGTGGGTTCTGTCTGGTTTGGTAGTCCCAGAAGTAACTTTTTTTCAAGAACTGCAATCCTTTGTAGAAGTCTGTGGCTGTTTGTGCAGCAGGTAGATTCTACAACCAGAGGATGCATATTCTTTTTTAATCCTTTTGAATGTAGGCAGCTGTGTTTTCCCTTCTGCGGAATGTAAGCTGATGGCTGCTGTCTGTGGGAGGCTGATTGGATAAAAATTCCCCTTTTTTGTAGTAATCTTCCAGTTAGAACATTTCTGGTTTTAGTGTTGGTGCGAAGTTTTCTCGTTTGAGCACTGTGTTGATTTGCTGTAATTAAAATAAGAAGATAAAAATAAAAGTGACGGAGCAAAGCACAGAGCAGTAAGCAAGAGCGTCCGAACAGTGGCAAAGCAGGAAGTAAAAACTTCAGTGGATTTCAAATGGACCATTTTCCCCTTCATTAAACTAGCAAAAGTGGATTTGGACACGTCCTAAGTGCACTTGCACTGTGCGCTTTAGACCATGCGCTTAGATCGTTAAAATAGAGCCCTTAATTTTTTATGAAAGTCATCATGATGGTGATCAGTGATGTCTTTAGTTGGGCTCTTGACCATTTACTTTTTAATATTAATTTTACTCGGGCTACTCCAACTTTGTGTTTGTAAAGCACATTTGTTATGATCAGAGAAACTATGATCTGGGCTGCGTTTCCCAAAAGCGTCATAATCATAAGTTGACGATCAACTAATTTGGGAGATGCAGGCCAGGTCATGATGGCTGCGATCTGATGATGATATTATCATTGTGTAATGGCCTGATTCACTAGTCACAGTTGACTGTTATGGAGGTGGGTGTTTGCATTAGTTGGGCTCTTGATTCTTGACTTCTTGAGTTTTTCTCCGATTGCTGTAGCTGTGTGTTTCTAAAGCACATTTGTTATAGCAAAATTAGTAAAAAAAAAAAAAAATTCCGATCAGATGATGTTGGTTACTTGTTGATGATCATTCAGTCATTTCACCCAGAGTCTGGTCTCTGAGGACATTATTTAGATGTAATAACTTCTAATAATTGAAGCCCTCGAGTACTACCTGGAGACAGTACTGCATTAAGCCTTTGCGGGGCCATGGGCTAATGCAGTTTCTTGAATTTGTTAGTTAATTTTAGTAAACAATTAATAAAACTTTGGGCTTTCAAATGTTGTGCAACTGTCATATTTTCTAACATTTTCATTCGACATGTTGAGGTGAAGATGTCCTGGTTGTATGCCTGCGTGTCTGGTTGTATGCCTGTCCGCTGTGCCTGTGATCAGGGATGGGCAGTATTTATGATACATGTACTTCAAATGCGTATTTCAAATACAAAATAGTATTTTGTAATTTGTATTTGATCGGGTTGATGAAAATGGCTTTGTATTTTGTATCAAAATACTTTAGTGTTTTGTATTGTGTAGTTTTAAAATACTGTAAAATACTTTGTAAGAAGTCTACATGATGACACCATAAAAATGCAGCCTCTGATTGGTGCTTAGTAGTATGCCCAGACTTGTTGAGTTCAGAACAGATGTTTTAGTGTTTGTTTTAGTAGCCTAGGCAAAATAGTTTACCAATTTACATAATGTTCTTGAAAACTATTATACCAAGCAGCAGCCCCCTATGTCTATGATTAACAATCAAATGATTAATTAGTTAGAAACTAGTTGCTATGAATACAGGAGCCATCAGTTGTCTTCTTATGAATGACTGTTTGTCATTGAGTCAGTGTTGCTGATGCAAAGTAGGCCCTTTGTTACCAACACCAAGTAACTAAATTAGGATACAAGTCATTCACAAACTGTAAAACACTAAACTGTTGGTTATTTTAAAATTAACCTTCATTTGGGAGATCACATGGATATGTGAATATTGATCTGTTAAAGCCACATTATGTAAATTTTTGCCACAAGAGGTCGCTTATTTAGTTGCTTATCCTTGATTTTGTGGAAACATGGGATGTGTTGTTTTCACGTCTACAGCCAGTGGAAAAGAATCTGGATGGGACTCGGGCAGAAATCATGTTAATGGATGAGATTATTAATGTTACAGTAGTATGAAGCAGAGCAGGGCGAGTGATGATGAGCTGAATGAGACGCTGGAGTGATTATTAATGAGAGACGAAAGCGACATGTCTTGAGAGCAGCGGAACTTTTATTATGCCACAGTCGCCGTTTACAATTTTTTTGGTCTAGCATATGTGGGGTAATGCAGCGCTGTTATCATATTAGATACATCTGTGTGTTGAAAGTTGTTATAATGCTACTCTCCGTTTACTTGGCGGCTACTATGAGACACTTGTAGTACACTGCAGTAAGCTAGATCGATGTTAGTCATGGTAAAACATGGTACTCGCGGTAAATCAAGAAAACGAGATTTAAACAAGAAGCTATATAACATGATTAGTTTTCAGTCGATGAATGAATCCAAACAGTTCCTTATCTGTCGAATAAAATATATAATGTTTTATTAGTCATATCAGGAATATAATGCATCTTTGGTGTCAACAAAAATAAAACCGGAAATTGAGGATATGTAGTCATTGATAGGCGACACATGAACAAAGCCCATGTCCTGGTTGAAATAGCTCATTTCTCTGGATTTAAACATTCTTGGAAACATTTGGGATAATGCAAGTATACAAGTCAACAAAATATATTACATTGTTCTAGTGGTTTTTGGATATTTTATTCCAAAAATCCTACTGTACATATTGTGCCTTTAACTGGTTGCATATGTTAGATTTATTGATTGAAAAAGCTGGTGCTATCAAACACTGTGTACTTAATCAACTGAGTCAGTATAATGGTGAAGGGATTGATAAAATAGGCCAATTGATGGAAGGTTTGCAAAGAAATTTCATGCTCTCTTGTAAAAGTATTTTGTAGTATTTTAAAATACAAAAATACAGTAGTTTATTTGATACATGGGGGTGCTGTATTTTGTAGTGTATTTTGATACACTTAAAATTAAGGTATTGGTATTTTATTTTAAAATACATTTTGATGTATTTTTGCCCAACCTGCCTGTGATCTTGATCCGAGTGTGTGATTCTGTAAAGCTGCTTTGAAAGGATATGTATTGTGAAAAGTGCTATACAAATAAATGTGAATTGAATTGAATTGAATTGAATTGAACAATGGTGACAACCAAAAAATATTCAGATAAACTCTAGTAGCTTGTTTTGTGATGCTCAAAGTCATAAATAAAGCTTTTTGTTGATCACCATTGTTAAGGTTCATGTACTGATTCTTGATGTTTGTGAGTCTAAAAGACAGCTGAAAACACTTCCTATATAATGAATAAAAAATCAGAATATCTTGGAGTTTTTGCTATAACAAATGTGCTTCGGAAACACACAGTTACAGCAGCCAGAGAAACATTAAAGTAAAGAAGTCAAGGGTCAAAAGCCCAACTAAAGCAGATTTTATTTTAACTTTATGATTATTGTTTGGCACACCTGTGCTGCCAGTCATTTGACCATTTGTTTTTTAATTATTATTTTATTTTTATTTTTTTACAGTGAAGGTGTTTGATTGTAACAATTCAGGAAATACCTGTAAAATAAATAATAAACAAAAAAACATTTTTCAGCCTATTTAAATAAGAAGATTTTACTTTAATTTTATGTTTTTATTTTAATATTATGTTTTTTTTTTTTGGTTTTTTTGTTTGTTTTTTGTGTGGCAGCCATTGTCTGCCTGTCATTTGACCATTTATCATTTGTACAATGTTTGTTATTATATTAATTACAGATGATTTTGTATTTTTACATATATTTGTATTTTTTCTGTATAAAAATGTGAATTACTGTAATTTGTCATTAATGTTATAATATAGAAAATAACAGCAGAGTTTTATATTTGAGTTTTGAAAACAATTTAAAATAAAAGAAAACAACCTGAAAAAATCACAATCGTTGTCTGTGAAATTAGGATTTTAATTTCTTTTTTTATACTATGTACAGTTTACCATACAGAGAAATTTCCCTCATCTAAAGTACTGCTGCTCTGTGCTGTAATGATAATGTATGGGTAAGTATAAAAACCTTTAGATGATTCTTTCAGTGCTCTCTCCGGTGTTAGGATACATTTTCTAAAGCACATAATCACCTGAGCCAGGTATTTACATAATCCTGAGATTCTGGTTCGTGTATCATCAGTTTTTCTACTTAACGTTACATGGATGTCATAGTTATGTTGTTTCATTGTGTTTTTCCCTGTTCTTTGTGACACAGGTTTCCAGTGTGTGATTAGTCATTTAGTTCACCTGGTGTTCATTAATTATCTCATTAGTTCCCTTGGGCCTAGTCCACACATACCAGGTATTTTTATAAAGTGAGTTTTTCCTCCTTCGCTTAAAAAAAAAAATTTGTGCACATGAAAACGCAAAAACACGATATGAAGCACTGTCAAGAGCATGCCAAACCAACAGGTGGCAATATAACCCTTACCGTAAAGCTATGTTGGCCTATCAGAGGCCAGGAAAAAATGTTATTACTGGTTCTGGTTCTGGTTCTGACGTCACAACCCAAAATTTCTGGTTTCACCGTCTACACAGAAACACTGGAACCAGAGTTTCTAAAACAATCTTCACATTGGCAGGAGTTTTCAGAAAAGTTCAGTTTCAGTGACCAGATACTGCATTTGCGTCTGGATGAATGGCCAAACTGCATAGGAAAAGCTGCAGTTATGAAAAATACCTGTGTTTGTGTGGACAGGACCTAAGTTCTTTTGTTCAGTTTTTTGTCCTGTCTTGTCTATGAAGTGGATGATTTCTCTGTGTTTTTACCCCATCTCCCATGGTCACAACCAACACAGACCACTTACAACCCATTGTCACCAGATCAGCATGCTCCACCAACTCGTTCACTCTCCCCAGAATTCTGATTCACTGCACTTTGTCTGCTTCAGCTTCATTCACCTGACATTACAATTACTAACCAGCTAAGTCTACATCTCATTTCCATATTGTTTATATACTCACCAGTCTACATTCCTGTCCATTTCCTTGCCTCTGTTCAATAAACGCTGTGTTTGCAGATGGACTCCTACTACCTGATACATGCGGAGCATCAAATTATAAATCAACTCTGCCTGTACTGTGGGGGAGAGGGTCACATCATCACTGCCTGCCCAGTCCGACCACCATGCCCAGCAGTGAGTACTATCCAACTTCCACCTCAAATAGCTCCCTTGTCACAAACTACTTTACAAATCATATAACTCCACAAATCTGTGTTCCAGCACAAGCGCTCATTGACTCGGGTTCCACAGGGAACTTCATCTCAATCCAGGTTCTCCAGAAACTCAATGTCTGAAGGAAACGCTGCTTCCAGGAATTGAGAATTCACAACATCCAACGAAAACCGCTGGGCCATGGTCACATCCAGCACTTCTCTCCAACACTCTGACGCTCCGCATTGGATGCCTGTACACTGCGGATAACACGGCGGATAACATCCTGGGATGCCCGTGGATGTCACAACACCAGCCTCATATCAGCTTGAACACCGGTGAAAGTCTGCAGTGGAGTGTATCTAGTTTTCATGCCTGCATTCTCAAATCCCTCATTCTCAAACCTTCTCCAACCAGAAACCGCCATCCCTCTCAATTCAACCACCGTCCAGAGGTTGAAAGCAAAGTGGAGATACCTCCAGAGTACTGGGTGTTCCAGGATGTAATCAGCAAGCGGTTGGCAACCCAACTTCCACCACATTGGCCATAGGACTGTGCAATCAACCTGCTACCTGGGGCTACTCTGCACAAAGGCAGAGTTTACCCACTGTCCATCCCGGAGCAGAAGGCCATGGAGGAGTTCATTTGCTCATTTGCAAATGTAGCATCGCATTAGCATACCAGACAGCTTAGAAGACCTCGATGTTGCAACAGAAACTAATGACTCTGTCTGATGGTTTGGGGTGCCATGTCATCTGCTGGTGTTGGTCCACTGTGTTTTCTGAGGTCCAAGGTCAACACAGCTGTATACCAGGAAGTTTTAGAGCACTTCATGCTTCCTGCTGCTGACCAGCTTCATGGAGATGTAGATTTCATTTCCAAAGGACTTGTGCATCTGCACACAGTGCCAAAGCTACCTGGTACATGGTTTAAGGACCATGGTATCCCTGTTCTTAATTGGGCCAGCAAACTCGCTGCCTTAACCCCATAAAATCTAGGGGTACTGTGAAGAGGAAGATCCGATATGCCAGACCAACAATGCAGAAGACTGAAGGCCTATCAGAGCAACCTGGGCTCTCATAACAACTGACAGTGCCACATACTGATCGTATCCATGCCACTCCATGCATTGCTGCAGTAATTCAGGCAAAAGGAGACCCAACTAAGTATTGAGTGCTGACATGCTCAACTTCTTCATCTTCATACTTTCAGTTGGCCAAGATTTCTAAAAATCCTTTCTTGTATTGGTCTAAGTATAATTCTATTTCTGATATACTGAATTGGGATTTTTCCTTAGTTGTCATTATAGCAAAATCAAAATGAAAGAAATAAGATTTGAAATATATCACATCTGTGTGTAATGAATAAAATATATATACAAGTTTCACTTTGTGAATGAATTAGTGCAATAATCAACTTTTTGATGTATTACTAATTATATGACCAGCACCTGTATATCACATCTTGTGAAAAAGAGGTTCTAGGGCACCTTTAAAGGCCATGTTCTAGCATCTGAAAACGCATTCTTCCATCTTAAAAATATATTTATTTTTATTTTGCAATTGTAAATTAAACCATTAAAACACAATTAAAAATAGTCTAAACTACGACATATGCTCTCAATGACAAATGCAGAACAGTTATTCATGCGTTCATGACCTACAAGGCTAGATTACTGTAACAGCCTACTGGGTTGTTGTTATGATTGCCTGATAAATAAACTACAGCTAGTCCCAAAACGCAGCAGCTACATATCTTACTAGAACTAGAAGTATGACCCTATTAGGTGGTACTGTCAACACTGCATTGGCTCCCTATTACAACTATCGTATAGATTTTAAAAATCTTGCTACTTACCTATAAAGCACTAAATGGTTTAGCTCCCCAGTACCTGAGCAAGCTCTTAAGAGCATTATAGGTGCTTTCACGTGTATTGCGACTCAGAAATCATGGACAGTTGATAACTAAAATATCAAATCACTGCAGGGCGGTAGGTCCTCTCTCCTATTTAACACTAAACTTGGAACAGTTTTCCTATCACTGTTCGGGAAGCAGAACAACTCTGTCAGCTGAGCAATGAAACAGACTTTGAGGAAAGTCTGTGTGCTCAGTGGCTCAATATCTGTTGGTTTAAGTGTGAAAATGGTCCCCGGACAAATCCTTGAGAGGATCATTGCCATGGGGATTACAAAGGCTAAGCATGTATCATTACAAGTATCCGGATGGGTGGAACTTAATAAAATGGTCAGGATGGTCTACTTGTGGATACTTCCAGAAATCAGTGGTGTATACAGGAGTTTGCTAGTCTGGATACACCTCTTTTCATGCAGAAAACTAAAAAAGAAGCAGAGTGATGTGTGCGGTTGTATGGGGCCTCTGTGCATGTGCATTCTGGGAAACAACCTTTGTGCAGAAAACGAAAGTAAAAGTAAGGAAATGGAAATTTCGCCTTCAGAAGTTTTGAAACAGACAAAAATCACATTACCGTAAGTTCATTTATCTGCTTCTGTTATAATGTCATATTATTGTACAATATTTCACATTTGCATTGCTATCATTAAACTCTATCTTCAAATATTAACAGTTTATGTTTTGGAGTTGTGACACTTGTAAAAGTGCTCAATTTCATCTTTAGGATTATAACGATATCGAGCTCTAGGGATTCTGCTTTACTTATGATTAATTTACGGGTTCTTTATCTGAAATATCAAAAGTGGAAATGTAAACATTTACAGTAAATACTAAATACTTCCAGGCATCAATTCACAGACTTTCAGCTTTAGTGAGAAGATCGATTATGACATACTGATGTATTTTTGATGGCTGGTTTGTGTAAAACTGGTTTCATTGGACCTTAATCGCCTTTTTCAAGTCATTGCAAAAGTTTTTTTTATTTTTTTATTTGGTATTTAAGAGAGATGGAAAGAGTTGCAGATGTCAGAGACCACACACCACACACTTTCCTGTCTCGCTGCTGAGGGTTTTGCCAATCAAGTCAAGTCAATCTCATTTATATAACGCTTTTTACAATACAGATTATTTCAAAGCAGCTTCACAGTGATAATAGGAAAAGGAATGAAGAGAGATTTTGTTTGGGCTTTACCGCAGCTCTAGGGAAAAGTTATCAAGCTAATGTTGGTTGTTGATTGAATCAGTTTGTGTAAAAATTATTTAACCTAGGGGTCGCTTAAATTACACCTTTCCTACTGAAATCAGAAGACTTTAAATGCTTCTTCCATTCATTTAACGTGTTTAGCCTATAAGTGCATTTGAATGTGTATGTGCGCAGATGCTTTTTACAAAGTGACATTGCTAAATTACTTGTTTGGTCCACATATACAGAAAAATTAGTCGTTTCCATCAATCTATGCTGGAATAACTGGAATAATTTTGATGACGTTTTATCTAAACTAGGGAAAGGAAAGAGAAGGAGGCTTCACAGGGGATAGATTAGTTGAAACGTCGGGCTGCGTTTTCATCGTGTCTAGGCGCAGGTTTGGGAAGGTTACTTTTAGAATGTATTTCACTACAGATTACAAAATACATGCTTTAAAAAGTAATCAGTAACGTATTTCGTTACATTACTCAAGTTTAGTAACTTAATCTAATATTTGGAATACTTTGAAACACTTTACAACAACAAAGGACCATATTAATTGATGTTCTTTTAAGTTACAGTTTTTTTTAGACATAACTACGTGTTGGTAAAGAATTTCATATCTTGATAAAAATTATGAAAATATTGTTCTTTTAAGATCACTCCATATAATTACTAATGCTATCATTGCTAAATTATATTTGTAAAGATGTGCATCAGAGGGATAACAATATATTAAATAACAACAGTAAATATTGTTAATAATATAGGTTTTTTGGTGTTAAAGTCGAATTGACACAGTGGTTAAATGTTTATTAACAAAGTTTGTTTGTAACATTTAGAATGTTTATAAAGAAAATGAAATGAAATGAAAATATCTACCAATAATCTCGAGAGAAGGCCTGTATACAAAGCTGACACACCTACGGTTTCTCATCAGTTTTTTGCATCTCTCCACACACCACATTTTACTGGTTTGGGAAAAAATATGATAATTTTGTGTGAACTATCCCTAGTATAAATATGTTTTATACTAAATTAACCTCAGTGCACTGATAGCTGCATTAAATTAAACCATAACAAACAAACGGAAAAAAGTGATGCACCTATTTTGATTTTTTCATGGCCAATAGAAGCAAATTGGCTGATTCTATACTGGTTGCAGATTTTTTAAAGCAATTTATTTGTTGTTTATTTGTTCAAAAATATGTGTAGCTCTTTGATATTATAGGCAAACGCTGCATTTTTATCACAGTCCTAACAAAGATGTTATGCACATGAGCATGATCAGTTTGTTTTTCATTAAATTATTGTATATTTTTAAGATTACAGAAAAAAAACAGCATGGCTGACTTTAGCTTTGTGAAATTATGCTACATAAGACACACTGCACAAAACACAATCAGCAGACGGACTGAATGAATGTAAATTCACTCTCTGACAGTAGTGGCGCTTATGGAAGAGCAGTGAAATAGCTTTTCATGGTTACCACTATAATATACCACAGCAGCGCTGCGCTGGAGATAGAGGAAAAGCCATTAAACCTTTCTGAAGACAGTTCCCTTCAGAGATAATAATTTATAATATTGTAATATTTATATTGTTCTTCCTATATTTGGCGAACAGTGAGCTTGTGCATGGTGCAGTATTTTCTCTGCTGGCGCGCTGTCTCCTCGTTATCCGTATTCAGCGTGTGCCTGTGTTAACGTCCTGTTGACAGGCTGAGTAAATATTTCCCGTGACTTTTGGGAAATTATTACAGAGCAGTTTGCAAGCCCCGAAAAATAGACCAAAATAAAACTAAAAACCCTTTGCATTTAGACCAGTGGACTACTGCATCTATATTTTTGTCATGAACTCGAGTACGTGCCAAAGCCTAAGTTACCTAAACATTTGGAGTGAATTATTAAGATTTAAAGTTTCTCTGTAAAGTACACCAAGAAATTGGCTTTATAAAACATTATTTAACGCATGATTAAGGATGTTAATTCTATGAGGATTTTGTGTTATTTTTCAAAGACCTAATAAATTCTTATAAATATTAGCCTAACCGTAGGCTAATGATAACCATATAAAGCTCAATGTATGAGTAAATAGGAAAATAAGGATAAATAAGAAAAAAATACATTTTCAAAGACCAAGAACAGCTTAGGCCTACCATCAGATGTTTTTTTCAGATGTTGAATCCTTTGAAGCAGATGGAAGTTTTGTTGCAGGTAGAAATAGCTTGCATTGCACTATGATGTTACTGTATGTCCTTTTTCATGTTTATAAGTACAATTGTCTTTGAATTTTCACTAGAGAAATGCGTTATGCCCTGTTTTCCCGTCCATTTTTTGCGTGTGATCTCATGTTTGCACTCTGCAGGTTGCTAATAACTGAACAGGCTGCACGCGTTTTTTTTTGTTTGTTGTTTGTTTGTTTTGTTTTGGTTTTTTTTAAACAGACAGAGTCGGAGAATCATCAACAATTGGCTCGTTGGTTACAAATCATCAAACAGCTTACGTTAATAGTCTATTAAATGAAATACATGACATTAAAATTCAAAGTAATTACTTTGGTAATCTAAAATACTTTTTGAACTCTAACTGTAATTTGATTACCCTCTATTTAAATGTAACTGTACGAATAACAGTACTCAAATGTTGTATTTTAAATACGTAACTTTTTACATGTATTTCGTTACTCCCAACCATGTATAGGCGCAGGTCCTTCATCTCACCTGGATACGCCTGGATCTGGCAGGCTGCGGCAAACCTCGGGATAAACAGAGAGAGACTAATATTAGTGTAGATGCCATTCTTCTTATGATGTAGCGAGTACATCAGGTGTTATGGGAAGTGTTCCCGGTTCCAGCTGACCTCATCTACAGTGGCATGAAAAAAGTATGTGAACCCCTTGTGGAATCTGTGAAAATGAAATTATTTAATAAGAGGGATAAAAATGCATGTTATTTTATTTAGTACTGTCCTGAGTAAGATATTTTACATAAAAGATGTTTGCATTTAGTTCACAAGACAAAACAATTGCTGAATTTATTAAAATAACCCCATTCATAAGTTTGTGAAGCATGATTCTCAATACGTGGTGTGGTTTCCCTGATGATCCACGACTTTTGTGTGTTTTGTGATGGTTGTTCATGAGTCTCTTGTTTGTCCTGAACAGGTTAAACTGAGCTCTGTTCTTCAGAAAAATCCTCCAGCTCCTGCAGATTCATCAGTTTTCCCAGCATCTTCTGCATATTTGAACCCTTCCGCAGTGACTGAATGATTTTGAGATTCATCGTTTCATACTGAGGACAACTGAGGGACTCAAACTCAACTATTAAAAAGGTTCAAAATTCACTGATGCTCCAGAAGGAAAACACGATGAGGGGTGAAAACTTTTGAATTCAAATATCAGGTAAATTGTGCTTAATTTTTGTGCCGGGAAACATGCAAGTATTTCTGTTGGTCTGAAGGCAGTACTAAATGAAAAACAATGATATTAAAACAAAAAGAAAATTGTGACATCTTCATCCTGTTCAAAAGTCACCCCCCGACTCTCAATGCATCGTTTTCCTCTGGGAGCATCAGTGAATGTTTGAACCTTTTTTAATAGTTGAGTTTGAGTCCTCAGTTGTCCTCAGTGTGAAAGATGAATCTCAAATCATTCAGTCACTGCTGGAAAGGGTTTCAAATACGCAAAAATGCTGAAAACTGAAGAATCTGCAGGGCTGGAGGATTTTTCTGAAGAACAGAGCTCCGTTAACTGCTCAGAACCATGGGCGTAGGTTTGGTCTCAGCTTGGTGGGGACACCCCCCCGGAATTCTTTTGTTGTAAGATTCCAGTGATTAATGGTGATTTCCTTTTTTATTTCAGACTGTTGGCAATACAGAATATCACAATACAGAAATCTACTTCATTCATTATATTGTATCCTGAGTCAGGATTCCTGACCCCCGATATACCATCCTGTATACTGTCCCTAAAAGCAGTATAACTGTATATCTCAAAAACGCACTCTCAAAAAATAAAAATAAAACCTGTAGGCTACACTCACAAATACATTACATAACAGAATGTAGGAAACGAAAAATGTCTCAGATCCACCGTTTTGTTGACTGCAAGATTCTAAGTTAAGGTACAGGCTAATTGACATTCAGTTACTTGCGAACGTAGCATTCTATCTCCTGGGTAACCTATCACCATTAATATATTTTCCACAGTAGAATCTGCATTTGAAAGCCTGGTCATCACTACTGCTAGTTTTATTTGTGTGGCTATCTAGTTATTTTGCCTACTTACACCTGACTCTGCTTTATAAAAGCTTCTTATGTTTCTTCTTCTGGGTGGCATCTACAAGTACAAAAGGGGCAAAAACGAATATTGAAATGTTTTTACTCTGGCCTTTGTATGTGGCAGAGAGACGCCCTGGTAACTTACCGTCGGCGTCGTCAACATGCTCGCGCACACACACCAACCACCCTCGCTGCTAGTGCAAGCACAAAAGTAGTC
The DNA here is from genome assembly GCA_028476615.1 of Culter alburnus. Lineage (NCBI taxonomy): Eukaryota > Metazoa > Chordata > Actinopteri > Cypriniformes > Xenocyprididae > Culter > Culter alburnus. The sequence goes on along the minus strand of JAOTNS010000145.1, from coordinate 3,029,548 downwards.
CCGGCCCGCGCGTGTAGCCTGTCAGCATACCCCGCCGCCAAACAATTAAGGCGTTTCTTGTACTGTCGTCGTCCTGGCGCTTGAATCGATCCCATAGCAGGCAAAGATCCAAATAGCAGTTCAAAGGAGCTTGCTAAATATTGGTGGTACAAATTTGTCATCTCAAATATTGATGGGACTAGTACCTAGCGTCCCCCTACCTACGCCCATGCTCAGAGCAAACAGAGACTCAGAACAACCATCACAAACACACAACACTCGTGGATCATCAGGTGACCACCACAGCTTGAGATCAGTGTTCACATACTTATGAATGGGGGTTATTTTAATAAATTCAGTTATTGTTTTGTCTTGTAACCTAAATGCAAACATCTTTTATGTAATATCTTACTAAGGACAGTACTAAACAAAAATAACATGCATTTTTTATTATCCCTCATATTTATTATTAAAATAATTCTCATTTTCACAGATTCTGCAAGGGGTTCACATACTTTTTCATGCCACAGTATGTAGCCTAACAATTTACATGAATTGAATTATAGAAGCAGATAATGTGTTAGTGTATGGCAGGTGGACAAGTAATTTTGGAATGTCACTTTGTAAAGAAAGAAATTTTCCTATTATTACTGTGAAGCTGCTTTGAAACAATCTGTATTGTAAAAAGTGCTACATACGTAAATGAAGATGACTTGACTACAAAGATAATAAATCTGTTGGAATCATATGATGACAGTCAATTTGAGCTGATGGGATTCATAGTTGTTGTTTTGTATCTGGTTGTTTAACTGCATGACTTGAATACTGTACTGTTTCCAGTGTACTTTAGTGTAGTTTAATTTTTGAGCCACTAGGTGGTGCTATTCTATGTTTTTGATAGTAACCTCTGACCTTAATAGCAGCCATCTTGTTTTACTCAGTTGATGCTGATAGTCACACGGTTAAAGCAGCTATTTTCAATCCTTTCATCATCTTTGCAATCGTTTAAAAGAAGCTTTGTCTGTAAGTATTACAAGTGCTTACAAGAACGTTATCATCATCTTATATTGTTATTGGTGATGTTATTCAGGACAAATTTCATATTTAGAGAGATTATTTTCAGTACAGTGTTACATGCATCTGCTTTATTAATGTGTATAGTATATGCAGTTATCCCTTATTTGAACTCTTAAATTTCTTTAATGCACGTTCTTTAGAAACTTATTTTTTCATTTTTTATGTATTTCAGTTTTACTCTGTTCCACATATTTGAAGTGGTGGTCATAATAAATCCATGCTTCAATTCAACGTCCCTGTGGAAGGAGTTATCTATCTGCCTAGTTAAGAAGGGGAACTCTTTTACGAGGGCAGAATAGTAAAAAGACAATTAACATTGATTGCTGCATCGGTGAATAGGATTTCAAGTTCTGCTTTCACTTCAGAATGTCTTCGAAAGAGAAACATAGTCTGAAAACCAGATCAGTGTGTTCGCGATCATCAAGACGCTCAAGCAAGTCAGCAGCAAGTGTAGCCGCATTGGAGAGGCTCGCGCAAAGGCAGAAGCAGCACTGACTAGAGCCACGTACGCGCAAAAGGAGATAGAGGTGAGAGTGAAACAAGCTCAAGTACAAGCACAGCTTAAAGTAGAGGAGACTCGTTTGGAGGCTACACTGAATGCACTCCACCAACAAAGAGAAGCAGAAGCTGCTGCAGCTGAAGCATCAGTGTTTGAGGCAGCTGCAGAGATAGGGGACACTGAACGGCTGTCTGAAGGCAAAGAGTGTCATTCTTCAAATGATTCATTGAAAAGGACTGAGAAATATGTAGAAGATCAGCATAAATATAAAGAGGTACAGATACCAATGCTTGCAGAAACCAATGAAGACAAGCCATTAGCTCCATACTGTGTTGATCTGCCACAGCCTGAACCTTTCGTGCAGAGTAGCCCTTTTCAGGACTTGCCAGAGAGACAGCCTCCAACTCGTGACCTTGCACACACTGTAACACCCCTCAGCTCCCACACCATGCAGATTCATGCTGAATCCTACAAACATGCAGGTGGGAACACATCACAGTTTAATTCTGCATTACATGATGCATCGTCTCCTAGACACAACATTAAATTGACAAGCTGCTCACCCTCTCATCACAAGGAGTCTCATACTGCTCGCTCAGATGTGTTTGAGCTTGCAAAGTTCCTGGCTCGCCGTGATCTTCTGACAGGTGGACTTTCAAGATTTAATGATAAGCCGGAGAACTATTGGGCCTGGAAGTCCAGCTTTTGCAATGCTATTGAGGGACTTGATCTTAAGCCTAGTGAAGAACTAGACTTACTTATACAATGGCTTGGCCCAGATTCTACTGAACAAGCAAGGCGCATCAGATCAGTCCACATCAATCATCCAGACATTGGCCTCGGCATGGTCTGGTCACGGCTGGAGGAATGCTATGGCTCTGCCGAAGCCATTGAGGCAGCTCTCTTTAACAAACTTGAACGTTTCCCAAAGCTGTCTAACAAAGACCCTCTACGTCTCAGAGAGCTAGGAGACCTACTTCTTGAGTTGCGGGCAGCCAAAACTGAAGGCTATCTACCTGGCTTGACCTTCCTGGATACTGCACGAGGCATCAGCTCCATTCTAGAGAAACTCCCATACAGTCTACAAGAGAAATGGATGTTGCAGGGGAACTCGTTACAAGCATGAGTATGGTGTCAGCTTCCCCCCCTTTTCATTCTTTTGCGATTTCATTTGTTGTGAGGCCCGCATGAGAAATGATCACAGCTTTAACATGAGTATGCATAATGCTACATCATTTAAAGGAGATAGATTTTCAACAAAGGCAATCAGAACTCCCATCATCGTTCACAAAACAGAAATAGACAATGCCACACAAAGGGATGAATCTAACAAGGCAAGTGACAACCTCAACAGACAATGTCCAATCCATAAAAAGCCACATCCCCTTAGAAAGTGTAGAGGTTTCAGGGAAAAGACTTTGCAGGAACGCAAAGCTTACCTCAGAGAGAACTCGATATGTTTTAGATGCTGCTCCTCAACTACACACCAGGCAAAAGACTGTAAGGCAATAATCCAGTGCTCTGAATGCGACAGCGACAAGCATATAGCCGCACTTCACAATGGCCCAGCCCCCTGGTCAAAAAAGGAGGATACCAATCCCTCTACAAACTATGGCGGGGAGCAAGAAGAGCCTCCTTCCCCAGTCGCCACATCCACCTGCACACAAGTATGTGGAGATCATAGCAGCGGAAAATCCTGCTCAAAGATCTGCCTGGTAAATGTGTATCCAAAAGGTGAGCCTCAGAACAAACAAAAGGTTTATGCAATCATAGATGATCAGAGTAATAGATCTCTGGCAAGATCTGCCTTCTTCGAGATGTTTAATGTTGCAGACAATACAGCACCTTACACACTTAGGACGTGTGCAGGCATCACAGAAGCTGAAGGGCGTAGAGCTGAAGGTTTTATGGTGGAGTCTTTTGATGAACAGACACGCCTTGCTCTTCCATCACTTATTGAATGCAACCTCATCCCAAACAACAGAGCAGAGATTCCTACTCCAGAGGCTGCAAAATACCACAACCACTTAAAATCAGTAGCCTCCAAGATTCCATGTCTAGATCCAAAATTTTGCTTCTTCTCGGAAGAGACCTCATTCAGGCACACAAGGTGCTGGAGCAATGCAACGGACCACAATATGCTCCCTTTGCACAGAGGTTGGCCCTTGGGTGGGTGATAGTTGGAGATGAGCCACAGAAATCCTCCACCCTGAACCCTAAACAGAGCAGTTTGCTGATGCATAATGAATGTCCGATAGGAGAGTCAGTTTTCTGCCACACAAAGTATGACGATAAACCAGCTCCCTCTATGGATGATCTTGCCTTCCTGAAGATTATGGAAAGAGAATTCCATCAGGATGAGTCAAATAGCTGGGTTGCCCCACTTCCGTTCCGTAGCCCACGGCAACGCCTTCCAATAACAAGGTTCAAGCCAACAACCGGCTCACGTTACTGACTCGCAAACTAAAACACACCCCGAAGTAAAGGAACACTTTGTGGATTTTATGCGTAAGATATTTGAGAATAAGCATGCAGAGTTGGCACCACAATTGCAGAATAATGAAGAGTGCTGGTATCTGCCAATGTTCGGGGTGTACCATCCAAAGAAGCCCGGCCAGAAAGGGTGGTATTCGATTCTAGTGCTCGACATCAAGGTGTATCATTAAATGATGTTCTCCTTACTGGCCCTAACGCAAACAATAGCCTCTTGGGGGGTTCTGCTGCGGTTCAGGAAGGAACGTGTGGCAGTGATGGCAGATATCCAGCAAATGTTCCATTCCTTTGTGGTCGCAAAAGAGCATCGGAACTTTCTGCGCTTCCTTTGGTATGACAACAATGACTTAGACAACAAGGTGCTGGAGTACCAGATGCGAGTGCATGTATTTGGTAATAGTCCGTCTCCAGCAGTTGCCATATATGGGCTCAGGAGGGCTGCCCTCGCAGGTGAAAAGGACTATGGATCCGAGGCAAGGCACTTTGTGGAAAGGAATTTTTATGTGGATGATGGCCTTATCTCTCTCTCCACAGAAGAGGAAGCCATCAAGCTGCTCAAGGCCACTCAGGAAATGCTGGCTCTGTCTAATCTACATCTTCACAAGATTGCCTCCAATAAAGTGGAAGTTATGAAATCATTTCCTGCAGAAGATCTTGCAAAGGAGTTAAGGAATCTAGATCTGAGCACTGGCCTCCCACCAGTTCAGAGAAGTTTGGGGGTGAGTTGGGACATGTCTGAAGACATGTTCATCTTCCAGGTTGCAGACCAGTTGAGACCTTACACCAGACGTGGGGTTCTGTCAACAATCAACAGTTTGTTTGACCCACTTGGCTTTGCTGCACCTGTCGTAATTCAGGGCAGACTCCTGCTCAGAGCGCTAACCACAGAGTCTTGTGACTGGGACACACCTCTACCAGACGAGAAATTTAAGGAATGGAAGGTTTGGAGAGAGTCATTAAAAGAGCTTGAGCATGTCAAGATTCCCCGCACGTATGCTACAATCTCTCTCTGTCAAGCACAAAGAAAAGAGATGTGCGTCTTCTGTGATGCATCCACAAATGCTATTGCAGCTGTCGCTTACAGCAGGGTTACCAATGCAAGTGGTAATGTAGAAGTTGGTTTTATGTTTGGCAAGGCTAAACTAGCCCCCCGCCCTGAGATCTCTGTCCCCAGACTTGAGCTGTGCGCAGCTGTTCTGGCTGTAGAAATAGCTGAAACAATTGAAGATGAGAGCGACACCAAACTGGATGCTGTGACTTTTTATTCTGACAGTAAGGTTGTCCTAGGCTACATCTGTAATGAATCCAGGAAGTTTTATGTGTATGTTAACAACAGGGTGCAAAGGATACGGCAATCTACACGCCCTGAGCAGTGGAAATACGTACCTACCGATCAAAACCCTGCCGACCAAGCCACAAGATCAGTTTTGGCAGCTGACCTTCCCCATAGTATGTGGTTGACTGGTCCAAAATTCTTGTTTACGACGACATCGCCTGAAACTGACACTAGTCTCTTCAGCATGATAGACCCAGAAGAAGACATTGAAGTACGTCCCCAAGTCACTTCTTGTGCTACACATACTTCAAGTAAGGAGTTGGACACCAAACGATTTGAAAGATTCTCAAGCTGGCGATCGCTAACTCGTGCAATAGCAAGACTTGTGCACATAACCCATTCCTTTAAGCAGGATAGCGGCAAGAGCACTTGCAGGGGGTGGCATATATGCGTTAAGCCCTGCTCAGTCCAAGATCTGGAAAAGGCCAAGTCCATTCTTATCCACAGTGTACAAGCAGAAGCCTTCTCAGAGGAGCTGAAATGCCTTCAAGTAGGCACTGTGATTTCCAAACAAAGTCCTCTCTTCAATCTATCCCCCTACATTGATAAATCTGGCTTACTCAGGGTTGGTGGACGCCTTTCACAAGCAAACCTTGGGAGGGACGAACAGTGTCCTCTTATTCTCCCTGGTCATTGTCACATCACATCTCTACTTCACATCTCTACTCATTCAACATTATCACAAACAAGTTGCACATCAGGGGCGCATCTTCACTGAGGGTGCATTGAGAGAGGCTGGTTTTTGGATTATAGGTGGTAAGAGACGCATCAGTAGTGTGATCTTTCAATGTTTTCAGTGTCGCAGACTGCGGGGAAAGATTTTGACTCAGAAGATGTCTGACCTACCTCCTGAAAGGCTCAGTATGGACCCTCCATTCTCCTATGTAGGGGTTAGATGTTTTCGGGCCTTGGATGGTCACCTCACGTCGAACCAGAGGAGGACAAGCAAACTCAAAACGCTGGGCAGTGCTGTTCACATGTATGAGCACTAGGGCCATACATATTGAAGTCATAGAGTCAATGGATAGCTCCAGCTTTATAAATGCTCTCCGCAGATTCTTTGCTGTTCGAGGTCCAGCAAAACAGTTGCGGTCGGACTGTGGCACCAACTTTGTTGGAGCATGCAAGGAGTTGAAGATGGAGTCAGTCACAGAAGACAGAAGGGTACAAGAGTATCTGAGTGACAGTGGATGCTCTTGGGTGTTCAACCCTCCTCACTCATCTCACATGGGTGGGAGTTGGGAACGTATGATCGGGGTTTCAAGACGGATCCTTGAATCTATGCTACAAAAACTTGGACCTTCAAAATTATCCCATGAGGTTTTGACCACCTTCATGGCTGAGGTCACAGCCATAGTCAATGCTCGTCCCCTGGTACCTGTTTCTACAGATCCAGACGCTCCTTTCATTCTGACTCCAGCAACTTTACTCACTCAAAAGACTTCCGCAGTTCCTCCTCCACCAGGAGAATTTGGTGAAAGGGACCTCTTCATTCGTCAGTGGAGGCAAGTCCAAAGCTTGGCCAATACATTCTGGAATCGCTGGAGAAAGGAATATCTCGCAACCTTGCAAAACCGTAGAAAATGGCAGAATGAGAGCTCCAATCTCCAAGTAGGAGATGTTGTGCTACTGAAAAACATTCAAGCGAAAAGGAACGACTGGCCAATGGGAATCGTGTTAGAGACATTTCCCGGGAGAGATGGGAAAGTAAGGAAAGTTGAGGTCAAAGTGGTCAAAGATGGATCGTCTAAGGTGTTCCTGCGACCTATATCGGACGTCGTTTTACTGCTGTCTGCTGGGACTGAATAGATAAATGTTATTATGCTTAATGATGGCATCTTACCAGATACCAGACGGGGAGTGTACTGTTTCCAGTGTACTTTAGTGTAGTTTAATTTTTGAGCCACTAGGTGGTGCTATTCTATGTTTTTGATAGTAACCTCTGACCTTAATAGCAGCCAACTTGTTTTACTCAGTTGATGCTGATAGTCACACGGTTAAAGCAGCTATTTTCAATCCTTTCATCATCTTTGCAATCGTTTAAAGAAGCTTTGTCTGTAAGTATTACAAGTGCTTACAAGAACGTTATCATCATCTTATATTGTTATTGGTGATGTTATTCAGGACAAATTTCATATTTAGAGAGATTATTTTCAGTACAGTGTTACATGCATCTGCTTTATTAATGTGTATAGTATATGCAGTTATCCCTTATTTGAACTCTTAAATTTCTTTAATGCACGTTCTTTAGAAACTTATTTTTTCATTTTTATGTATTTCAGTTTTTTACTCTGTTCCACATATTTGAAGTGGGTGGTCATAATAAATCCATGCTTCAATTCAACGTCCCTGTGGAAGGAGTTATCTATCTGCCTAGTTAAGAAGGGGAACTCTTTTACGAGGGCAGAATAAATACACTAAAACTCATTATTGTGGATTATAGTTAACAACTATTAAGCATTAGAACAGTGTAAGAGGCTCCATGTCGAAGCGTTCAGAGAGTGTTTCAGTCAATGTGATTATCAATAGGATATGAGCGCTGGCACAGAGAATCTGTCAGTGAGTCACTTTACAGCAGCAGAAACACATGAACCTCTGAACAGGGAGAGATTCAGGCTGTTGAAGTTCAGTGAGACACAAGAGCATCAGTGAGGTCAGACCTGACGGAGAGTAATGGGAGTCTGAATCACTGATCCAGTTCATCTCAGAGGTGTGTCAGACCAGTTCTTCCACAGGAAACCAGTTCTTCAAGAACATTATAAGAACATGATCATCCACAAACTGCACAGAAATCTCTAGAGTTGTTGTATGTGTAGCAATGGGATTTGTTTTGTTTTATTTGTTCTCTGTGTTTCCATATGCAGGTCTGAAGTCAGTTTCTCATTATGGAGTACAGAGAGAAGAGGAAGAGACCTTCATCTGCAGAATCCATGAAAACCCGTGACCTCTGACCCCAAGTGAGTTTAAACCTGTAGTGGAAATATGCTTGGAAAATTCTTTCTAACATTTATGGATAGGATATAACTGTAAAATGTAAGTTAAGTTCTGTGTTTTGTCCATGGAAATTTGTATTCTAGTGTAAAACGACGTGACTGGCTGATGGTTTTTGTGCACAGTGTGCAGATACGACTAATTGATAATCAAATTTATTATCCATTTGATCAATTAGTTGTTGCAGCCTTATTTATAATAAATGAAACAGCAGGCAGAACTAAAGGAGAATTATTTCTGTTTTTCTCAGTTTCTGGATCAGACATCTTCATCTCAAAGAGCTAAAAGAGAGTCTCTGAAGATTGCCAGATCAATTAGTGATGAAGCAGAAACCTCTGACCCAGGTGAGATATAATCCAGTATTAGGGACTACAGACTGATACACAAAACCGCAGACAGAACTGAAGGAATTATTTTTTTGTGTGTTTTCTCAGTATCTCGAGAATTTACATCATATAGAAAATTCAACACAAAGCCTCTGGAGAGTGACAGATCGGTGACCTCTGACCCCAGGTGAGGATTAATGTGTCGTGGGTGATTTATTGCTCTTTGAGATTCAAAAACACACTGAATCACACAGACAGGATTTGACGCTACTTCTTCCCAAGAAGCACATGTGCTCCTATATGAAAAGTTTTAGGTATGAAAAATGAAATTAAAGTAATGTAAATATCAAATATGTGTTTTCTGTAATAAAGGGACACAAGAAGACATTTAGAAGCAAAAAGTATTTAATTCAAATAGAAAATTACACAAAGTTTTTAAATATTTTACTTCCCTCACGGACATCCATGTGACACCCTCCAGCCGAGGGACGTTGTAATTTTCTCACTCAAACCTTCTTCTTCTTCTGCTTCTGATGTCTTTTAGAGAGAAAAGCTGCCCATGATGCTGCTCTGTTTTCTTTATATTAATAACAAAATATAAAAAAGGAGTGGCAAATGATCCAGTGCGTATCTGTGTTTGTGAGATCAGTAGTTTGGTAGATCAGTCAATGTGACTGCAGAGAGTCAGCTGACTGATAGAAATGACAGATATGACAAATCCAAAAAGATGCGGCTCAGGAGCTTCTGTCCTGTGATCATCCCAATTATACCATGAGTTCAAAGATCAGCAGGGTGGCTTGAAACAAAGGCTGTTGTTCCAAGAAGAAAGTAGTCATACAGGTTTGGAACAAATCAGACAAAAGATGGATCATTTTGGGGTGAACTAGTTTGTGTCACAGACAAGATTGTGTGTTTTCTTCTTATTTGTCTGACCTTAGAAAATGAATATGATCATGTTTGTTTTTTATAGTGTGGGATCATTGTGAAGGTTCAGAAGTACAGCCAGAACTACACAAAATGTAAGTCTCTCCACACCAATCATTTACGTTTTGATGTTGATTTGTCTCATTTAGTGAATGTTCTCTCTTCTTGTTCAGATGCCTGTGATCTCACACTGGATCCAAACACAGCAAACACTCATCTCATTCTGTCTGATGAGAACAAACTCATCATAGACAGGAAGATGATAAGAGCTGTTTTCTGATCATCCAGAGAGATTTGACTTAGATGAGGTCCTCAGTTCTGTGTGAAGAGAGTCTGACTGGACTGGGACTGGGTTGGATTGGAGTGATGGTGCTTATGGGAAGTGTTTTTAGTGTGGCTCAGTGGGAGAGTTCAGAAGTACAGCAGAACTACACAAATGTTGGTCGACACACGCAATCATTTAGTGATTTGATTTGTGATTTGTCTCATTTAGTGAAATGTTTCTCTCTTCTTGTTTCAGATTGATTGATCTCAACACTGGATCCAAACACAGCAAACACTCATCTCATTCTGTTGAGGAGAACAGGAAGGGAAGGGGTGTTAAACAATCAGTCGTATTATGATCTCCCGAGAGATTGATGATTCCTCAGGTTCTGAGGAGAGTCTGACTGGACGCTGTTACTGGGAGATTGAATGGAGCGGATATAATGCTGAAATATCGTGACATATAAAGGAAATCAGCAGGAAAGGATGGAGTGAAGACTGTGTGTTTGGATCTAATGACAAATCCTGGAGTCTGAACTGCTGATGGATTCTTTGTCTGGCATAATAAAACAGGACTTATTACCTGTCATCCGTTCATCCTCTAAGAGAGTAGGAGTGTATGTGGACGTGTCGGCCGGCACTCTGTCCTTCTACAGCGTCTCTGACACACACAACTCACACCACCTACCACACATTCAACACCACATCACTGAACCCCTCATGCTGGTTTACAGTTCATTATAACTCCTCAGTGTTTCTGTGTGACATTAAACAACCTCCTGTGAGAAACAACAGTGATACACACACAACGGGGTGAGTGAAATATACTGTGTCTTAGTGAAGGATTTTTCCAGACTGTGATTAATAGTTAATCCTCTGTTCTTCATTCATCACTAAACACTAGGGATGCACGATATTGGATTATTGCTGATACCTGATATGATTTATATTTGTCAGCATGTTTTGGCCGATAGCAGATGCATATACCAGTAAATATATATCTATATATATATATATATATATAGGAACTATTGTGACTGATCACATGATCTCTAAACTTTAATTTTATATACATTTTCTGTAATATTTCTCACTGTAGTGTGATCTTATTTTCTATTAATATGCCTGCAGATGAGGAATAAGACAGAAATAATCAAATTCACTCAGTATTACTTGATCTATTCCAGCACTCCCTCAATCACAATCAAGCACAATTAACTGTAGACAGTTTGTTTGTAAGAACTAAAACAGTCCAGTTCTTTATAGTCAAACTCATTTATTATGTTTGGATAATGAACATTTCTGTCCACCCCAGACTGCTTGCTGGCCTTTATCTGTCCACCTCTGTGAAAATATCCCGCTTCACCACAGTTAAAAACACTGATTTATACAATACTTGAGACATTATTCAACTTGAGCTCATTGATGGAGAATAGAGAGTTCATGTTGGTTAGTTAAACAGAGTCTACATAAAAAAAAATAACTTGCCAACGATGTACAAATTAAACTCTCGTTAAACTATACCAATTTATTTAATGTTCAGAATCTTTTGATGGTACATTTTCCACAAAGACAGTTGTTAGAAGGTGTGTGAATTGTGACAGATTTACTCTTCAGGTTTTTATAGTAGACTGTTAGTATGTTGTTGATTTTGAGTTGTTAGTAACACTTTACAGTAAGATCCCATTAGTTAACTGTAAGTGTTCGTGAGTAAGGAAGGAAGAGTACATGGTCGGCTTGACTGCTGACTGCTATATTTATTAATCAATCTTCACTCCAAAATAATACAGGGTTCAGACAGGCACAAAACAGTCATAAACAAAATAACTTTCACTCCAGGGGCCCGTTTCAGAAAGGAGGTTAAGTGAAAACTCTGAATATGTTAACCCTGAAATGAGGGAAACTCTGGGTTTTCCGTTTCAGAATGGGAGGTATGTCAAACCCGAGGAAGCAGGGTAAGTCAAGCCTGTTTCTGAAAGAGAGGTAACTTAGTTACCATGGTAACTTACTCTGTGAACCTAACTGGTTGGGAGCAGGTTTCCTTCGGTAAACCAAGAGTTTCCTTCGGTCTCCTCCCCTTTTTAAAGTGCAAGTGATGTTTAAATAGTTAACTCATTTATTCACACTGCAAAAATGCTTTTCGTATTTTTTGTCCTATTTCAAGCACAAATATCTAAAAATTCTTAAATCAAGATGGATTTTGCATATAAGAAAATTATATAAGATATTTAGTCTTGTTTCCTGGGGGGATCTAAATTAAGTGCATTTTACTTAAGTAAAATTATCAATATGCCAGTGTGATAATAAAAATAATCTTAATGCAAATGTTACGTATCCCTTGTTCCCCTGGACTCCATATCCCATGATCCTGTCTCCACACCTGCACCACTTCCCTGTCAGTTCCTCATCATCACGGATCACCTGCCCTGGACTCTATTATCTGCACTCCCTTTATATTGCACTCACTCCCTTCACTCCTCGTCCGTCTTAATGTTATGTTTACGTTGTATGTTTGGTTCTTCTTGCCTTTTGGATTAAAGTATTGTGTATTGTGGAAATCCGTACCTGCCTCATCTCTTCAAACCAGTACAACTGTAACAGAAAGACGGACCTATATAGACTGGATTTCCACAAGAAGATGGAGACTTTGACCAGCTCCCTGGCTCCTGCTCCTCCAACACCTCTAACTGCTGGCGATCTACTCATCGGGCTCCTACAGGTGGGTCGTTCGCTGGAGAGATATGTGGAGGAGTTCGTTGAGCTTGCGGTTTTGTCTGACTGGCCTGAAGCATGTTTGATCTCCCTGTTTCGGATGGACTAGATGATGACACCATCCGTTTTGGTGAACCCGATTATCGTTTCTCCTTAAGCGAAACTATAAATTCCATTTTGTGGTTAAATGACTCCAAATTCATTGTCGATTGGGTTCAGGATGGGTGTCTGTCTCTGGTCCATCCAGAAACACGGTTGGCCGGGCCAGTCAGTCAGCCACCGTCTTCCTCCGCATATCCCTCCAGCAAACTCCCTGCCTGCCTACACGGAACCCCACTCCTCCACGGGTCCCGAAGCAGAGGAGGAGGAAGCAAGCTGCTCCAGTCTCTCCAGAGCCCGCTCCAGTCTCTCCAGAGCCCGCTCCAGTCTCTCCAGAGCCCGCTCCAGTCTCTCCAGAGCCCGCTCCAGTCTCTCCAGAGCCCGCTCCAGTCTCTCCAGAGCCCGCTCCCGTTCCTACGGGAATTTTAATTGTATTTGAGGGAATGAACTGGACCCCTCTTCCAGCCTCCCACGAACCGCCTAGCGAAACGGCTTGGCTTATTGACTTCTCCTCCGAGCCCTCAGCTCCAGCCGCCGCCGCCCGAGCCAGCCGCTCCAGCGAGCCCGCCGCTCCAGCCGCCGCCGAGCCAGCCGCTCCTATTATGAACTGTGTTATTGAACTATCCAACCCAAAGACTGTTTTCCCTCCCTGCCTCCCTCTCCCGCCTCCTCCTACTAATGTCCACACTGCACCTCCACCTCAAGCCCCTCACCCAGGACTCCACCTCGGCCCGTTGGTCCAGATGCTCCCCCTTGGCTCCAACCTCCCTCATCTCCACCGTGGCCCATCAGTCCACCAGTTCCGCCAGGCTCCATCCTTCCCCCGGTTCCGCATCAGTTGTCGTCGGCCTTCCCTCACATCAGGACTGCACTCCTCGGTTTTCACCTCGTCCCTTCGTCCCTCACGCTCCGTTGGCCTCCTCACTCCCTCCTGCGTCCCTTTGGTCGGCTGTCGCTCTGGCTCCTCTGTGGCCTTCTGGAGCCCCGCCTGCGCCTCGGTCGGCCGAGCCTGCGGCATCGCCCTGTCCCGCCGGATCCTCACCGCCACCTGGGCTCGTCGGCAATTCGGCTTCGGCTCCTGACCCGACATGGCCGCCTTCGGTCCCTGACCCCCATGGCGCCCGGCCCTGACCCCCATCGGCCCTGACCGCCATGGCTGCCTTCGGCCCCTGACCCGCCATGGCTGCCTTCGGCCCCTGACCCGCCATGGCTTTTGAAACCGCCCTGGAGACCTCCACTCCAGTCTGCTCTTCCCCCTGCTCCGGCTTGAGGTCTCCAGGGCGCCCACCCCCTTCCCGGTTGTTACATCCACGGCGCGAGGACGCGCCTACCGGGAGGGGGAGGTACTGTTACGTATCCCTTGTTCCCCTGGACTCCATATCCCATGATCCTCCTGTCTCCACACCTGCACTCACTTCCCTCGTCAGTTCTCATCATCACGGATCACCTGCACCTGGACTCTATTATCTGCACTCCCTTTATATTGCACTCACTCCCTTCACTCCTCGTCCGTCTTAATGTTATGTTTACGTTGTATGTTTGGTTCTTCTTGCCTTTTGGATTAAAGTATTGTGTATTGTGGAAATCCGTACCTGCCTCATCTCTTCAAACCAGTACAACTGTAACAGCAAAATGGAAAACAAGATTATTCAGAGTGTCTATTACTAAGTGCAAATTTACAGTAGCTCCACCCCCCAATGTCAGACCAGGTTAAAATCGTCATGTTCTCTTGTGGCTGCAGTGGTGTAGGCAGTAGTGTGTTGGGTGCGAAGAATTAACTTTTGATGCAATTGACGGGTTTCAAATCCACCTTCTGCCGAGCTTGCTATTCTTCCTTTTCCCATCACATAAGAAAGGCATTTATTTTCAATAAAAATGAAGAAAATGTTCTAAAAGTGGAAGTAAATTGCCTAATGAGTGTTTAAAGGGTTAGTTCACCCAAAAATGAAAATTCTGTCATTTATTACTCTCCCTCATGTCGTTCCACACCCGTAAGACCTTCTTTAATCTTCAGAACACAAATTAAGATATTTTAGTTGAAATCCGATGGCTCAGTGAGGCCTGCATAGCCAGCAATGACATTTCCTCTCTCAAGATCCATTAATGTACTAAAACATATTTAAATCAGTTCATGTGAGTACAGTGGTTCAATATTAATATTATTGTAATGATGTGGGACTCAGGCAGGGATCCAATTGCAAGCTTTATTAAAAGTGAGCGTGGTTGTACAAGCAGGGTCAAACAGGAACAAACAGGAGCAATAAGGAACAGGCAGAGTCGTAGTCAGGGTACAGGCAAAGGATTGAGGCAGGCAGCAATGGGTTGTAAAACAGGAATCAGGCAGAAACAGTAACAAACAGGCAGACAGGGAAATAAACGCTCGGAACTGTACACTGAGGCAACACAGGGTAAACAAGACTTCGCCATCAGGTGGTGTGTGTGTGAGTCATTTATAGTCCAGGTAGTGTGTTAAGCTGTATGTGGCAACAGGTGATTGGTGAGGAGTGAACATGTGACAGGCAGGGAGGATTGTGGGAAATGTAGTCCGGGAACTGACAGGAATAGACGGTGATCATGACAATTATAAAGCAACAAGAATATTTTTGGAGCGCCAAAAAACTAAATAATGACTTATTTAGTGATGGCCGATTTCAAAACACTGCTTAATGAAGCATCGGAGCACAGATGAATCAGTGTGTCGAATCTGCTGTTTGGTTCGCCAAAGTCACGTGATTTCAGCCGTTGGCAGTTTGACAGGCGATCCGAATCATGATTCGACACACTGATTCATTTGTGCTCCGAATCTTCCTGAAGCAGTGTTTTGAAATCGACCATCACTATATAAATCGCTGTTTTGTTTTTTTGGCGCACCAAAAATATTCTCGTGGCTTATAATATTAATATTAAACCACTGTACTCACATGAACTGATTAAATATGTTTTTAGTACATTAATGGATCTTGAGAGAGGAATGTCATTGCTGGCTATGCAGGCCTCACTGAGTTATCGGATTTCATCAAAAATATCTTAATTTGTGTTCTGAAGATGAACGAAGGTCTTACGGGTGTGGAACGGCATGAGGGTGAGTAATTAATGACAATATTTTCATTTTTGGGTGAACTACCCTTTAATAATGATAAAATGATTTACACTCTTATTATTGCATCCAGTTAAATTATTATTTTTTTTTTTTTTTTTTTTGCATGTGGGATACCATGAAAATGAATATTAGTTCAATAATTTACGACAATAACAATCTACCAGTTTTCACCTTTGATATTATAACAGTGATAATTAAATTAATTATTATTAATTAAACTTGCATTGACTCAGAAGTATCCGGACGTCCTTTTGTCACGTGCTGTTGTCGTGGTGAATCGTAATGTCGGAGCTCCACTGATGATGGCTTTTCATAGTCATGGTGCACGTGCTTAACTCAGAGTCAAACTCAGAGTCGGCTGAACTAACTCAATTCAGCTGTTCTGAAACAGAAAACTCAGAGTTTCCCATCTCAGAGTAAGTCAACTCAGAGTTGGTTGAACCTCCTTATTAAAACGGGCCGCAGTAGAGATCCCAAAAGTCCTGGGTAGATCCAGCAGTCAACAGTCTTTATCTCTCCCCCACGCTCCTGTTTCTCCTGGCGTTTACTCTCTCCACGCCAATTACTGAAACAAGAGATAGGTCTTCATCTTTTGCGTTTACCCACTCACTCACCGCACGTCTCCCGACTCTCTCTCCCGCTGCAGACTTCGCTGAACCACACCCCCCTCGCCACATTAACATTCATTAATGCAGTAACTAAAAATGAGTAATACATGTGTTATGTCATTAATCTTTAACTTTTGTTACACGCATCTGTCAAAGCACAACAGACACGCTAAATGCTTATAAATATAAAGGATTCTCATGTTTCCTGCAGCATCTCACTCTGTTTCCTCTGATATTCTCCATATGTGTTTTGACCATGGAAATTTGTTATTCTAGTGTAAAATGACATGACTGGCTGATGGTTTTTGTGCACAGTGTGCAGATACGACTAATTGATAATCAAATTTATTATCCATTTGATCAATTAGTGTTGCAGCCTTATTTATAATAAATGAAACAGCAGGCAGAACTAAAGGAAGAATTATTCTGTTTTCTCAGTTTCTGGAGTCAGACATCTTCATCTCAAAGATCTAAAAGAAAGTCTCTGAAGATTGCCAGATCAATTAGTGATGAAGCAGTGACCTCTGACCCCAGGTGAGATATAATCCAGTATTAGGGACTACAGACTGACAAACAAAACCGCAGACAGAACTGAAGGAATAATTTTTTTGTGTGTTTTCTCAGTTTCTCGAGAATTCTTAATCATATAGAAAATTCAACAGAAAGCCTCTGGAGAGTGACAGATCAGTGACCTCTGACCCCAGGTGAGGATTAATGTGTCGTGGGTGATTTAACTGCTCTGTGAGATTCAAAAACACACTGAATCACACAGACAGGATTTGACGCTTACTTTCTTCCCAAGAAGCACATGTGCTCCTATATGAAAAGTTTAGGTATGAAAATGAAATGAAATGTAATGTAAATGTCAAATAATGTTTTTTCTGTAATAAGGGACACAAGAAAACATTTAGAAGCAAAAGTATTTAATTCAGAATAGAAAAATTACACAAAGTTTTTAAATATTTCTACTTCCCCTCACGGACATCCATGTGACACCCCTCCAGACCGAGGGAGACGTGTAATTTTCTCACTCAAACCTTCTTCTTCTGCTTCTGATGTCTTTTAGAGAGAAAAGCTAAACGTTTTCTTTATATTAATAGCATATTATAGAAAAAGAGTTGGTAAACGATCCAGCGTGAATCTGTGTTTGTGATCTGGAGAATGTCAAATTATTCCGTTTACAACCTGTTTTCACAGCAGTGAGCAATATAGCAATATGACATTTTCTGGAACAGGATCTGGCAGAATCCGGCTCAAATTAACTCCCTGAGGTCTGAAAAAACGCGCTGGCGCGTTTTGCAGTTTTTTTTCACATTGCAGCAAAACAGACTTAAAATACTCCGTCATTTTTGTCATATAGACATAAGTAATATATCAATTGAAACTATAGAATATCTTCTTTTATTTGTGTACACTCAGAGTAAAAACAAAATGTTGTGCTTTTTGTAAAATAAAGAAAACTAAAATGATGCATGATCTGTCCTCTCCCTCTGAACAAAGTCTAATCTGATAGTTCTCAGAAAATAAACTATAACTTAGTGAATACTAATCACAAAAAAATTACACTTATGTCTAAAGACACGTTGAAATGTCAGGTTTTAAATTGTGTAAGTCATATTGAAAACAAAAATTCTGTGTTTATGTAATCTGTATGAAAAGAGACATGTCAGAAGTCTGTGATTCAGCTCATTATCTGCTAATGCGGCCACGCCCACGGAGTCAGCGCTATTCAGATGCAAATTATGAGACAATACAGGCATTCATCGTCTCAATCGTGCATTTATTGTCTTGAAAAGTGTTTATCTGTATGTAAAAGCCATGGTTAACGACCTTTGGAAGACATGCCGTTAGTTCCTGATATGTCCTCTTCTTCTGTAGAATAATTTGTGGACTAAATGTGTACAGAGAGCGCCCTCCGGCTACAAGTATGAATTGAAAACACCATTCCTGAAATGTCCTTGTAGTAATGTTAAAGTTCGTGTGTGGGAAGGAAGCGGTCGGGGACGGCGAACAACTGCTGACTGAGCTTTTATTGAGAACAAAGTTCAACAGAAAGACTGTGCAACGCACAACAGCAACAACACAAATAATCCACAAGGGCTTCACTCCATGCAACGCGCTGTGCCTCAGTCAGCAGTTCCCCTCTCTCTCACACACTCCTGCTTCTCACGGGTCTTATCCTGTCTCCGCGCCAATCACTAGAACGAGACACAGGTGTTCGTGATTTGTATTCAACCCATTCACTTACCAAGCATCTCCCGCTATTCTCTCCGGTTGCAGACCTCGCTGAACCACGCCCCCCTCGCCACAGTCCTCTTCTTCTTTAGAATAATTTGTGGACTAAAGGTGTACAGAGCGCCCTCCGGCTGCAAGTATCACCTGAAAACACCAGCGCTCATTCTTATGACAATGAATATAGAATAAATATAACTCCTCTGTATAGAAAATTGACATAAACATATGAGAATCCATCAATATTTCTCCAAATGTGCATGCTTTTAAACTAAAAGTCTATATTCAGACTCTTTGCATCACAGAAATACATTATATTTTAAAGAATATAATAGAATACCATTATTTTAAATTGAGCTGAGACATGATTACAGAGGTTTTTTTCACAGCCTACCTGACTGAAAGGCCTCATTAATATGCAAGTCATTTCAGGTCATTATTATGCAATTCGTTTGTATTCTCAGGTGTAAATGAGCCATTATTCATGATGATTCACGCCTCCACGCATACTGTGTTTCTTGACAAAAAGTGTCTTGCAAAAACTAAATCAATATATTGTTTTATATGAACAAGTAGGCATTATAATTTTTACATAATTTTGAAGCAAAAACTCTAGCCTACAACCTCCAATACCCAGAAGTTGTAAACACAGATCTAATATATATTTTTGGCCTTATTTCAGTGACTTAATTTTTTGTTTTTTCAATAACCACACATAAACGTTGTTCCTTCAAAAACACAAACATGTGCATACACGTTCCTCACATATTATGGTAGCTAGTTGTGCTGAATACAGTGTAATGACACTTTTGTCATTAATATGTTTATGAACAACTGAAAAAAGCACAAATGTCAGGGCATGTCAAAACTTCTCCAGGCCCCAAATCAGCCTCAGACTCCAGAGGGTTAAGTACTGGTATAAAGTCAATAAAGATAAAGTTAATGAGTTAAATTAGTATTGTTGTTGTCGTTATTATTATTATTAAGTTAAAAGGGAATCATCTTTAGCATGCTGGTGCCATGCCATGAAAACTGCCCCACAGCAAACCGAACCGAACAAACCGTGATATGAACTGGACTGTGGCATTGGTGTGTCGTTACACCTCTAGTCATTACTGCAGCGCTCTATACTGGGGGTGCAACGATTCTCTGTAAAAAATAGAACTGTACCATTCGCCACTTACGGTTCGGCACGCACTTGCACCGCGGTCCATCTCGAATGTCGACGCATTTATAGGCTAATATGGTTTCTTGAAAATAGCAATGTGGAAGACAGACAGAGTTCAGGTAAAGTATGTTTAAGTTGATGGATGCGCATTCTGGCTTCCCAAAACGTTACAACAGCGATCATCAAAAAGCGTGTGTCTAGCGGATTGAGGGATTTCCCGGCGAATCTTGTTGACTGTGCCGAGGATGGTGGTTTTCCGGCTAAGAAGTTTATGCGCAAGTGACAGCGATGTGAAGAAATTGTCCGTGGTAACATTTCTGCCCTTGTCTAGGAATGGTTCCATCAGCCTCATCACTACATTTTCAGACAGTCTCTCTCCACTGGGACGACTAGGGTCCTTGCCAAGATATGGGAGGACATTACAAATGTACTTGGATTTTAGGTCGCAAGCCACCCAAAACTTGATCCCAAACTTGTCAGGTTTAGTTGCAATATACTGCAGGAAACAGCAGCGAGTCTTTGACGGGAAAAGCTGTTCATCAACGGTGATATGTAGACCAGGGTTGTAGGACGTGATGCAATTGGTGACAAATGATCCCCACACACTGGAAATTGCAGCAAACTTATCAGTCTTTGCTCGATCACTCCGGGTGGACCTGTCATCAAAGCGTAGGTGTCGCATGATGTCTTGGAAGCGGTTTTGCGGCATTGTTCCAATGATATGTGGGTTTCCCAGGTTTGCTGACCAGCAGTCACGTAGTGATGGAACCTTGGTAAGCCCCCGCAAGATGACAATTGCAATAAATGCCATTAGTTCAGGGAGGGCCATGAACCAATGAACATGCTCCGTTTCCTGTGCATGTTGAATAGTCCATTCTTGAATGCTATGAAGCATGTCAAGAGTGATGAAACACAGGAAGCTCTGAAGGCGACTCGAGATACTTTTCCTGGCCTTAGCCGTTGGCTCTCCATCTGCAGCGTACGCTTTGATTGGGGTGAAAGGGAGACGCGTCCCCACCTGTTCTTCACGCCACACTGTGCCATCTTTCGCTGTCTCTGTCAGGTCAGTCCCCAAACGGGCTCTCTTTTTTGGTTGAGGAGCAGTCTCCTCATCTGCAGTGTGAACAAATTCAAATTGTGAGCAATGGAAAAGTCAAATGATATCACAAATGCATGCATAGATACTAATAATAATTCCAGTATCTCCTTCTCTGTATCGGAATAATGTCTGAAATATCTTCCTAAAAAAAAGATACAACTAAAGCAAAGAAACAACTAATAATGTTTTGCACTTCAGATGGCAGTGAATGTCTGCTAAGTAGTACAAACAAAAAAGTGGACAATACAAAAAAGGCAGAGTAAATATTTATGTCACTCCACTCTGCTTTTTTGGTGTTTTCCACTTACTGGTTTGAAATGAAATAGGAAATAATATGAAATGAAACTTAACCTGAAGACAGATCAGACAGCTCTGAGTCCGAATCCGGCTGAAGTTCTATGTCTTCTCCATCTGAGTCACAAGGGTTTACTTCACTCAGGATCATTTCCAAGGCCTGCCGAGTGGTGAGTCTTCTCTGCATTTTCTTTTCTTGGAGAGGAGGTTCGTACACCACAGAATTCTTGAGGGCACTGAAGTAGTAGGCTATGTGCAGTGAGATTTTATCCACCTCAGCACAAAAGGAATTACCTCTCATTTGAGAGCAAGCTGCATGCAATTAGATGTGCTAATTCATACCTGTTTACACCTGGGCAAGACCCTACATGCCAATGTGAGACATGGTCAATCAAGTTCTCTGCTTTTAGCAGCCCTCCCTCCCCCACACATACAAACAAGCCACCAGCAACCATTCACACACACACCCCCAACCCCCCTGCAGATTGCTCAGGTAATGACCATATTTACACATGAATTGATGCTAATGATAGCCAAAAGACTAGCCAGTTAGCATCCACTTGGCTAAAGGAGGGTTACAAATCTCTGGGACTTCTAGTGTTAATCTGAAGCACCTATAGAGTAGTATAGCATCCTTCATATCGCCGAAAAGTCTGTAGCGTCTGGATAGATCCGGCGTAGTCAATCAACTTTGGAATTGTCAGAACGCTTTAGCCTCCTGAACTCTGCATCTAAATCACGAATCGGCTCCGGCTCGTCTCAGAGTGATTGTGACTTTGGCATCTTTGTGGACCCTCTGAGGTAAAACAGAGGGCCCCATCTCTTAGCTCTTGGGACATCAAAGGGCCCCTCATGTGGACTAAGTACCAGATCACATTCCAACACACACCACACACACACAGACACACACAAAAACACACAAAAATGCTTAGAGATTGTATGTACAGCTATTCTCAAAATATGACTGGGCCAAAATGTACCCGTCACATATGTCAAATGCATGTATGCTTCCTAGTGTTTAGACTTAGTTTAAATGACTGTATTTGTGCTAGTGTTCGTTTTAATGATGGAATTTTGTCTGTAAACCATAACTTCTTCTACATGCTTTTCTTATATGTCAAGTTTAGATTCGTTTTAAAGCTCTTTCCACGTCTTATTCACCTATGTGTGTCACATGGCTGTCAAATGCATTGCTGCTGTCAAATGCATTTTAATGGTACTATGAAGAAAATACACTCCTATCTGATACCTCCATAAATTATGCAAATTCAGCCAGGAGACAAGACAAAGGAAAAGTTTGCCCGCCAACTTTGCACCTATGTCATTGGCTATTCCACCTCAAGGAGGTGTGTCGGCTTGTCTGTCATAAAAGAGGAGCACCAGGATTTTTCTGTGTGTTCTCCCGATTGCCCTGAATCATCCCTCGCCCACGCACTCACGTCTCTTCCGGACGTCACGGCGACGCGCTTCTATCGCGCTCATCTTTCGGGACCACCATCTCTCTGGCGAAACTAACTTTCACGTCCTCAATTCAAACCCTCCCGCGGAAACTGAAGAGGCCAATGAACTGCAGCAGCCCTGAATCAAAACTCAGCAACCAAACTGATGCAAGTACCATTTCTGAATATTAGATAACTAATTTCTATGCTGGCTCTCAAGGACTGTTAGCAAAGGACTGTTAGTAAGTTTGCCACCTCTCTTCTCTCTTTCCCTTTCTTTACTTTCACTTCTGTATATATGTATCTAACTTATCCTGTGTAGCCGTAAAACCTCTGTAGTAGTAGTTTTCATATATTAAACACATTATTCATGCTCGATTGTTTCTTTTGCTCATTCAACAAAAACCAGGTCACTTTAACGTTTCGATCCTACCCTTGCGGTACGTTTGGATGCTAGAATAGGAAGTCTTTCTCGTGGCCAGAGAAAAAACCTTCCTTGAGCGGAGATAGAGCGATGAGCTGTCACAAGCACGTGCAGCTTTTGTGTAGAGATCGGCTGCAAGCTATCAATGGTCAGCTAAACAAATATATTTAAACACACGCAATACACCATCGCATTATCCATGGATAACTTTTGAATCACTATAATGAATATAGCGTATAGTGAATGATGAATAATGAATTTATAAATTCACTACATTCGTATTGTTTACATTATATGCACTTAGGTGCCTATTGCCAACAAAACAGACATTTGAAGCAGTTTTACTCACCACCTGTGGCTCCGACTCATGACCGGGATCATTATTGCTGTGACCGCTCCATCTTTCAGTTTCAAACGATCTATAACTCCAGTGTAGAACTGGGCCTTGTTTATTAAACTATAAGCAACGATCCTGAGGGCTCAAGCAGCCACGGAAAAAACACAAGATATTCTCCATTCATTTTAACCAATAAAAAAGTGATTGCAACTATCAGTTTCTATGGTTATTTTAATAACAAATATCGAGAGCGCATCAATGTAATGTGTGAGTACAAAACTCTCAGCTCCATTTAACGCTGGGTTCTTTGGGAAGTAAGGTTATCTTTCCCTCACAACCAAAAACACACTTCTTCGGTGACATTGTTGATTTCGTTGAAGTCCTGTGACCTGTGCAGCGCTGCCGACGACTTCCGTAAAAACCCGAACGAAGCACGTTGATGGGCGTGCTCTTGCTTTCTCCCTCTGGTCGACGTGTGCATGCACGCTCTTCTGGGAGAAGTGCCCGTACAAGGAATTCCAACCATTCTGATGTCACACAGACACATACTTGAAAAAAAGACCCCGAAGTTTGTGAAGATTTGAAAGAGTATTTTTGGCACAGAAATACTCTGTCATACATCCAATGTGTTTTTGAAACTTTGGCCAGGTTTAGCATGATAATCCAATTCTTTTACAGTGAAATAAGTCAGAATGCATGAAATAGCATTATACCCCCCCCCCCCCCCCCCCCCCCCTAACACTGCTTCAGTGGGTGGAATAAACATATGGCAGGACTTTTACTTTCTGACCCCTGGACTTTCCACCTCTGCTAATCAATTATTGTAAAGTTCTCATAATCTGCAAAGTTCCAGTGAATTCTTGCTTTACAATTCTTTCCCAATCAAAGATGGTTTGTGCTGCAAAAGTGCAGTTTCACAATGTTCAAGATGGATGTGGTAGAACTTCACAATATTCTGCTAGAACCACAACTGTCCTCTGTCAAGAACAGTAGAAATTCCCATGTGAAATGAACACTGCTGTTTTAATATATTGTAATATAAAAAACCCCAAATATTTTTGAACATACCGTAGAGACCATCAATAAACATCAACAAGGCTTTTTGTGTTATTCAATTAGATGTTTATAATAAAAATAGTAATAAAAAGAATTTGATACTATAGACCCCCAAATATGAATAACCTCTTGTAAAAGACAAAATATAAGGCAGCTATATATTTTTGATATTTAGTTTTATTAAAATTTGTATAGTAGAAAATACATTCAAAATATTATACATTTGTTGTAAAATATTAAGTGAAAATTTGCTTTTAAAGAAAAATTGTGACTCAAAGTTTCTAACTAATATTTATTTCATTAGGACAGGCTAGCCTGTTTGATATTTGTCATAATACAAGATATATATATATATATATATATATATACATATGAGGATTGTTTTATCAAGAAATCATTTGCTAACCCACACTTTTTTCTAAATGTACTTGACATAATGAGATATAAGTAATTTAGCGATTCAGATCAAATAATGATTATATGAAAACATAACTAACACCACCTGATCATCTTTTCTCTTTGCTTGTCTGGCTGTTATAACTCAGTTACAACAACCCAAACAATTTTAATATTAAATCAAGGGTCAAGAGCCCAACTAAAGCAAACATTGATCTCCATGATGGTGACTTCAAATTTAGATTTTTCTTCTTTGGTAATTCTGCTTGTTAACATCAGGTGTCTTCAGTAATGGTCAATCATCACTCAATTAATCACTTAATTATCTCATTAACTTTAAAGGGGGGGGGGGGTAATCACACACAGTTTCTACCAATCTCATGTTAATCTGAAGCACCTATAGAGTAGTATAGCATCCTTCATATCGCCGAAAAGTCTGTAGCGTCTGGTTAGATCCGGCGTAGTCAATCAACTTTGGAATTGTCAGAACGCTTTAGCCTCCTGAACTCTGCATCTAAATCACGAATCGGCTCCGGCCGGTCTCAGAGTGATTGTGACTTTGGCATCTTTGTGGACCCTCTGAGGTAAAACAGAGGGCCCCATCTCTTAGCTCTTGGGACATCAAAGGGCCCCTCATGTGGACTAAGTGCCAGATCACATTCCAACACACACCACACACACACAGACACACACAAAAACACACAAACATGCTTAGAGATTGTATGTACAGCTATTCTCAAATATGACTGGGCCAAATGTACCCGTCACATATGTCAAATGCATGTATGCTTCCTAGTGTTTAGACTTAGTTTAAATGACTGTATTTGTGCTAGTGTTCATTTTAATGATAGAATTTTGTCTGTAAACCATAACTTCTTCTACATGCTTTTCTTATATGTCAAGTTTAGATTCGTTTTAAAGCTTTTCCACGTCTCATTCACCTATGTGTGTCACATGGCTGTCAAATGCATTGCTGCTGTCAAATGCATTTTAATGGTACTATGAAGAAAATACACTCCTATCTGATACCTCCATAAATTATGCAAATTCAGCCAGGAGACAAGACAAAGGAAAAGTTTGCCCGCCAACTTTGCACCTATGTCATTGGCTATTCCACCTCAAGGAGGTTGTCGGCTTGTGTCAAAAAAGACCAGATCTGTGGTTCTCCCGATTGCCCTGAATCATCCCTCGCCCACGCACTCACGTCTCTTCCGGACGTCACGGCGATGCGCTTCCATCGCGCTCATCTTTCGGGACTACCATCTCTCTGGCGAAACTAACTTTCACGTCCTCAGTTCAAACCCTCCCGCAGAAACTGAAGAGGCCAATGAACTGCAGCAGCCCTGAATCGAAACTCAGCAACCAAACTGATGCAAGTACCATTTCTGAATATTAGATAACTAATTTCTATGCTGGCTCTCAAGGACTGTTAGCAAAGGACTGTTAGTAAGTTTGCCACCTCTCTTCTCTCTTTCCCTTTCTTTACTTTCACTTCTGTATATATGTATCTAACTTATCCTGTGTATAGCCGTAAAACCTCTGTAGTAGTAGTTTTCATATATTAAACACATTATTCATGCTCGATTGTTTCTTTTGCTCATTCAACAAAAACCAGGTCACTTTAACGTTTCGATCCTACCCTTGCGGTACATTTGGATGCTAGAATAGGAAGTCTTTCTCGTGGCCAGAGAAAAAACCTTCCTTTTATAATATTCTATGAGGAGCTACGAGTTTGCTGGACAAACTGATAGTTTCTCTAAATAATTATTAAACCAGAACTAATCATATATATAACTGATTATAATTTGTTGTAATTAATTCACAATATATGTTTAATTCCCCCTTGGGTCGGTATGTGCATCATAATTAATCATAAAGCTTTATGATTCATTATATTCATATATATAACCCATAAATTGATTAATAACTGTACAAGATCGCTACAAGTCTTTAGTTTTATCATATTTATAAAAGATACATAGGCTGTACCGAGTCTTCCGAAAACAGTCGAGCGCCTGGAGGCGTGTCGTGTGAGCGGAGATAGAGCGACGAGCTGTCACAAGCACGTGCAGCTTTTGAGTCGGCTGCAAGCTATCAATGGTCAGCTAAACAAATATATTTAAACACACGCAATACACCATGGATCACTTTTGAATCACTATAATGAATATAGCGAATAGTGAATGATGAATAATGAATTTATAAATTCACTACATTCGTATTGTTTACATTATATGCACTTAGGCGCCTATTGCCAACAAAACAGACATTTGAAGCAGTTTTACTCATCACCTGTGGCTCCAACTCATGACCGGGATCATTATTGCTGTGACCGCTCCATCTTTCAGTTTCAAACGATCTATAACTCCAGCATAGAACTGGGCCTTGTTTATTAAACTATAAGATATTCTCCATTCATTTTAACCAATAAAAAAGTGATTGCAACTATCAGTTTCTATGGTTATTTTAATAACAAATATCGAGAGCGCATCAATGTAATGTGTGAGTACAAATCTCTCAGCTCCATTTAATGCTGGGTTCTTTGGGAAGCAAGGTTATCTTTCCCTCACAACCAAAAACACACTTCTTCGGTGACATTGTTGATTTCGATGAAGTCCTGTGACCTGGGGGGTATTCCAGAAAGCTTGGTTAACTTACCATTTGATAAACTATAACCTCTGGGTTGATTTACCCCAAACAGGCATACCATGAGTATGTCGGTTCCAAAACACCTGAGAAGAGTTAGTTTAATCAACCTCTGACTGGTTACCCAGAGTTAATGCGCGTGCAAGGTGCATGTATAAAGACATTTTCAATGGATCGCCGATTTCACGAGTCACCATGGAAACTCAAAGCGAAAAAAAGAGAGCGGCGTATTTCACAGAGGCGGAGTTGGAAGTTTTAATGCATGCTTATGAGGAGTTTAAGCCAATAATATTAAAAAGAAGCAATACAGCTGCATCGGCTAAAGCAAGAGAGTTGGCTTGGCAAAAAATAACGGACAGAGTAAATGCGTGAGTGTATTAAATTACAAATTTGGTATTGGCTCCCGTTTTATTGAAATGCAAAATAATGAAGTATGACTTATACATCCTTTTGAATATGTTAAATCACTATGAAAGCATTTACTTTTCCTGCCATTTATTTCTTTAGCTTGAAATAATAATGTATATTTCTTATTTAATAAGGTGTAATCCTTCTGGAGCCACAAGAACTTTAAGCCAAGTCAAAATGAAACACAAAAACATTCTGCAAAAAGGTAATATTTGATTACACAATAACTGAACTATTATTATAACAGGATTTAGTATATTCATTCTGTCATGCAGCTAACAGAAAGAAGACTGAAGCCCGTCTAACTGGCGGGGGCCACCACCACCTCCCCTCACCCCATCTGAGGAGCTGGCTCTGTCCCTTAATAAAGGGCGACCAGTGGTTGCTGGCATTCCAGGGGGCAGTTCATCACACATACTATGCACCACAAGTGATGGTGAAAAAAGGGTGAAATGTAAGTTTACCTCTATGATTTGTTTTCATTTTTTGTCCTGATAAATTACTATCTCTGTCACTTAAAGGCTTTTTGAACAAGATTAATTTTTTATGTAGGCTTATTTTATTTAACTGCATATGATGTATTATTTTCTTTGATAATATTGAGAATTTAACGGGTTGTGTGTTCTTATAGATACTGATGACGGATTGTATCATTGGACTCTCCAGAAAGAACACAGTCTGTCACAGTTGTAAGTGATTTGTTGTCAGGTACTTTTAGGTTTTTTTTTTTTTTTTTTTTTGCCAAATAATGTATACTTGAATATTTGTCTTGTAGGATGAAGATGATGATGACGATGAAGACCACATCTGCTGTGACAGAAGTGGACAATGCTGGTAGATCCACTGAGGTATGATGCATACCATTATGATGTATGGCCCCTTTTTGCATTAGAGTAACAACTGTCATTGTCCTTTCATAGTACATACCTAGGGATTTGCCCACAGATGAGGGTCCTTCAGCCTCAGCACACAATCTAAGCAGGGTAAGAATTTGTGTCCATATTTGAATTTTATTGTCTGACCAAACAATCTCATTTATTACATTTTTCCACCTTAGTTGCCAGCAAAGGAGCTTCAATGGAAGAGAAAAGGCTCCTCATTAAAAAGCAGCACTTGAAATAGAATTGAGAATCGCCTTAAGGTGAGAACTTGTCTGAATATTAATCTGTTGCATGTTAAAAGTGGTCTGTCTGTCTGTCTGTGTCTGTCTCTATCTATCTATCTGTATGTATGTATGTATGTATGTATGTGTAAGCAATATAAAAAAAAACATTTTAATGAATTTTACTTTTATTGTTTTTCAGGAAATGAAAAAACTGCCTGGCAGACCAGTGCAAAAAAAACTAATAAAAGTAATTTTGACAAATCCTGTCTCTCAAAAGTCTTCCGTCTCTGTTGGCCTCTAAAATCTGTCGGTGTTCCTCTGGGCCATCTTCCTCAATACAAGGAGGGTGGCTCTCTCCTCTTATAGTGGCAATATTGTGAAGCACAACACAAGCCACAATAATGTCGCATGCCCTCTCTGGACTAACCCGGAGCCCACGCAGACACTGAAACCGAGATTTGAGGATCCCTATAGTCATCTCCACCTTGGCCCGTGTTCGGCTGTGAGCCAGGTTAAACCGTGTCTGTGGTCCAGGCTCAGGTTCAGGGTAGGGTGTCATTAAATAGGGCAGACAAGGGTATCCTCTGTCCCCCAGCAAGTAACCATTGTACTGTCCTGTAATGATTGAAGTGTACAACACAAATATAGTAAAAACGAAAAAACAAAAATTGTATAAAGCAAATCATACCCTGCTGAAATGTCTGGCATAATGATGACACGGAAAATTCTGGCATCATGCACAGATCCTGGCCATTTTGCCTCGACATTGGTGATGATTTGGGTTGCCTCACATATTACCTATAGTTAGTGGAAAAAGTAATGACTTTGATGATTTTAAGAAGGGGAAAAAATTAAGTTGTTACCTGCACATTGATACTATGAATAGATTTCCTATTAACATAGTCTCCCTCATTTATTGATGGAGCTTTAATAGGAATGTGAGTGCCATCAATGCACCCAATTACATTTGGAAACCCTGAAACAGAAAGTTATGGAAGTATGAAGTGTGTGCATAATGAATACATGTATAGATATTAATAATATGACTAAATATTAAATATGCGTCATATATTTTACTACAAAGGACAAACCTGCCACTCTGTGGAATTCGTCTTTAATAACAAGCAGAGGTTTATGGCCAGGGAACTGTACAAACGTGGGTAACAACTGTTTAAGTGCCCAGACACACTGTACGAACGGCTCTACACACAGTTGCCTTTCCCACATGCTCTGAATCGCCCACACTGTACAAAAAATGGCCAGACGCAAAAAACCTAAGTGCTATGCACAGAATGTTTTCTGTGCTAAGCGCAGAGCCGCGGTTTGTCACATTTGCGATATGCGGTTTTAAAAGACGTGTTAAATAAACTAATGAATCTTATGAAAAACGATAACGCTCTTTTAAATATTCATTAGGGTATGCAAACACATCAATACGCGGTCTTATAACCCTCTCCCGACGAAAAAAACCTCGTATAATTTGTGCTTCTACGTCCACAGGATCCTCGTCAAAAGGGCACGCCATGCTCACCAACCTTCTGAAACGAAGTTACACTGAAACATAACCTGCTCTCGAGCAGGTTATCTTCAGAGAGTCAGTTGCTATGGTTACATACATACCCAGAAAGTTACCTCTGTTTTTGGAACCGAACGTTGAGGTTATCCACGAACTTACCCTTAAACATACCCAGGTATGTCACATAACCTGCTTTTTGGAATACCCCCCGTGCAGCGCTGCCGACGACTTCCGTAAAAACCCGAACGAAGCACGTTGATGGGCGTGCTCTTGCTCTCTCGCTCTGGTCAACGTGTGCGCGTGCGCTCTTTTGGGAGAAGTGCCCGTACAAGAAATTCTGACCCATTCTGATGTCACACAGGCACATACTTAAAAAAAGACCCCGAAGTTTGTGAGGATTTGAAAGAGTATTTTTGGCACAGAAATACTCCATCATACGTCCAACTCGTGTTTTGAAAGTTTGGCCAGGTTTAGCATGATAATCCAATTCTTTAACAGTGTAAATAAGTCATAATGCATGAAATAGCATTCTGACTTATCAATTATTGTGAAGTTCTCATAATCTGCAAAATTCCAGTGAATTCTTGCTTTACAATTCTTTCCCAATCAAAGATGGTTTGTGCTGCAAAAGTGCAGTTTCACAATGTTCAAGATGGATGTGGTAGAACTTCACAATATTCTGCTAGAACCACAACTGTCCTCTGTCAAGAACAGTAGAAATTCCCATATGAAACATGAACACTGCTGTTTTAATATATTGTAATATAAAAAAACCCAAATATTTTTGAACATACCGTAGAGACCATCAATAAACATCAACAAGGCTTTTTGTGTTATTCAATTTGATGTTTATAATAAAAATAGTAATAAAAAGAATTTGATACTATAGACCCCCAAATATGAATAACCTCTTGTAAAAGACAAAATATAAGGCAGCTATATATTTTTGATATTTAGTTTTATTAAAATTTGTATAGTAGAAAATACATTCAAAAATATTATACATTTGTTGTAAAATATTAAGTGAAAATTTGCTTTTAAAGAAAAATTGTGACTCTAAGTTTCTAACTAATATTTTATTTCATTACAAGGACAGGCTAGCCCTGTTTGATATTTGTCATAATACAAGATATATATATATATATATATATATATGAGCAATATCACACGAGTAGCCGTGCGATATGGCTGTATATCAGCACGCTGTGATTCGTCCGTAGGCACGAGGCCGCAGGCCGAGTGCCGTAGGTAATCACAGCGTGCTGATATACAGCCATATCGCACGGCTACTCGTGTGATATTGCGTTTATACAACAGTTCGACGGCACGGGGTGTAAATAAATAAGAACAACAACGGAGTGTCTTTAAAACCCTCTTTTGTGCAGCACTACTTCCTTCCGCCACGGATTCAAATCTCAGGTTGTCAGTTGGACCAAGCCTCCGTTACTAATTCTAAACGTCACTTCAGAACTAGTAACGAAGGAACGTTTCAAAACTCAAGTTGTCAGTTGAACCAAGCCTCCGTTACTAACTCTAAAACGTCACTTTAGAACTAGTAACGAAGGAACGTTGAGTCGCTTCATTGAAACTCATTGAATTTTGTACAGTATTAGAGAGAGAGAGAGAGAGAGAGTAGGCTATTACCTGTGTCTGGTATATTGCATTACATTCATTCTTCAAGTCGATGTCCATAATATTATATCCTTTATACAAGTCCGTTTGAATGTCCGCTGAGGAAAGCAATCTTTGTATTTGTCCTTTTTTCAGCTTGGGAATTTACACCACAGCGCTAAAACAACTTCCTTTTGCAAAAGTTCCTTTCAATTTAAAAGTCTCTTGTGCTTCACTGACTCATTCTCCTGTAAAGTGTTGCCACCATCTAATGGCGTATTAATGTAATGTTCACTCAATCCATATTACTTAATGGACATATTTATATAAAATCATATTTATTGAACAACAAATAAGCACAATTGTACAGTTCAGTCAAACATAAAGCAGTTATTAAAAAAAATAGGTCACCATTTACGCTGGTATGTGGGTTTTACAAATATTTGATGAATGAAAAGGATTTTAAAGAGCTTGTGAAAAAACCTCCTAACTCCATTGGATCCTCAAACTGTCAATCAAACCTCATTAATCTGCCTCACCTCGTGAATGAAGTGCGCACGCAGTTTGGACATCTCCTCTGTGCAATGCAAAGGTAAATAAAGATCTGATGTTTGAAAAAAAAAATGGTAAAGCGTTTTCTTTACTCAAAAAACCATACGTTTATAAAGTTTAATGTTTTACGTATTTGAAGAGCGGAGAAGAGTCTGATATGTCCCGTCTAGTTGTGGCCAATATGCTATATAAGGATGTAACGTAACGTTTATTATTATCAAATTTAACATAGCACAATTCGACTTGCTCTGGAACAAATAATAGATTAATAAGACCAAAGATTGCCCGTTCTATGTACTCAAATTGAATTATGTCTCATGTTTAACCACTATAAGAGCCAGCGGCAAATCCCCGAGGCACTGGCCGAGATGAAGCTGTTCTCGGCGGTTACAAAAACACTGAACGCCCGCTGACGCCCTGGAGCTCGCATCTCCGAAAACGTCAAAACAAATAGTAAAATAGGCGCTGTTATTAAATATGAGTCACATATTTCAGGTCTAAACAACTACATTCGCGCCTAAAAAACTATTAAAACTACAGTTCGTGGTACAACAAGTAGTATTTGTAAAAATTACGGTTGATTTGCTCGGCCGCCATGACGGTCACTTCAAGCGGAGTGATACAAACGGTGAAAAGGTAGGAGGAGTGCTGTCATCACTGAAATATCGCATGGCTATCAGCCAATCAGATTCGAGAACCAGACAGAACTGTTGTATAAATTATATATATTTATACAACAGTTCTGTCTGGTTCTCGAATCTGATTGGCTGATAGCCATGCGATATTTCAGTGATAACAGCACTCCTCCTACCTTTTCACCGTTTGTATCACTCCGCTTGAAGTGACCGTCATGGCGGCCGAGCAAATCAACCGTAATTTTTACAAATACTACTTGTTGTACCACGAACTGTAGTTTTAATAGTTTTTTAGGCGCGAATGTAGTTGTTTAGACCTGAAATATGTGACTCATATTTAATAACAGCGCCTATTTTACTATTTGTTTTGACGTTTTCGGAGATGCGAGCTCCAGGGCGTCAGCGGGCGTTCAGTGCTTCTGTAACCGCCGAGAACAGCTTCATCTCGGCCAGTGCCTCGGGGATTTGCCGCTGGCTCTTATAGTGGTTAAACATGAGACATAATTCAATTTGAGTACATAGAACGGGCAATCTTTGGTCTTATTAATCTATTATTTGTTACAGAGCAAGTCGAATTGTGCTATATTAAATTTGATAATAATAAACGTTACGTTACATCCTTATATAGCACATTGGCTACAACTAGACGGGACATATCAGACTCTTCTCCGCTTCAAATACGTAAAACATTAAACTTTATAAACATGGTTTTTTGAGTAAAGAAAACGCTTTACAATTTTTTTTTTCAAAAATCAGATCTTTATTTACCTTTGCATTGCACAGAGGAGATGTCCAAACTGCGTGCGCACTTCATTCAGGAGGTGAGGAGGCGGATTAATGAGGCTTGATTGACAGTTTGAGGATCCAATGGAGTTAGGAGGTTTTGTCACAAGCTCTTTAAAATCCTTTTCATTCGTTAAATATTTGTAAAACCCCATACAAGCGTAAATGGTGACCTTTTTTTTTTTTTTTTTAATAACTAGTGCTTTATGTTTGACTGAACTGTACAATTGTGCTTATTTGTTGTTCTAAATATTATTGTTAATAAATATGATTTTATATAATATGTCCATTAAGTAATATGGATTGAGTGAACATTACATTAATACGCCATTAGATGGCGGCAACACTTTACAGGAGAATGAGTCAGTGAAGCACAAGAGACTTTTAAATTGAAAGGAACTTTTGCAAAAGGAAGTTGTTTTAGCGCTGTGGTGTAATGGATTTTATGGAAAATTCCCAAACTGTAAAAAAGGACAAATACAAAGATCGCTTTCCTCAGCGGACATTCAAACGGACTTGTATAAAGGATATAATATTATGGACATCGACTTGAAGAATGAATGTAATGCAATATACCAGACACAGGTAATAGCCTACTCTCTCTCTCTCTCTCTCTCTCTCTCTCTCTCTAATACTGTACAAAATTCAATGTGTTTTTCAATGAAGCGACTCAACGTTCCTTCGTTACTAGTTCTGAAGTGACGTTTTAGAATTAGTAACGGAGGCTTGGTCCAACTGTCAAATTGAGATTTGAATCCGTGGCGGAAGGAAGTAGTGCTGCACAAAAGAGGGTGCCGTCGAACTGTTGTATAAACGCAATATCACACGAGTAGCCGTGCGATATGGCTGTATATCAGCACGCTGTGATTACCTACGGACGAATCACAGCGTGCTGATATACAGCCATATCGCACGGCTACTCGTGTGATATTGCTCATATATATATATATATATATATATATATGAGGATTGTTTTATCAAGAAATCATTTGCTAACCCACACTTTTTTCTAAATGTACTTGACATAATGGGATATAAGTAATTGTCCATCACTAGGGGGTTTTAGTTTTGGAAGCAAAGATACTGTTGGTGAAAAATTTATGGTCTTTCACAAAGTTTCTACTATATATGATACACAGTATAAAAAGCTTGAAGGCTGAAGCCACCAAACACATGTTCCTCATTTTCTTGAATGTAGGGTCAACCCAAAGCTAGCCCAAGTCATACCATCAGTGCAAGGAAACTGACAAATAACCAATGTATGTGAAGAAGTAGAGTTTAGGGAATTGCAGTATTTTATTTACACTGTAATAAAAGTCCTGTTGATGCTACATGCATTTCTTTTCCTTGTGTTAAAAATCCTTCTTGCATAAACGCCAAACGTTTAAATGCTTTGTTCCTTCTATCAGGTCATCCTGAAAGTCTTTAGCAGTAAAGTGAGCATTTTTCTCTGAAATTGCTGACATTTCTACACATTTTGACATTGCTGACATTGTGGGTTAGGAAATATTTAACAAAATGTGTAATAAAAACATTTGAGCAGAACATCTTGCGTATAGAAAAATACACTATCTCCTGGAAAAAATATGATAAAAACACAAAACAGGCCTTTATATTTACAGTCTCCAAGGGCTAGATAAAAAATAGACTCATGGATGATTGACACATGGTGCATTTATTGAAACAATTTGGAGAAATTCAAGTCAAAACCATGTAAATGTCAATAAACATTTCCAATAAATGTATGTATCCATGCCAGATATGCTGAAACCTTCATATAAACTTCAGGTAGCTCAGATGAATTACAGAGATCAGGGTCACCGAAAGATGTGACCCCAACAGCGGTTTTCCCACAAACCAAAGGACCTCCTGAATCCCCCTGTTATGTAAACACAAAGATTAAGTGCACATCATATATCAGTCAGTGTGTGAATCAAATGACAGATGATCTTCTACTGTACTTACGGTGCAACTTCCTCCATCGCCATATGTACACATCATCTGTGAAGCTGAATAGTTGTATTTTGTCCATTTATTTTCACATTCTGTGTTATTCATGATCTTTACATATGTCTCCATGAGACGATTGCTAAGGGAGCCATTAATATTCAGTCTTCCCCAGCCTGCAACACTGCACACAGAATGCACTTCAATGTCCTCTTCTTTCACTGGTATGGATATCCAGTTGACTTTCTCGTTTTGTGTGACTTTTTTATCCAGCTGTAGTACAAAATCATATAATAGAAAGATTTAAGAATGACGGTTTTCCAATTTTTTTTTTAAATTCTATTTTGTTTGATCAGAACAACCAGTTTTAAGTCTTTTCCCTTCAGTTGAGATTTTTTTTTGTTTGGTTTATTTTCTGATCAAGCCTGTACTGATGCTGAAATGTACAATAAGGATGCATTGACAGCATCTAAGTAATACGGAGCCCCTAAAGGGACATATGATGGTGGGAAAAAAAATTAGATGGGAGGAAAAATAATCGGTCAATGCTTTTGTGTTCTCTCGCAAATGTTTTGCGTTCCCCTGAGCTCCATAATACGAAAGCATTTACATATGCAAAGCTTTAGAAACAGAGGCTGCGTCCGAAATTGCATACTTTATTGAGTAGGTTCTAATTTTTGAATAAGTAATTACTTCACGACCACTAAAAAGTTCTATATAATATGAATGTATGAATGTAATCTGGATGTACTTCATTTGAGTCAAGCATTTGCCATGTTGCCCTTATCATGTGATCTACCAGTGTCAGTTGTGTTGCTTCATCATCACCATTCACAAATCCTCTCATGTGGCCTGATGGGAGAGTAAAATGTCCATTGTAAGCACACTTCAGAATCTGTGTTTTAACAACGTTTAGCTCACGAGTTATTGATCTGGGAAGTTCAAATCTGTGATATTGCAAACTTTACTGAACACCATGAGTTAAAGGGAAATTAAAATTTGATGTTTATCGGTTTACCCCCAGGGCATCCAAGATGTAGGTGACTTTGTTTCTTCAGTAGAACACAATTGAAGATTTTTAACTCCAACCGTTGCAGTCTGTCAGTCGTATAATGCATGGCAATGGTAACAAAATCTATGAGAGTAAAAAAACATGCACAGACAAATCCAAATTAAACCCTGCGGCTCGCGACGACACATTGATGTCCTGAGACACGAAACGATCGGTTTGTGCAAGAAACTGAACAGTATTTATATCATTTGGACATAGTGGTGTATTAGAGGTAAAAAATTATATAAATACTGTTTGGTTTCTTGCACAAACCGATCATTTCATGTCTTAGGACATCAATGTGTCGTTACGAGCCGCAGGGTTTAATTTGGATTTGTCTGTGCATGTTTTTTTTTTACTCTTATAGATGGATTTCCCATTGACATGCATTATATGAACTGACAGACATCACCTACATCTTGGATGACCTGGGGGTAAGCAGATAAACATCAAATTTTCATTTTTGGGTGAACTATCCCTTTAAGCACTGACCGCATTTCTTTTGAGTCCAACAAGTTCAAGTTGCGTGGGAATGCAAATATCTTTGCGAGGGAACACAAAAGATTTGAAAAAAAAAAAAAAAAAAATTCACCACCACATCCCTTTAGGGGCTCCGTATATATCTCATATTTTAAGTTATTTATTATTTTTAAAGATAGGCTAAAGGTTATTGTATAAATATTTTATCTAATAAGATATTGTGACGTTTTGCACTTTCCCAGGAGAAACAGACAGGAAACGAGAATCCAGTTTGAAAGCACCAAACGGGCTGTGGTTTATTTCCTGAACGTTTACCAACTAAAACGCGGGTATCAGGAGGTGTCTTAACTTCCCCAAAAATAACAAAACGCAGAAAGAGCTTGACTAACGTTTCCTCCGCTTGACTAACGTTCAACTCAATTCTCCTTTACTCTCCGCGCGCTGTGTTTGCCCCTCCCTCCTAACTCTTTTCCTCCCGGACACCTCCTCCCAACCGCAGGTGAATCAAGTAAAACACATTTATAACAGAGAATAAACAGTGTCATCGCCACACTATCATTTTGAACTGAAATGAGTAGAGATTGTTACCCTTAAAAGCATAATGTCATTCATAACAGGTTCCACCGTAAAGTTTGGATGCTGGTGGTAGGACATCACCCCGATGCGCACTGAACCCTCAGTCTTATTTTTTAGGTCATGTGCACCAACCACAACTGTTAAAGTCTCTGATCTGTTATTATAAAATAGATTGTATTAATATAACAAGCTTTTTCTTTTAGAGTTTAGCATGTCAAATGCCAAACAATACACAACCTTTCTCGACAATGTGCGGCAGTCAAGACAAACTTGTCAGAAATGAGGAATCCACCACAGATATGTTGCCAGTTCCTCTGAAGAGAAACCATGTAAGGTCTGGAGTGCGGTTTGGCTTCTGTGCCGTTCACTATACCCACATTCACACGAGCTGAGAGAGAGAGCGAGAGCGAGAGAGAGACGGTTAATTATATTATTAACCAGATGAATCAACATGCAGTTCAGTCAATCAGTCTTACCAGTGAAGGTCAGGTGTGGAAACAGAGAGGCCAGCAGGAGCAGAGAGATGATGATAGTCATGATGAAGACAATCAGTGAGCTCTCAAAACACTGTAGAAATATAAGGGTGGGTGGAGACACTGAGCTTCTGGTAACTATTTATCAGACCATCTTCCAGGGCACCACAATGTCATATCTAATGATCTAGAACAAATTCAAGTGAGCTGTAAACAAGACCAAGTGATAATTAATGACTGACTCACTGACTCATTTTCACTAGAAATATAATCATATGTTGAAAAGAAAAAAAAAGACCTTGATATATTTATTTACTGCTTCTCTGGTGCTAAAAATCTTACAGAAAATGTAGATTGAAAATTGAGAATTGTGTATTATAGTGCATGCAACTAATATAATACATTTAAATAATAAAATTTTTTTTTTTACTAATTTTGATAACATTAAAAGCAAAAAGTTTGCAGTGAAAATTTTCATCATGGCCAGGGTGGATGTGGTTGAACAGTCACAGTTGTGTGGCACAGCCGAGCTCATAAGCTCCACAACTGTCTGTCAATAGCAAAAACGAATTTGCACATGAAATGCTCTTACTTGTGATCAAGGCAAGTGGGATTTAAAATTAACTGAACAGAATTAACATATCTTAAAATGTATTAAAAACGAACAGGTCAGGCAGAAAATCCATATCAGACTACAAACTCAAGATACTGGCTGCACATGATGTAAACAGGAAACAGTTTTTTTTTTTTTTTTATCAGAATGTACTATCATTTTAAACTAATTAAGTAAAAAAGAGAGCTAGCAGATCTTATCAGAAAGAAATACTCAGAATGAAGATTGCGAGTTTAAATTATCATTCTCTCCACCAGTTATGTTCATTTGAATTTTTCGATTTGTCAGTGTTGGGGGTAACGCATTACAAGCAATGAGTTACATAATCAGGTTTTCCAAGTAACTATGCATTACTTTCAAAATTAACAATAAAATAACAGTTACTTTTAAAATAAGTAATTTTAAAATAAATTCTCATTCATTGACTGACACCTTTTGCATTCTTATGTTGAGAAATCATGAGTATGTGCAGAGATGTTGTTTGCACTGTGTGAACATGATGGTTATTGTGGTTCTAGACTAAATGTGAACATGCATTTTCTCATCTCACTTGCACAACAACAGATTCTGTATTCTTCAAAATGAATAAAACAGTGAAAAGCAAACTGAATATTATACAAACCTGCAATAATTAATAACACAAATATACTTTATGTATTTAATCTCATTACTTTACTTAATTATACTTTATTAACCAATTTTTTGCTGCTGACTTTTGATTATTCATTACAACCATACACCCTGTATTGTGCATTTCCTTCAGCCTGAGGCTTATTCATTTCACTTTTTGTGTGATAGGGCCTTAACATTTGCCAAAAATAGAACAAGCAAGCCCAGCTAAGGTGAGAAAAGTAACATAACACATTATAACTAATGCAATTAGTTATAATGTGTTAATTAGTTTTAATATATAATTAGTTATAATTAGTTATAACATTTTTAATTAGTTATAACATTTTTAGAGAGTAATGCAATATTGTAACACATTACTTTTAAAAGTAACTTTCCCCAACACTGGTTTTTATATTATACAAACACCATGTTTATGAATGTTTGCAATATATGTTTGTAGTGTATACAGACCAAAAACTACACTACTGTTCAAAATTTTGGGGTTGAGTCTGGGAAGATTTTTTAAATGTTTTTGAAAGAAGTCTCTTAGTTGTTGCACATGAAAGATTTGTTCTTTTTATTAATGTTGAAAACATTTGTGCAACATAATATTTTTGCGCTACATTTTCCCCCAGGATTCAAATGTCTTTAAATGGGTTCTTAAAAATTCTTAATGTCTGTAAGAATTTTCATGTATTAATCCCTTTTTTATTGCCAATGTGTGAACGGTTTATAATGAAACTTAAAAAACAAGACCTTCCCTGACTTCCGTTGTCTATGACTGATTTTTATGTGAAGAACTCGGGATTTTTTCGCCAGAAAAATAAAAAGGATATGACATTTCCCAGAAGCCTATTTCTGTTTTATGACACATGAAACAAATGCTTATACAATGTTCAGGATAATGTCAATCTGTCATGTAATGAAAAGGTATTAATTTAAACTATAGTCTCAAATATACTCTAGAATCTGCTTTCTCATCACCACTGTCATTTTTATTTTGTTTGTTTATTCCTTCATTGAGAAAAAAGCACAAAGTACATATTTTTGCATATTACAACGTTTATTATGTTTATTGATTGAAGATTTGACGGCAAATCAACTCAACTTTCAAAAAACAAAAATCACCCCATTTCATCTGCAATTAATTCAATTAACATTTCCAATAATGTCCTTTATCCATGGAAGATATGCTGAAATCTTAATATAAACTTCAGGTAGTTCAAGTGAATTACACTGCTCAGGGTCCCCGAAGGATGTTACACCGACTGCAGTGTCTCCACAAACCAAAGGACCTCCAGAATCCCCCTGTTAAGAAACACAGATCAACACATAAGTCATGAGTTGTCATAATTTGTAACTTCACTGACACATAAAGATTTGGTTACTCTGTTGTTGTTTTTTACATACATCACAGCTTCCTCCATCGCCATATACACACATCATCTGTGAAGCTGCATATTCTTTTTTCCCCCATTTACTTTCACATTTC
Organism: Culter alburnus; assembly: GCA_028476615.1. Classification (NCBI taxonomy): domain Eukaryota; kingdom Metazoa; phylum Chordata; class Actinopteri; order Cypriniformes; family Xenocyprididae; genus Culter; species Culter alburnus. Next base: position 2,988,195 of record JAOTNS010000145.1, on the reverse strand, counting down.
GTGTTATTCATGACTGCCACATCTGTCTCCATGAGGCAGTTGTTTCCTTTCCCATTTATTTTTAAACTTCCCCATCCTGCGATACTACAAACAGTATCTGCTTCGATATCATCTTCTTTCGTTGGTATGGATATCCACTTGATATTGTTGTTTAGTTCGACATGTTTTTCTAGCTGTAAACCAAAAACGGCATCACCATTAATAGAAAGATTTGATCGTTCTCCAGAAGTGTAATATAAAACAGACCAGACCACTATTTCATGAAACAAATATTATTTAGAACAATTTAAATAAGTGCAGTTTGTTACCCTCAAAATCAAAATGTCATTATGAAAGGATCCACTGGTATAGTTCGGATGCTCATGGTAGAAATCCACCTTGAGTCGGTCCAAATTCTTTTGTTGTAGGTCATGTGCACCTAGCACAACTGTCAGAACTGGAAATGAACTGTTAAAAAGAAACAAGTTATATTTAGCAATAACTTCTGTAAGTGTGGTGGTTTGGTTGCCGAAGTCAGGATGAATATTTTACAGTACAGTATATGATTGTACTGTAGTCATTTTCATGAAGTGTATATATAAACAATTTTAAATAATTTAATAAATTTAATAATTATTTATTAATTATAATAAATAATTTATTATTTATAATTTATTAATTATAATTAGCTTATTAAATTATTAATAATATTATAATAATACAAGTATTGTATTGAGCAATAATAATAATAATAATAATAAAGGTATCACTTATTAATTTTAAGCTAATTTAAGTTAATAACAATAATATAATTGAATAACTCAAGACTGCAGATGAAACAATGTCTTACATGTATCTGCAGTGTGCAGCAGTCATGACAAATTTATCAGAAATGAGGAATCCACCGCAGGTATGTTGCTCCTTCGCTTGGACAGAAACCATGTAAGGTCTGGAGTGAGGTTTTGCTTCTGTGCCGTTCACTATACCCACATTCACACGAGCTGAGAGAGATATTGTTAGTTATTATGTTTCCTACTCACTGATTCATATTAACTTGGTAATTTTTTTTTAGTATTTTGTTCTGTCAGTCTCACCAGTGAAGGTCAGGTGTGGCAGCAGAGAGGCCAGCAGGAGCAGAGAGATGATGATGGTCATGATGAAGAAGACGATCGATGAGCTCTTGCTGGCTAAACATGGTATAAATATATATAAAAGGTGGGTGGAGACACTGAGCTTCCAGTAAGTTTTTCTTTCAGTTTGTGGTGTCATTAACTCTGATAATAAGATTAGATAATCTTTGTGGCTTGACGATGAGATGATTAAACATGCTGACAGTGCACAGAGCTTTGAACAGTCCCTTCAGAAAAACGCGATTATGCGATCGCCTGATTTAATGCATAATCAGCCAAAGTCCGAATATTTATGCGGGGGTCGCATTTTTCCAAATAGCCTACGCCGCACTTTCGCCGCATAAATTGCCTATTTCAGCAAGCAAAATATGCGGGGCTAGCATGATTTCATAATTCCTGTATTTTCGTTGCAAAAAAGTCACATATATCTTAGTAGAAAGTTGAAAAATGTTGCGTTTACTTCACACAAGTAAAGCGCCATTATTTCCCCCCTATTGCCATGGGAACCTTATGAAGTGACGTAATTACGCGACGTGAACATCATCTGCAAACCCCGCGGTGAAACCAGGATGAAACCATGATGAAGCACGCAAATCATTCTCATTTGCCAACAAAAATAAGCGCAAAAGACCGCGCGAAGCAATTTCCTGGTGTGTTACATGACAGTTGTAAGATTGCACTTTTTTGTCACAGAACAGTACCAAAACCTTACAGTTGTAAGTATATTAGTAGTATGTAAAATAATTTACGTTGCAGTAAGAGATTGCACTTTGTGCATTGGAAGCACTTAATTTAACAGATGTCTGTTTTGTATAACTACCTCTAAAACAGGAAGCACACATTTTATTTTTTGTATATTTTATTTATTCATTTTTACAGAAGTTGTTGAATATTCCTTTTGTAATGCTACAGAACTTGTTCGACTCAATGTTTTTAAGTTTGAGCCATGTGTTAATTAAGGTCTGAAATAAAACTTAAATATTCTGTGATTTAGTATGCTTGCTTATCATAGGACGTAATAAGAAATGACTCTTTACATTAAGGTAGTAGCCTAGTGAGAACAGGGTGTTGGGGGAAATCACCTTTTTTTCTCTTTTTCATCAAACCGCAGTTTTTGCAAGTTCCCGCAATTTCATCCCATAAAATTGCAAAAATATCCCGTATATTCCATCGCATTTTTTAAGAAAACGTGCCGCAAAATCAAGGATTTTTTGCCCGCAGCAACAATCACAAAAAAATCTGTTTTTTTTCTGGAGGGACTGTTTGAATGTAAAGTAGCATGTAAATCTAGCCATTCAAAGTGGAGTTTTTTTCTCATAAGATGAAAAAAAAAAGAAAAGATGTTTCTGCTTAGTTTGAACTTAATGAAACTCCTAAGAAATGTACATAGATTTTTACAGGCTACACCGCTAGAGGGCGCACACATGTAAACAATTATCTGTATCTTTTAAAAAATGCTTAGTGCTCAAGAGACTTAGGCCCTGTCCCAAATGGCACACTCCGGACTTGTGGACTTCCTCAGAGTCCACACTTTGGTGACGTCATGTAGTGCAGACCTATAGGGCCCTTGGCGCGAGTCCACAAGGGCGCATTTTGGGACAGACTCGATCGTCACGCCGGAAATGGGAGCGTTTAGCGGAAGTTCTACCCTCTAAAGGGGCTCGCACACCGGACGCGAAGCTCAGCGCCGCGCAGCGCCACGACACGTTTTTAAAATTCGAACACATTATTTTCTATGAGTGTACGCACACCGGCGGCGATATTCGGCGCCTGTCCGCGGCGCCCAGAAAACAATAGAAAACAATGTTAAGACATGTCGCGGCGTTGCGCGGCGCTGAGCTTCGCGTCCGGTGTGCGAGCCCCTTAATGCTTCTAATGCACGTCATTGCTCATTTTCTAACCAATCATTACACGTCACCTGAGTATATAAGTTCTGTTCCCACCCACTATCATGTTCGCAGATACCATCGCCGGCGTTCAGTTCGCAGTTGACGTTCCTCACGACGCATGTACAGGCCTATAATTGTGATTACCTAAATATTCACACAGACAATGTTAGCGGTAGTCTGATGTACTACAATGTGAAAATGTTTATTTTAGATGGGATATAATGCTGCAGCGTCATTTAAGTTCATGTTAGCCTATCATTTTGAACGTTAATTGAAGTGGTCGCGCTATGAGAGTGATCGTATTCGCCGTCTCTAAATTTAAGTGTTCACGTCCACCCGCGGATTCCATTTTCGAATTTCATTTTAGCAGTATCATCAAAGGGCCTAGCTATCATCAAAGCAATCTTCAATATTCTCTTGTCATCACTACAACAGTCACCTCATCTCAGTGATAAGTATTTTCATCGTTTTATGCATTTTGATGTCGTTGGGTGTATAATCATACTCTTTTGCTCTTTACATACATCAGCACAGCCGTACAGTGCAGTCGTACGCATTTATTTGAGACGGAACGGTGCTCGTTCGCATTGTTACATTCATAGCATGTCGTAATGATCCGCTTGAAAGCGGAGTTGGACTCGTCGTCTAACAGCAGAAAAAACGACACGCTTTGTAACTTGGGTATGCATGGCGCATAGTGTCGAGTGACTTCCCTTGTAACGTTAGAGGCAGAAACATGATTTATGTCCTGCGTGGTAATAAGGCTATGTCGTTTGCATACTGTTTATAAACGTGTTTTTTCTTAAAGAAAAAAAAAAGAGAAAAAAAAAGCCTACCGGTACGTGTTACATTTCTGCAGTTAAAGTCTCCGTAGATGTCCTATGTGCTCAGCTTCATGCACGTGCACCAGATTTCTTTGTGCAAAAAAGGGACAGTCGATTTCATTCCATAGATATTGCGTTATCTTTCTGCGACTAACGTCATATATTCTGATAAGACAAATTTAACAGATTATTTGAATAACCATTTTCGGAAAGTAGCCCAATTCTAGAACATTTAGGGTGATTTAAATGAAATAAATGGTGTTTTACATATTTCAGGTAAGTATTTAGATCCAGGAAATGATTAATATAAAATGACACTGCATAGTCTATACTGTATTAAATGAATTTAATTTACCTGTGCTAAAGGCACAATCTCGGCGTGGAATCGCGGGCGCGATTGCCAACGTGAGACTGATTTCAGTGCCGCACGCGAGTCCCAGTCTGCACTTCCAGGAATAGGAATGAGTCAATTCATTCTACTGAAGTAACGTTACTTGCAAGTGCTTAAATACTACTCATACAGGTAAGTTTATTTTATGAATTAAACTGAGGTAACGCATCGCTGTTTCACTTGGTCTAACGTTACACTATCATATTAAACTGCATTTGAGTGTTAAAGTTGTAAGACTGCTATCTATTAGTCTGTTGCCCGTAAGCAAGATCAACAGCATGATATTGAGCCATCTATGGTGTTGAGCTACATAACATTAATTCGTTCGTGTACTTTTGCTCACCTGTCCATTAATGTGCTAGAGCGGCATCTGTTAAGTTAGTCGCAAAGCTGTTGCATTTCGTAAACACCATGCTGATGTTGATCCTCGCTCCAATTCTTATTCCAGTTTGCTTGCCATGTTCCATAGTGTTGGATGAAACCGTGTGCCACTAGACATCACGCAGCTGTCAATGCCTGTTTCCACGGTTACTATCAAAGACTATAGAATAAACACACGACGTGTCACTCGTTTTTGAATGGGAGAAAGTGTTTTGCGCAATATGGCGGAATATGTCCCGCCCTCTAAATAAGAGCCAATCGCCGACTGCTAAAGTCATCACGTCACAGCAGCGGCTCTTAGAAGCACCGGTTTCTATAGGAGGGTCTTTGTTGACATCTTTGTACGCATGCGCGAGTGGTTGTGTGGCAACCAAGCGGCAACCTCCCCGGCTGCGTCCGAAACCGCCTACTCAATGAGTAGGTACTTAATTTCATTAAGTACTTACTTAACGAGCGCTAAAAGAGTAGGTACTTAACAGCCAAATCTCGTTGAGTATGAATGAGATCCGAGAATAATCCGCCATGTTGATGTTATCATGTGACCTACGACGTTATCGCAAGCGCAACAACTGAAAAGATATGAGTGACAGGTTTAATTCTTCTATCTGTAAATATCTTGATATTTGATCAAACTTGCTTATTTTGTGGTCTTGTTGAAGAAACAGCTGCCAGTAATTTTGTAATTGTAGTACAATAAATATATATTCGGGTTAATTTAAAGTTCTTATATTTTTAGCTACTAATGTGATTTATTTTTTGTTACAAAAACCCAAATTCGCGTGAATATATTGTTAATTTCTTTATTTTATATGCAAAAATGTCCATCCACAAGCAAAGGTGGCATAAATCTCATTTGTTCAAAATATTTAATCTTGTCATCATGCTTTATGTCTGTGTATATAATCGCAAACTATGATGTATACAAACCCATATTTTTTTTGTTTGTTTGTTTTGTCATTATTATTGTTCATTGTTAAAGATACACTATGGTATTTTCCCTGATCTTGTATGTAATTGTAGATCCTGCAATAAAAATAAAGATGAGTGACAGGTGCACCCAACACCTCACAGCACCAGTAACTGAACCCTACCTAGAGCAGTTTTCCGCAGTGTTAGCAATGTCTGCACAGAGGAAACATCAGACAGCTGCTCGAAGATCTCGTCTTTGGAGAAGACTGATTTTATACTCAAAGTAGTAAAAAGTACTTAAAATTAAGATTACACCAGAATGAACTGCTTTTCTAACACACCCCAACACTTACACAATAATGATGATAAATGCTGACCAAAACTTAATTACTTTTCATTTTACTTCTTTAATAAAACAAAATGTAATGTTTAGTTATATGACAGCTGTGCATGAACACACACTAGACAAATACAGCTGATGTGAATACATCTCCATTTACAGTCAATTCATGCATTAATTCATTGCTAATTAAATATATACATTTACTGATAATAGCATAATTAATAAGTAAAGAATTAATAAAAGTAATAATCACTAATAAAAGCATATACAAGTCAACAACACACGAAACAAAGCTTTATTCAAATGTATTGATCTAACAATCGGGTATTTACAGTCCTGTTGTCATCTCAACACAGCTGTGCCAATTCTGCAGCTTTATTCTGATGAAGCAGCTGATGAACACCTTCATCATCATATCCCTCACTGCTGAAAATGATGATGATGATGATGGACCCCTGAACCCCTCAACCTTGGAGCAGGAGTGGGAGAAGATGTGTGGGACAATCTGCTGCTGCAAACATTCATGTGCTCTCCATCAGTGCTCTCCATCATCAGATTAAAACATTTTACAATTCATTCATGTCAGCATTCTGTTTCTTGCATATTTCATTTCATATTTTTACAATTGCTAATTTTTGTCATGGCTTCATTAGTTTTGTGGTGTGGTGGTCTAAACCACTGAGCTGGTCAGCAGAAGGTTGCTGATTCGATCTCTTCCTTGATCGAGTCACTTGAAAGGAGAAGTGATGGAGGGTCTCATGACACTGAACCATTCCCAGGATCTGCTGTGTCTCTCCATCCTCAGTGCTCACACCAGTCTGAGGACATTCACATCCTACAATAATGCACAAATATAATACAAAAGCAGTCATTTTAACAGCACAATGTCATTTGATTTCTGTATTAGAAATAACAAAATAATCTTACTCTTTTTTATCTAACAAATACTGTCGTCAGCTTTTCTTGCAGGTCCTGCTCCACCAAAGCTCTGCAGCAAATGCACAGACATCAAGAATCAGAAAGTGCTGTAATAAGTCTGTTTAAATTCCAATAATTAAAATAAACTAGACTTTAGATTTAAATAGACTTTTATTCATTTCTGTAGTATCCTCACTCAAAGCCTTTGATGGCATCATTCCCCAGACATCAGACAAGATTCAAGTTTCCTCTGAGATTTATGTGCTCAAATCTACATTCACATGTTGATGATGTGTTAACTCACTTCTTATCCAATACAAATGTTCCTTAATTTCTTAACAGTACTAATGGACAAATAAAATAGATTAAACTTATGTGTAGTTACTGTAGATTTGTTTATTTACATTATTTTCATTTATGTAATGTAAGCAGTGTTGACAACAGTGAATAATAGCACACACACATCACTCATAATACATAATCCATCCTCATCATAAGTCATAATACTTGAAGAAGATGTTCGTGTCAGATGTTAATAAACATTTAGTAAGCATCTTTAAGTATATGGTTTATAATATGTAAATCCACTTTGGAGAATTAAGGTGTGTTTACTAGAGATCCCGTTATTTATACAAAAAATCGTGATTTTACTGCAAAATCACAACATAGTGTCTAGCATCTTCACACATTCAGCAGTTACTCTACAGTAGTTCAACAAATGGTTTTTGGTTTTCAATACTCACATTTGACAGCATCCGCGCCGCTTCTCTCCGTGTTCGATTATGACGTATCCACTCCCGTGGCCTCCTGATAGAAAAGTATCCAGCGAGGAACACTAAAGAATCTGGGCGGAAGTAGTAGGCCATCCGGGAACTCCTCGACTACTTTTATGATTACTGAGGTTTCTGACATACTTAATTGCTCGCCTACTGCTTCCTATTATATAGTATAAGTAGGCGGTTTCGGACACACTTTAAGTAGGCGCATGTCCGAATCTCGCGAGAATTATTACGTCACCCAGGTAATTTTCGCCTACTCTTTTTGCTTCGGACATACTTATTCGCTCGCCTACTGCTTTTCCCCTACTAAATATAGAGAGTAGGCGGTTTCGGACGCAATACGGAAGCCAATACGGAAGTAACTTAAACTGCGATTCATCGACTGGCCGCTAGGGACAGGCTCCAAAAGAGAGCAGAATCTCATAGAGTCCCATGTTAAATTGGCCAAGTTTATAGCAGAAAAAACATGTTTACAAGTTGGTACAAATTGTGGTTTGGTCTATACTGCTATTTTTGCCCTTCATGACAACTCTGAGGGGGTGAATTTTTTATAAATATCCGTTTAAATTATATTAAGCCTTAAAAGTTCTGCATAATTAAGGGCGTGGTCACTTGAGTGACAGGTAGAGTGCGCTGCTGTCTGAGCCGTCATGTTACCTCAGCTGCCGCTGAATTTGGCATCTCAGCCGTTTTTGTGCTTTTTTTCTCGATTATTTTATACAATTATAAAATATGGCTTGCTGCATAATATTCGAGACTGATGTGTGTCTGTGTAGATGTGCATGCATGCGGAAGAGACAGAACACACGTTGTTGGATCGTGGCTGAAAGTTTTGATTGCGAGATTTAACGTTACTACAATGACAAAACCAGGAGGATATACAACTCTGACAGCACTGCTTGGATATTATAACTAAAACTGCTGCACTATTTTGAAAAAATATACTTTGGACACGGGCTCATTTGTTTGTTAGATACGATCGCTGCTCAGATTGCATCCTTTCTTGAAGAACGACAGAGAGCAGATCATTCAGAATAAATGTGAAATGTTTTTTTTTTTTTTTTTTGCAATGGACATTTATATTTTACCCAAGTGCCAGATTGGATTCATCTCGCGATCTCTATTATAAAGGTATGAAGTCCCATTTGATGTTCCATGTTGTTATTTGCACACCCAACACAAATTACTGGTGTTGGAGCATCTATATCTTAAAAAAACACCGTAAATTGACAGTAAACCTTTATAACTTTCTGATGTTAAAACTTATCTTTATTAATAATTTAGATAGTATCTAGATAGATCCTTTGCTTGCTAACGTGGTCACGTCGAGCTAGGTGGGCGTGGTTTCAGCAACCAATCACATCAGCTCAAACCACCTCCCCGCCTCTTTGCCCTTTTCAGTTATCGGGAGTGACGTGCGGTGACGCGCAGCTAAGATGGCCGCGTCCTCATTTTCGCTTCAAAACTGCTGTTCAGAACTCTATGGGTGACGTCACGGACGCTACGTCCATATTTTTTTACAGTCTATGGTGGCAACAAAACAAACAGTATGGCGGGCTGTAAAGACGCGACGAGCACTTTCAAGAGAGTTAGCGGGCGAAATCCACAATATATAAGCACTTTAACATCTGAAGACCAGAGGAGGTTTGGAGAGAAGCTCAAAATTTGTATTGGTGACAAAATTGAAGTTATTCAAAGCCCATATGAGATCTGGGATGACAAAAAACGTTGGTCCGACTCGCCCGTGTCTTGGCCACCAATCTGCTGGGGAGACATTTATTCTTATTTAATAGAAACCCCTGGACCCTTCACTCATGAAAGATTAAAGGCTTTCAAAATATCGCTGAATAGCCTTTTCTTTTGCTTTTAAGTTTTGCGATCCATAATAGCCCATTTTGATGTGAGGAACATAGTCTGGGTGCTGTGGATCGCGGTTTGGGACACCTGAATCAGAACGCGAAAACATATGACTCGGTTGATTTGACTCAGTTTTATTTATTTTTTATTTAATCTTCTATAAATACATAGTCACTAAGACTTACCATGAACAAAATGTGCCTCACAAACTCGATCAGAAGAAGCTGCAGGAATCCAGGCTTTCTTCGGAGCGTCCAGGTTCAATCGCTTAATTGCACGCAACAATTTCTTTCGTTTTTCGCTATCCTTTTCGGAGGGAATTCGAAAACTTTTTATCAGGCCCCCAACGAGCCGTACAATCGACCACACAGCAAGAGTGAACCATCCTCTTCTCTAAATCCTCCTCCAAACGTGCAAAACAATCAAATTACAGGTATCTAGCGGTGTTTCTTGCCACACGACTCCCATGATGCAACGCGACAAACATAAACAATGACGTCACAAAAGATCCGCCTATAGAAACGGTCAGACGCGCGCCTCAGAAAGGTCTGCGGGCGGTCGACATACGGAAGCTGTAAAGCTTTAAAGTTCTCCTTCTCACTTATGAGATTCCCGCTACAAGCTAGCAAATACGTGACGGCTCGTGAAAGTAAACCGTTCGTTTCGCTTAATTTTAATAAAGTATAATCTAAAGTAATAATCTGAAGAAAGCCTGCAGTATATTTATTGGAATATAAAAAATCTTAACATTGACATAGCATGTAACACTAAGGCTACTCATTTTCATAAATACACGTGGTGAAATAAAATTATATAAAATTATATGAAAATAATGTCTAATAATTTGAAAAATCTTTTAATAGGTTATGACATTTGTTCGTGATGTTATGTTGTATTTATTGTGCATTAGCCTTATAATATGCTGGGGCGGTCACTTGAGCTACAAGTTTGCAGCACATCTCAATTCTTAAACAATACGTTCTGTGTCCTTGCGTCCTTTCCGAGTTCGTTCTTTCAGGTCGCTGGCAAGTCTGCAACTCTGCGTTCTTGGAATTGAGAAACGGCCCGAGAGGCATTTCAAAGATGGCCGCCGAGTGAAATGACTGTCTTAAAGGGACTTGTTACTTTGCAGTACAAAAAGAATCCAGGGATTATGCAGAATTGCAGTTATTACGCCATTGACGGGCGTTATTTTAAATTTGTGACTTTCTCTGAATTTACAAATCTTGGTAACATTAGGATATGTACGCGCACAATTTACATAAAGTGTTCTATATATTATAAAAAAATAAATAAATAAAAAATAATAATAATAATAATATCAGAGCAAGTGGTTTTATCTTTCATATCATCTCTAAAGCTGCAAAGTTATTTCTCTGTACTTTGTTGGGTTAACATGAATGACACAGACAGCAGCAAGCCTGCTGTAAGTTAAGATCGAATGCGTGGAACCCCTATAATGATACACATAATTTCTTCTTCACGTTACCCAAGCCATATGCACAGCGTGTACAAGGACATTTTGACATAAATCTGCATGTATGTGTCTATCCAGGCAAAAATAGATGCATAGGTAAAGCAATTTGTCTTTAACGTGTACACAGAATAGCGCATAAACTGACAGGACCTAAACGTGCTCCTATGCTATCCTTGCGTCTTGACTTGTGGATGCGCACATTGCATCATATCTAAAGTGATATATTGTGCTGCCTACTACACATCGAACATCAGAGTTACTGTGCTCCGTAGGCTACTCCGCACCCGCCTGGTCAGGTATTGAACAACGATGCTCATGGTGTTATACTTTTGAAAAAGGTTTGCTAGCTTCAGCCAGGTTCAGCATTGTCAAGTAAAGTGCTTCCCTTTTGCAAGGGCATCGTACAACAAGGTTTCTCAATCTTTATCTGCCCCGTGCATTAAGTATTCTTGTACTTATGTCATGCCAAACTGTTAATTTCTTTGGGGGTTCTCTTAGCAGGTTCTGACAGTTAGACAAAGTTCTCTCTGCTTAGTTCTATCTAGCTGTGAGCGGGAGTCACGCCTAAGCATATTGAATGAGTCTTTCCTATAGAAAATATATATACCTTTTTATTATTTACTTAAAATTACTCAAATGCTCATTCACTCATAGCAATCAAATTACGTCGATTATTGGCTGCTAGTTACTAGCGGTGGTGTCATTGTTTTCTACTCTATCTTTACCTTTTTATACAGTATCATTGGCTTATCGTGACATTTAATCAGTATTCATTATGGGCCTTTCGTGGCCTTTACTTATAACAGCCTAATCATGGTTTCGTGTAACATAGCACATTGTTGCTTTGCTTGGAATGGCCCCATGACTTTTGCGTTACATAGAATATATCACACTATCATACTAAATTGCCTATTATTGCTTGACTCTTAGCATTATAGGTATATCGTTGTTATCAGGCTTACTGTTGACATCTCATAAAATCGCCTATCATTGCTTTACATTGTATGGCCTCTCATTGCATTCACATTTGATGGCAATCATAACTTTTAGCTACATGGAATATTGTTGCTATAACATTAAAGGTTTAATATAATGGCCATCATGACAGGTCGTCGTCATCAGGCATATCGTTGCCATTGGCCATCGGGCAAATCGTTGCCATCGGGCAAGTTGTTTGCATCGGGCATATCGTTGCCATCGGCCATCGGGCATATAGTTGCCATTGGGCATATCGTTGCCATCAAATGGCTTATTACCTCACATTAAATGGTTTTCATTTTTGCATCAAATGGCATATCGTGGTTCTACACAAAGGCCTGTCTTAGCTCTTCATATAATTAAAACCTGTCATGGCCACCAGGTAGCCTGTTTTACGTAACTCCAAGGTCTTCTCGAATTGGCCTATATTGACTTTTCAAGGTACAGGACCTTTGCGGTCTTTACACGTAAATCAGATTAACGTAGCCTCACTCCATATCTTTATCAGTCAATGTTATTCATTATGTATGCCATTTATTTGTCATAATTTAATATTAGTACGTTACTAATGCAAACTACTGGTGGTGGTGTTTTCATACGATTTAATATCACTCGTTATGATTTCCCTATACTCACTCAGGGTCAAGTGAACGCTATCTCTATGGACCATGGTCCTCATATGCAGACTTCTAGTATCGCAGACTAACTCATCTTTCTGACCATAGCATCAAATCACCATTCACACATCACTGGTACTCTTTTGTTAATCTAGGATTACCAAGGCTATGTTTATAACAAGCATTAGGTAAGGTTATAGCTTATCAAAAAATCCTATATTTAAATCTTCTGTGGTAAGTATCCTATTGAGACAAACTACCTGTTACGGCGTCAGTTTCTATTCCTACTATTTACATCTATATGGCTTGCTTTATTTGGCATATCAGGGTATCTAATTCATCCACTCTGTCTTCCCCTCACTATGGCCTGTCGTGGCATCATACATGATCTACATGGCATGTTTATACGCTGGCCTATCAGCCTACTTGGCTTTCATGCTCGACCTAATGTGGCAATGTTATGGCCTATGCGGCATTCTTGACATCCTTAAAGCTGTGACATAATGATTCTTTCTGTTAATGATTAAACATTCATTAATGTCTGTGCATTCATTATCTCTTTCTCTTTGGTAATTTTTAGGAACGTATTCAAAGAATCCTCCAACTGGTGCGTATTTCATTCACATTCCCAGTTCTTTTGGGGGTAGGCTCCGCCCCTGCCTTCATCTTCAGGCAGGATCTGCAAACGTCTGCTACCCTCCGGATTGTACTATGGACGGGGCCTACGCCAAAGAACTTTATCATTTCTTTGATATTTACATTCATACTGTTGAATAAATTGTATTCAAACGTTTCTTTGCTTCCCGAGTCTTTCTGGTAGAAATAACGGTCTGGTTGTTTTTTGACAGGAGCTGCAGGTTCAGGGATAATATTTAGCATCAAGAACAGGTTTCTTTTCTTTTGCAAAATATTATCTTCATGTTAACTACACAGACTGCTTTTGCTTATGGGCATTAGACAATATATACATGCTTATTTAAATAATGTATACAGTTGTAATAATACATAATGTTTCATTTGAACTAAGATTACAATTTTAACACATAATAAACATGTGAGTGAGTTTCAGATGAATTTACAGGTTTAAATATAAAATACTAGGTTTACATATGACTCAGTAAAGCCCTGACATTCGGTTCTATTTATTTAATGAATCATAATGCGATCGTATTATTCAACGCGCTATTATTATTTTTGAGATATCAACCACTGGTCGATGACCATAATGTTTGTATAAACTGTAGGTAACAACTGGTAAAATGTACACCTAGGTCATAAAAACAGTAATGATACCTACACTTAAATATTTTCTTCTCAGCCATGTCATCTTTTGTTCTTGAGCGAAATCTCCCATCCGTTGTCTGACTGGCCTTTCGCAATGATTCCTGGGTAGTTAAAGTGTGCGGAGCCTGCATCTATGGGGGCTTCGCGGAAGACCGCTTCAAGGGTACAAAGGGGGGCGCTGCTGAGCACACTTCAGAGCGTTAAAATGCTGAATGGGACGGCCTACGGACTCGTAGACTCAGCGAGCACGCGCAATTTAAGTCCACGAGACCGAAAGTCCACATGAAGTGCGCCATTTGGGACAGGGCCTTACTATCCTAATTCAGGTTTGCATATGCAATGATAAACAGATCACATGACGACCCTAACTGCGTTGACAAGTTTATTTCACATATTCAGTCTAATGTATTTCCTGCTATGCTTACATTGCACTGGAGCAGAGCCATTTTAAGCATTTTTTTCTAGATAAATTTGTGGTCTTTCTTGAAATAGCATGCAGAGCAAACAGTTTGCATAATGCATCTAGACAGGAAGTTACTGCAACATTGAGGACCATTTGATTTATTTTTCTTAAAACATGACACTTTATTAGAACAAGATGTGGGGAAACATTTGTTAAACATTTGGAAACATTTTTTATTAAGCACTAGTACTACAGATCTTTTTTTTATTATTATAAAGTCAATTATTTTTTTCAATTATATTTTTGATCCATTGAAAGTATGCTTAAATCTTAGTATACACATTATGACACTCAGGTGAATTGCAGCGATTTCCAAAAGATGCGACCCCAACAGCAGTGTCTCCACAAACCAAAGGACCTCCTGAATCCCTGTTAAAAATCAAGGATCAGTGCGTCACTAAAAATCCAGTTATCACCTTTCTCTCTTCAGCACATTGAGACTACTTCATGCATTGTAAGTGTTATATAAATTGAAATGTGTTTATTTATATTGTTCTATTATTGTATTTGTTAATTACTAATATTATCATTATTAAATTTTTAGAAACTTTTTTACATACCTTTCAGGTCCCTCCTTTGCCATATACACACATCATTTGTGCTGCTGAGAAGAACGTCCATTTCCAAATATTTTCACATATTTTGTTATTCATGATCTTCATGTTCATTTCCATTAGGACTGGGCTTGAAGTGCCATTCCTTACTAAAGTTCCCCAGCCTGCAACACTGCAATCAGAATGTGCTTCGATGTCTCCTTTTGTCTTTGGTATAGAAATCCATTTGACATTTTTATTATTTTCGACTTTTTTCTCTAGCTGCAATCCAAAAACAGAATTATTGTTAATAGGCATATAAATGCAGTCTGTTACCCTCAAATGCATGGTGTCATTTCAAAAAGGTTCTTCACTGTAATCCACATGTCTGTAGTAGGACTTCAATATGGACAGCTCCTTCATTCATTTTTCGTAGGTCATGTGCACCAACCACAACTGTCAGCTCTTCTGTTCTGTTTACGGAAACATTAATCTTAACTTCAGCTTTTAGGTTTCTTTATTCTTTCAGAAAAGATTGTTAAGGAATGATGAAACCATTTAAATAAGATTTTAGTTTTAAATGGGGGGTCTAATGCTATTTCATGCATTCTGAATTATTTACATATCATGCTAAAAAAAAAAAAAAAACCGAGTTGGATGTATGACGGAGTATTTCTGTGCCAAAAATACTCTTCAGATTTTGGACAGGTTTTTTTCGAGCATGGCACTTTATTATGTAATAAAGGGTGGAATTCTTTGTACGGACTTGGCTGACATGTGGCATTGCTGTGGCCTGCTTGTGGCCCAGATCTGGCAAACAGAAGTGTCCCACACAAGGGCAGTGATTCAGTGCAGCATGTGGGCCAGATCATCATTGCACATGTGCCAGATGTGGGCCGGATCTAGGCAGACACAATGTTGCTATCTGGGTCTATAGGTACTCAAGATTAACATGAGATTGGCTGAAACTGTGTGAGTTATGTACCCTTTAAACTTCTTATGAAGATTTCAGATGACTCAACACCATATGACACCAACTGTAAAAATGAGTGGCTACTGGTAGCTCTTCTTTGATTATGTGAATTTGCTGGCTGATAACAGACCCACTACAGAGTGTCCGGTTAGAGACTTTACCACAGATGATCAGGTATGTGGGAATAACCCATTTATTGTCACCACAAACTCAGTACACTGAAGAGTTGCTGTTTTGCATGTGTGTGTGTGTGTGTTGATTTTACTGTAACGCAAGGGAAACTAAGGCACATGAATATAACCGTGTGTGGCCATTTTTACACCAACCCCTGTGAGAACGTCAGATGATGCCAACTCTGAATCAACTTGCACCACTGCCAAATTTTCTATGTTGTAATCATGATCTCAACTTGTAATAATTGCTTTAATGAGATCATTGTTGTCAACTGAATACATGATGTTAACTAACTGCATGACTTGTATTTTAGCACTTTACATTTTTGACATATGGACATTACTTGGACACAGTCACCGCTGATAACAGATTACTCTAAATTGTAATGTAGAAACGTGCATGATTTTAGCTCAGTCATGACGTGCATGATTTTAGCTCAAAACTACAGTCTTACTTGTTTCGGCAATGTGCCACGTTTAACAGAAACTCATCAGAAATGAGGAATGGCTTCCTTGCCATTCACTATATCCACATGAGCTGAAAGAGATGATATCAGTAACTTATTCAGCACATACCAATTAATTATTCTTAAAAACCAGTATAATATGCTGTTGAAGATGATGAAGATGGCGATCACTGAGTGTCTTCAGAAGAAGCAGAGTATAAATGTTTGAGTGGGTGGAGACTCTGTTTCTCACTTTGTGATGTCAGTAACACCTTGAGTAATTTCTTGCTAATCCTTGTGGTCTTATGACCAAAACTTGTTACCATCAGTAAGTACCTCATCTGTCAAGCACCAATAATGACACTGGTGTGTGGAAAAAAGCAAGGTCCAATATCTCTTTAAGATTCACATAATGGCCACTTTTGTAATGCCCTGAGATATGTTTCTATGTAGGTAATATATATACAGTACAAAATATCTGTATGATCAGATGCTTTCTTACTGCTGTTGTCTCACCACTGTCATTTTTATTTTGTTTATTTTTTTATTGAGAGGAAAGCACAAATCACATATTTATGCATATTACAATGTTTATTATGTTTATTGATTGAAAATTTGGGGGAAAAACAACTAAACTTTCAAAAAACAAAAATCACCCCATTTAATCTGCAATTAATTCAATTAATATTTCCAATAATGCTCTTTATCCATGGAAGATATGCTGAAATCTTAATATAAACTTCAGGTAGTTCAAGTGAATTACAGTGACGAGGGTCACCGAAGGATGTTACACCGACTGCAGTGTCTCCACAAACCAAAGGACCTCCAGAATCTCCCTGTTAAGAAACACAGATCAACACACAAGTCATGAGTTGTCATAATTTGTAACTTAATTGACACATAAAGATTCGGTTACTCAATTGTTGCTGTTGTTTTTTTTTTACATACATCACAGCTTCCTCCATTGCCATATACACACATCATCTGTGAAGCTGAATATTCTTTTTCCCCCCATTTACTTTCACATTTCGTGTTATTCATGACCGTCACATCTGTCTCCATGAGGTGGTTGTTTCCTTTCCCATTTATTTTTAAACTTCCCCATCCTGCGACACTACAAACAGTATCTGCTTCGATATCATCTTCTTTCATTGGTATGGATATCTTCTTGATAATGTTGTTTGGTTCCACATGTTTTTCTAGCTGTAAACCAAAAACGGCATCATCATTAATAGAAAGATTTGATCATCTTCCAGATGGAGGTGAGAAGTGTAATATAAAACAGACCAGACCACTATTTCCTGAAACAAATATTATTTAGAACAATTTAAATAAGTGCAGTTTGTTACCTTCAAAAGCAAAATGTCATTATGAAAAGATATTGGTATAGTCCGGATGCTCATGGTAGAAATCCACATTGAGTCGGTCCAAATTCTTTTGTTGTAGGTCATGTGCACCTAGCACAACTGTCAGAACTGGAAATGAACTGTTAAAAAGAAACAAGTTATATTTAGCAATAATGTCTGTATGTGTGGTGGTTTGGTTGCCAAAGTCATGATGAACATTTTATAGAATAGTGCATAATTGTACTGTAGTCATTTTCATGAAGTGTATATGTATTTTTAAATTAAATGTCAACAATATATGTAATATAAACTAATATAAATAAAAAAATATATATATTTAAAATAATTAATTTAATATTTTATTAATTATATAAAGCTGGTTAGCTGGTTATTAGTATGTTATATATATATATATATATATATATATATTAGTAGTCTTACATGTATCTGCAGTGTGCAGCAGTCATGACAAATTTATCAGAAATGAGGAATCCACCGCAGGTATGTTGCTCCTTCGCTTGGACAGAAACCATGTAAGGTCTGGAGTGAGGTTTTGCTTCTTTGCCGTTCACTATACCCACATTCACACGAGCTGAGAGAGATATTGTTAGTTATTATATTTCCTCCTCACTGATTTATATTAACTTAATTTTTTTTTTAGTATTTTGTTTTGTCAGTCTCACCAGTGAAGGTCAGGTGTGGCAGCACAGAGGCCAGCAGGAGCAGAGAGATGATGATGGTCATGATGATGATGACGATCGATGAGCTCTTGCTGGCTAAACATGGTATAAATTTAAAAAAGATGGGCGGAGACACTGAGCTTCCTTTCTTAGAGCTAAAGAGACTTACTATCATAATTCAATCCAAGTAAGTAAAAGAGTTTGCATATGCAATGATAAACAGGTCACATGACCATAACTGCATTGACTGTTTATTTTACATATTCAGATTATTTCCTGCTATGCTTACATTGCACTGGAGCAGAGCCATTTGAAGCATTTATTTCAAGATAAATTTGTGGTCTTTCTTGAAATAGTGTGCAAAGCAAAAGATTAAGCAATTTCACACCCATTGTAGCAAGATCTGCTCATAAGCTCCAACCTCAAGTGTCAGACAACAACAAAAAAACTGTTAAAAGAATATGCATAGTGTCACAACACTTGCATGCAATATATGAAACACAAATATGCTTGAATATAAGGTAGTGCACAAGTGCAGTACAAATACCTTCCCTCTCGATTAACTTTATAGGAGTTCAGAAAATAAATATGAGGAAGAAAAATTATATTTTGTTTGCATAATGCATTTAGACAGGATGTTACTGCAATTTTATGAGGTTGTAACACTGAGGACCATTTGTCCTCATGATAAACATGAGAAAATCTGTTCAACATTTGGAAACATTTTTTATTAAGCACTAGTACTACACATCTTTTTTTTATTATTATAAAGTCAATTATTTTTTTCAGTTATATTTTTGATCCATGGAAGATAGGCTGAAATCTTAGTATACACATTATGACGCTCAGGTGAATTGCAGAGATTTCCAAAAGATGTGACCCCAACAGCAGCGTCTCCACAAACCAAAGGACCTCCTGAATCCCCCTGTTAAGAAACAAGGATTAGTGTGACATAAAAATTCAGTTATCACCTTTCTCTCTTCAGCACATTGAAAACTACTTAATGCATTGTAAAGTGTTATATAAATTGAAATAATAATTTGTTTATTTATTGTTTTATTATTTTATTTGTTTATTACTAATATTATCATTATTCATTTTTTTTAATAAACTTTTTTACATACCTCACAGGTTCCTCCTTTGCCATATACACAAATCATTTGTGCAGCTGAGAACTCTGATTTCCAAATATTTTCACATATTTTGTTATTCATCATTACGTTCGTTTCCATTAGGACTGGGCTTGAAGTGCCATTACTAAACATTCCCCAGCCTGCAACACTGCAATCAGAATCTGCATCGATGTCTCCTTTTTGTCTTTGGTATGGAAATCCATTTGACATTTTCATTATTTTCTACTTTTTTCTCTAGCTGCAATCCAAAAACAGTATTAGTGTTAACAGGCATGTGTTTAAATCATTTTGAACAACTGGTATAAATGCAGTTTGTTACCCTCAAAAGCATGATGTCATTCTGCAAAGTTTCTTCACTATAATCCAGATGTCTGTAATAGGACTTCACTTTAATGTGGACAGCTCCTTTTCGTCGGTCATGTGCACCAACCACAACTGTCAGCTCTTCTGTTCTGTTTATGGAAACATTAATCTTAACTTCAGTTCCCTTTCAGTCAGTCACATTCGATGTACATCAGTAGTGACCGATGAATTCGGATATCTCCAGAGAGCCCTATCAACTTTGAGTGAAACTAAACAAGCCAATGGAATTGGCGTGCGATATTTGCATAATGCGCACCGCCCCCACAAGGCGCATATAAATGCGAAAGTGGATGTAACTCTGTACTCTGTCTTTCGCTTTGGAGCCAACCTGTTATTGAAGAGCCTTTGTTTTGTCATGCTACAGCGAAGCCACAAGCTTTCACAGAGTGAACATGATTATCTCAGTGTTGAGGTCTAGACTTGTTCCTTGGTTCCTTGGTTCCCTCCCCTATGCCCCGTTCGGCCATTTTCTCTGGCTCTGGCGCATCAGCGTGTAGGAAGGGTGACCTGAGGATCACAGTTAGGGCTGCCCCTATTCCCTCAACAACACTGCAGCCTGTGGTGTTGCTGGAGGATCGTGCTGGTCCCTCTGTCGAGCAACCATCCGTTTCCTTCGGTGCACCTGCGGACAAACAGATGCCGATTGCGGCACCGGAAGGTTGAGCTTGAGTCCTCGGGAGATGAAGACTCGGCTGCGCTACCTCCCTCTGGGACCTTAGCACTGCCCGAGGCTGATCCTGAGTTGACAGCTATGCTTTCCCGGGCCGCCAAAAAGGTTGGGCTCATCTGGAATCCTCCACTGCGTCCCAAACCTTCTCGGCTGGACGATTGGTTTCTCAGAGCGGCCCGCACTGGTCCTCAGTGTCACGCCCCAGTACCATTCTGTCTGGAAGTGCATGAAGAGGTGACCAAGTCTTGGAGAACGCCGTATAGCGTTCGTGCCAGGCCTGGTCCCTCTTCTGCCTTCACCACTCTGGATGAGGGGAGGCTAAGGGGTATGCTGGGATCCCCCAGTCGAGCAAGCCATCGCGATGCAACTGTGTCCAACAGCCGCTGGCTGGCGCGGTGAACCGCGTCTCCCATCCCGGGCCTGTAAATTCTCGTCAAGCCTGACGGAGAAAGCTAACAAAGCCTGCGGACAGACCGCCTCTGCCTTGCATGCCATGGCCCTGCTACAGGTCTATCAGGCCAAAGCGCTCATAGACATGCCCCAGTGTGGTCTTGACCAACAGCTGCTGGGGGGAGCTGCATGCCGCCACCGACTTCACCCTCCGGGCAACTAAGGTGACGGCTCGCTCCGTTGATCAAACGATGACTACACTTGTAGTCCAGCAGCACCACCTGTGGCTGACCTTGGCAGATGAGGGAGACCGATAAGTATCGTTTCCTGGACTCCCCCATGTGTCAGTTTGGCCTATTCGGTGACGCGGTCCAGAGCTTTGCCCACCTGTTTTTGGCCGCACAGAAGCCGACTGAGGCTATAAAACACATCCTGTCCTAGCGGTCCGCTGCTGCCTCCACCCCACCACTGGCTGCACAACCTCAGTCTGCTCGTCTCAGAGGGCACCCGCCTGCGTCGTCCTCTGCTCCTGCTAAGACTGCAAAGTAGCAGCCTCTCTCTGCCAGACAGCAGGGAGCCGGTCGCGGATGCAGCGCCCAGCCCGCTCAGACCCCACCTGTTCTCCGTGCGGAGATTGCTGTCCTCCTGGTGAAGGATGCATTCGAGCTGGTCCCTCCAGCCAATATGAAGTCAGGGTTTTACAGCCCCTACTCCAAGAAAGGTGGTGGGTTACGGCCAATCCTGGATCTGCGTGTCCTGAATCGGTCCCTTCACAGGCTGCCATTCAAGATGCTTATGCAGAAACACATTTTCAAATGCATCCATCCCCAGGATTGGTTCGCAGCGATCGACCTGAAGGACACGTACTTTCATGTCTTGATTCTGCCTTGGCACAGACCCTTCCCACGGTTTGCGTTTGAGGGTCGGGCATATCAGTACAAAGTCCTACCCCGCGGCTTTACCAAGGTTGTGGAGGTGGCCGTTGTACCGCTCAAGGAACAGGGCATTCATATTCTCAACTACCTCGACGACTGGCTCATTCTGGCCAGTTTGCGGGAGCAGTTGTGCGAACACAGAGGAGCGTGTCCAGTCAGTGTTGAACTGCCTAAGTTAGCTCAAGCGCAGGACAGCGGCCCCACTGAAACTATTTCACGCCACTCTGATTGCTTCATATGAGGCAGCTTTACAATGCGGTATGTTCCATGTCCCCCTGACACCGAACTGCCGTCGTACCCTCACTCAGTGGTTGGACCCTTCATTCCTGCGGGCAGGAGTTCCCCTCGAACAAATGTCCAGGCATGCTGTGGTCTCCACAGATGCCTCTGCCACCGGGTGAGGAGCCAGGTACAACGGGCATGCAGTGTCGGGTCTGTGGACGAGGCCTCAACAACATTGGCATATCAGTTGCCTCGAGTTGCTAGCAGTACATCTTGCACTGGGCCGCTTCAAAGAGGTGCTGTCAGACAAGCACATTCTGGTCCACTCGGACAGCACTGCAACCGTTACGAGGAGCAGGTCTTGCTAGTGGCTCCGTATTGGCCCACTCGGACCAGGTTTTTGGAACTGACGCTCCTTGCGACGGTACATCCTTGGCCCATTCCTCTGAGGAAGGACCTTCTGACTAAGAGATGGGGCACCCTATGGCACCCGCGTCCAGACCTTTGGACCTTTCGGTGACTCTCACTTTATCATGAGACCCCGGCCTGGATATGTGCCCAAGGATCCTACCACTCCCTTCAGAGATCAGGTAGTGAACCTGCAAGTGCTGCCTTCGGAGGAGGCAGACCCAGCCCTGGCTTTGCTCTGTCCCGTCCGCACTCTGTACGTGGATAGAATGCGAAGCTTTAGGACCTCAGATCAGCTCTTTGTTTGTTACGGAGGCCAGCAGAAGGGAAAGGCTGTCTCCAAGCAGAGAATGGCCCACTGGATAGTGAATGCCATTGCCTTGGCTTATCAGCCCCAAGGCGTGCCTTGCCTGCTCGGGTTAAGAGCTCACTAGACTAGAGGAGTTGCCTCTTCCTGGGCGCTGACGCACAGAGCCTCGCTGACAGATATCTGTAGAGCTGCGGGCTGGGCGACACCCAACTAGATTCTATAGCCTTCGTGTGGAACCAGCATCTTCCCATGTACTCGCTTCCAGTAGCCGGTAATGCGAAGAACCCGTTCTAGTGTCGGCTTGCTATGCCACTCCCGCCCCCCTGGATAAGTGCATCCATTTGCTCCAGTAGAGTTCCCTGCTTGGTGAACCCTGTCGAGTTCCTCCACCTCCCCTTGCGACTCGGACATTGTGGAGTGTCTGATGCCAGGCCAAACGTCCGTCTCTGACATTGATGTTTGGCTGGGTGCCATATGTTGTGCCTGTTTCTTTCCCTTAGCAGAGCCAGCTCTGCTGTCACCTGTCAGATCTCCCCCCTATCTATAGGGTAGGTTGTGGCCTCCGCAGCGTACCCTATGGGTTCGCTTCCCCAGTGTTGTCTAAGTCTTACAGTAGTGGGTCTTGCGGAACAGCAGTAGACTCTCTTGGTGTAAGCTCGCCTCCTGTGCAAAGTCAAGGAGGACAAGGAGCAGGTCTTGCTAGTGGCTCCATATTGGCCCACTCGGACCTCGCTCCTCACGACAGCACCTCCTTGGCCCATTCCTCTGAGGAAAGACCTTCTGACTCAGGGACGGGGCACCCTATGGCACCCACGTCCAGACCTCTGGAAGCTCTATGTTCTGGAAGCTCTATGTTCCTGGATGGGACGTGGAGGTTCTAAGTGATCTACCCTACCACCATCACTTCCGCTAGAGCTTCATCCCTTCGAAGCTCTCACTCTGGAGGGTAAACCCTTTGAAGGGATTAGGGCATAGGGATGAGCCCTTCCGAATGGAATGCAGGGCGAAAGTACATAGAAGTGTGCCATTTGGGATTCAGCCTCGGTTTCTGAGATTTTCGATTTCCGAAGGCAGAGCATACATGAATATTCATGAGTTTCTCAGTTGATTATTCCATAAGGGTAACTATATTTTTAGTGTCATGCCTTATGCCTAACAGTTTATAATGTTTTCATTAGTAGGCCTATGTACGTTTTGTGCAGTTGTCTGTAACTGTATGACTGGCACTATGTGTAACAGCAGAACAACCTTCAGCTATCGTCTACAATGAGTTGAGCTCATTGTTATCTTCCTTATTTGTACCTTGCGATGTTTTAAAACTCGGTCTTTTGTTAGTTGTTATCATTGAGTACATCACTGCCTGTAACAACTGAAATAAACCTGTATAAATGTTTATGAGGATTAATATCTATTCTGGTATTGTTCTTAAATTCTTGTTAATTTTGATATATATGATGTATTGCTGTTCAAAAGTATAGTATTAATAAAATTCTTTGTTTAGGCTCACCAAGGCTGCATTTATTTGATCAAAAATAGAAAACAAATCTGTTTTTGCCTATTTTAATGTATTTTAAAATAATTTTATATAATTTATATTTATATATTATTTTAATTTATTTAAAAAATATTGTACATAACACATTTCTCTTAAATATATATATTCATTTGTGTATTTATATATACATACTAATTACACACAGTACTCACACATATTATGCAAACTCAAACTTTTATTTTGTATGTGATTAATCATGATTAATCGTTTTCTTTTTTTTTTTTTTTTTTTAAATCTATTTAATCCTTGTTGAATAAAATTAATCCTTGTGAAATTAATTTCTTTAAAAATAAAACTACAGTGATTACAGACATTTGAATAGTACTTTAATGCAAATACATTTGCACAAATAATTTGGGGGGCACTGTAAGATACATGTGTTGTTGCTGTTAAAAAAATAGTTTTAAATAAATAAAAAATTGTCATTAAAAATCAAAGAGTGGTAAATATGTCAATATGTCATCTTTAAGACTAAAAATGTTGTTTTTGATCTGAGAATAGTTTTCTTATGTGTCATATTTTCGTACATTAAGGGACTATTAGCTAAAGTTTGTTGTTGGCATGTCCATGGCCCATGTTTTTGTATAAAAACAAAATGTCATTACTGTCTCACACATCATATTCACTCTATCACACATTATACCAAGCATCCAGTAATCAAAAGCAAATCAAGGCCATAATCCCATCCTTATTACACAATTTTTGATATATGTTTTGATCCAACAGTTTAATAGATTCAACAGTCCCTGGGACTGGGACACTTTTTGCCATTGAGATGACTGGTGAAAATGTTTCCCAATCAACCTGAATTCATGCCAAATAATGAATGTTTGTTGTGTAACAAAATAAATTGTCCATTTATATCAGTAATGATCATCATTGTATATCCAGGTACACAAGTGACACATGGTCAAAAGAATGGATGGCAGAGAATAACAAAGGGTTGCAAAATAGGCCACTTTTTGGACATTATTTCTTTCATTTCCAGAGGGATGACCCAGTTTTAAATCTTCATAAGGTAACAGAAGTAGCAATACATCATTCAAATGGCAGCTGCATGTATTTAACAATATTTTATTTATTTATTTTTTTTTCCTGTAAGAAAATCTTTAGGCTAGCCCATAATCCAACCGAACTCATTTAGGTGTTCTGGGATGCTTGGTTTTACTGTGCAGTTGAAAAATTAAACCAAACGGAAACCATGAAAAGAAAATAGTTTCAGCAACATTTTCAGCATTTGTCACCAACCGGAAATCCAGATAATGTTGTTTTGTTTTTAAACCGAAAATCTCGGAACACCGTACCAATTCTACATGTGTGTAAACACTGCAGATCACTGATTGGTCAGAATCGTCATTCGTCACTACCAGCATCATTGGATTTATACACCCGCTAGCTAGATTTAAATAGTGAGTAACAGCCACAGCAGTATCATTTGTTCGCGAAACGATTTGTTTTAAACTACCGTCGCACGCAACTTGAAAAAAGAAATGGATGTATAGTGGTTAGCAGACGAGGTGCGGGTCCACGACAGTAGAGGCAGCGCAACTATAACGATCTACTAACTGCAGTGGAAAAGCAAACCGAAAGTAAGCGAGCCGAACCACGTGGTGAAAAAGTTCCAATATAGATGGCGCGAACCCCTGCGAGAACTTCGATGATGCCAACTCTGAATCAACATGCACCACTGCCAGATTTTCTATATAACGTTATATTGTATTGCAATCATGATCACAACTTGTAGTTGCTTTAATGAGATCATTGTTTCTGCCTTACTGAATACATAATGTTAGCTAACTGTATGATTTGTATTATTTTAGCACTTTTCATTTTTGACATATGGACATTACTTGGACACAGTCACCGCTGATAACAGATTACTCTAAACTGTAATGTAGAAACGTGCATTTTTCTGTAAAGCTGCTTTGAAACGATATGCATTGTGAAAAGCGCTATAAAAATAAATGCAAATTGAATTAAATTGAAAATTCATGATACTCAGAAGTACAGTCTTACTTTCCACAATGTGCAGCAGTCAAGACAAACTCATTAGAAATTAGGAATCCGCCGCAGGTATGTTGAGAGTTTTTCTGAAGAGAAACCATGTAAGGTCTGGAGTGGGGGATGGCCTCCTTGCCATTGATCACTATACCCACATGAGATGAAAGAGATGCTGCTATAAGTAACTTATTCAGCACCAATGAATTATTATTAAAAACCAGTAGGCTATGCTGTTATAATCAGTCTCACCAGCGAAGGTCAGGTGTGGCAGCAGAGAGGCCAGCAGGAGCAGAGAGATGATGGTGATCATGATGAAGACGACGAACACTGAATGTCTGCAGAAGAAGCAGAGTATAACTGTTTGTGGGGACTTTCTCTCTTTGTGATGTCAACACCTTGGGAATTTTTTTTCAAATCCTTGTGGTCTTATGTATAAAACCAAAACTTGTTACCATCATGTTTAAGAAGCTCATCTGGCAAGCACCAATAATGACACTGGTGTGTGGAAAAAAGCAAGGTCCAAAGTTTCTTTAAGGCACATAAGTTCATGCAATGGCCACTTTTGTAATACCCTGAGACACTTTTCTATGTTGGTATATGTACAATATATCATTAAAATAGATGATTAAGACTGATTTAAAGGCTTCATGACATACATCAGCACTAAAATTTGAAGAAAAGTCTCATTTTAATGCGAATGGGACGCAGCACAAGTTTCATTTCCACACATAATCCTACAGGGGGCACAATTTCATAGCGTGGTCTTTGTGTTGTAATACACTCTTTCTGTCAGAAGAGGCCTCTATAAACACATCTGATGTGAGTTTTGGCTTTGCCAAACCATGAAAATGCCACAAAAAGTGACAAAAAAAGTCAATATGGATGCAATTTTTTTTTGTTTTTATAATATTCATTATACCTATATACTGTATTTCATTATTACTAGTGTAGTATGAGTTTGAAGTATCTGATATACAGGTGCTGGTCATATAATTACAATATCATCAAAAAGATTTAATTCCATTTAAAAAGTGAAACTTGTATATTATATTCATTCATTACACACAGCACAGACTGATATATTTCAAATGTTTATTTCTTTTAATTTTGATGATTATAACTGACAACTAAGGAAAATCCCAAATTTCTCAGAAAATTAGAATATTACTTAAGACCAATACAAAGAAAGGATTTTTAGAAATCTTGGCCAACTGAAAAGTATGAACATGAAAAGTATGAGCATGTACAGCACTCAATACTTAGTTGGGGCTCCTTTTGCCTGAATTACTGCAGCAATGCTGCGTGGCATGGAGTCGATCAGTCTGTGGCACTGCTCAGGTGTTATGAGAGCCCAGGTTGCTCTGATAGCGGCCTTCAGCTCTTCTGCATTGTTGGGTCTGGCCAGGGATGGGCAGTATTTATGATACATGTATTTCAAATACGTATTTCAAATACAAAATAGTATTTTGTAATTTGTATTTGATAGGGTTGATGAAAATGTCTTTGTATTTTTAAAATACTGTAAAATACTTTGTAAGAAGTCTACATGATGACATCATATAAAATTGCGGCCTCTGATTGGTGCCTATCTCATTAGTTTGCAGACACTTGTTGCGATCAGAACAGAAAATTGATCCATATGGAAGAAGGTGGTCAAAAAACGTGCAGGCTGCCAGCTTTCCATCAATTTTTAGCATGAATTGCTATAATTTTTATCAGTTCATGTTAAGTTTTGGTGTTCATTTTGGTAGACTAGGCTAAATAGTTTACCAATTTACATAATGTTCTTGAAAACAATTATACCGAGCAGCAGCCCCCTATATTTATGATTAACAATCAAATGATTAATTGGTTAAAAACTAGTTGCTATGAATACAGGTGCCATCAGTTGTCTTCTTATAAATGAGTTGTTGTCATTGAGTCAGTGTTGCTGATGCAAAGTAGGCCCTTCATTACCAAACACCAAGTAAATAAATTAGGATACATTAAATTAGGATACATAAATTAGGAGTCATTTGCAAACATTATATTGTTGGTTACTTTAAAACTAACCTTTATCTGGGAGATCACAGGGATATGTGAATATTTGTTCTGTTAAAGCCACAATATGTAAATTTTCGCCTCTAAAGATCGCTAATTCAAAACAAAGGCGAAGCTCGATGACACCTTGATTTCACGGAATCATGGGATGTGCTGTCTTCACGTGTACAGCCGGCGGAAAAGAATCGGGACAGGACTCAGGCAGAAATCATGTTCATGGAGAGATTATTAACATTACTGTAGTATGAAGCAGAGCAGGGCCGAATGCTGTGAGAGCTGAACGAGCCCACTGGAACGATTACTAATGAGAGACGAGTGCGACACACAGCTCGACAGCAGCGGATCTTTTATTATGCCACAGTCGCCGCTTCCGCTTCTTCCGGTCCTGTGCACGTAGGGTAAAGCAGCGTTGCAAACTATATTATACAGTATATGTGTGTTTGTCAGATTACATGTTAAGTTGCGCCTGTGTCGACCCGCACCTGATAAGAACATCAGCATCAGGATTCAGCTGTTTATTTGCGGCCCAACTCTAATTTGCACTGCTCTTGGTAGATTGCGTTAGTCATTATGTAAATAAATGACCGTGTCTGTGCTCTTTAATTTGCAAGTCAGCAGATCACGTGCAAAACTTGCCACTCCCATCAACACATTTGTGGAATTGCGCTCTCACGCTAATTTGCCCGTTTGGTAAATCTGGCCCTTAATGTGTTAAGCAATATAACATGATGAGTTTTCTGTCGATGAATGTATCCAAACATTTGCTTCCCTTTCTAATAAAACTCATAATATACAGTACTAAAGTGTCTTTGATGTTTCCATGGTTTTTCGACAAAATAAAACGGGAAATCAAGGGTAATGATGTCATTGATAGGAGGTTAAAACTGCTTATTTCTCTGGATTTAGAATTCCTTGGAAACATTTGGGATAATGTAAGTACACAAGGCAACAAAAAATATAACATTGTTTTAGTGGTTTTTGAATATTTTAATCTAAAAATCCTACATATTTGTGCCTTTAACTGGTTGCATATGTCAGATTTTATTGTATGACTCGGGCAAAGAAAAGCTGTTGCTATCAAACGTTGTTTACTTAATCAAGTCAGTGTAATGGTGGAGGGATCGATCAAATGGACCAACTGATGGAAGGTTTGCGAAGAAATTTCATGCTCCCTTGTAAATGTATTTTGTAGTATTTTCAAAATACAAAAATACAGTATTTTATTTTGATACATGGTATGACTGCTGTATTTTGATACTTTTAAAATTAAGGCCCACGGAGACGCGTTTCTGTGAATACGCACAATTTTTTTATCGGATAGGCGTTTCGTCCACACGGATCTGGCATTTTCGAAATGTGAAACCGAAATTTTTTGAAACCGGGTCCCAGAGTGGAAAAATTTGAAAACGCCGTCTTTGCGTTATCGTGTGGACGGGGCAATCCGTATATTTTCTGAAACGATGATGTCATCACCCCACGTGTCGACCCAAGTCAGACGCGCTAACACCACAAAACAGCACCAACAACAGCAATAGCAGACTCTACATGCTTGCGTTCGTGCTGCAGAAGCTACTGAGCCAAAATAAAGCATTATTTCTAAGCTTTGATATAGTTTGTATTCAGCGCGCAAGGTTTATGCGCATGCTCCAAGTCTTGTTCACTGCTTTAAATGCATTTCTGTGACAGAATTACAGTGCCACATAATGGTCTGGGCATGTATACTACATCATTTTGAGTCGTTTCAGTGGGTTTGTGTGGACGCAGATATTTTTTGAGACGAGGAAAAAAAAAGATCGGTTTAGGGTAAGCTCCGGCTTCGTGTGGATGTAGCCTAAGGTATTTGGTATTTTATTTTAAAATACATTTTGATGTATTATTGCCCATCCCTGGGTCTGGCATATCGCATCTTCCTCTTCACAATACCCCATAGATTTTCTATGGGGTTAAGGTCAGGCAAGTTTGCTGGCCAATTAAGAACAGGGATACCATGGTCCTTAAACCAGGTACTGGTAGCTTTGGCACTGTGTGCAGGTGCCAAGTCCTGTTGGAAAATTAAATCTGCATCTCCATAAAGTTGGTCAGCAGCAGGAAGCATGAAGTGCTCTAAAACTTCCTGGTATATGGCTGCGTTGACCTTGGACCTTAGAAAACACAGTGGACCAACACCAGCAGATGTCATGGCACCCCAAACCATCACTGACTGTGGAAACTTTACACTGGACCTCAAGCAACATGGATTGTGTGCCTCTCCTCTCTTCCTCCAGACTCTGGGACCCTGATTTCCAAAGGAAATGCAAAATTTATTTTCATTAGAGAACATAACTTTGGACCACTCAGCAGCAATCCAGTCCTTTTTGTCTTTAGCCCAGGCAAGATGCTTCTGACGCTGTCTGTTGTTCAAGAGTGGCTTGACACAAGGAATGCGACAGCTGAAACCCATGTCTTACATACGTCTGTGCGTAGTGGTTCTTGAAGCACTGACTCCAGCTGCAGTCCACTCTTTGTGAATCTCCCCCACATTTTTGAATGGGTTTTTTTCACAAACCTCTCCAGGGTGCGGTTATCCCTATTGCTTGTACACTTTTTTCTACCACATCTTTTCCTTCCCTTCACCTCTCTATTAATGTGCTTGGACACAGAGCTCTCTGAACAGCCAGCCTCTTTTTCAATGACCTTTTGTGTCTTGCCCTCCTTGTGCAAGGTGTCAATGGTCGTCTTTTGGACAACTGTCAAGTCAGCAGTCTTCCCCATGATTGTGTAGCCTACAGAACTAGACTGAGAGACCATTTAAAGGCCTTTGAGTTAATTAGCTGATTAGAGTGTGGCACCAGGTGTCTTCAACATTGAACCTTTTCACAATATTCTAATTTTCTGAGATACTGAATTTGGGATTTTCCTTAGTTGTCATTATAATCATCAAAAAAAAAAAAAACATTTGAAATATATCAGTCTGTGTGTAATGAATGAATATAATATACAAGTTTCACTTTTTGAATGGAATTAGTGAAATAAATCAACTTTTTGATGACATTCTAATTATATGACCAGCACCTGTAGAGTGTTTCTCACAGATTGTCTGACCACATGTGATGAGATCTCCCCCCACAGGAAACCAAGCTTCTGAGAAGTGTCGAAACCATCTTTCCACTGAAAAGTGTTTGGTGTTTGTCACATCTGACAAACCGATCACAATGTCAAATTAAAATTATCTCCAAAAATCCACACATGCAATCAAAAGAGTGTTTTATGAAATAAAATGTTTATTAATCAAGCTCTTGCTTCACTCCTCCAAAAATACATTTTATCCAAGGCAGAAATTTGGAGATCCTGGTGTAGACATTGGGTAGTGTAGGGGAGTCACAGTTGTTTTTCTGAGTGAATGAAACGACACCAACGGCAACTTTGTTGCACACCAAAGGTCCTCCAGAATCACCCTGAGAAGTGGAAAAAGTTACAGACTGTGAATAAAATTGAACAGCTATACTATTTTTGATTTGTCTAGAATATACTTTGTACCTGACAGAATCCTCCACGACCATCTGCACACACCTGCACACAGTATGTTTTCCCCCAGTACTTCAGACATGCTTTTTTATCAATGATTGTGACATCCACCTCCATAAGTTTAGCACTCGCTGTACCATTGGTGATTTTTTTACCCCATCCTGCAACACTGCATTTGGCATTGGCCTTGATGTCCTTATCTTTCTTTGGTATGGAGATCCAGTTGACTTTTTTTTGCTCTTTTTGACCTTTACATGTAGCTACAGCACATAATTCAATAATTAAAGCTGAGAAATTTCATAATAAAAACTGGATGACAAAATTCATTGTATTCTTTCAGGTATATACTTTCAGGTATTCTAGTTTTTTATAATTTAAGTATAATTATTCAAATGATTGCTTGAGACTGCAGTTTTTATTCCAGTTCTACGATCACATCTCTATAAGGCTTTGTTCAGACAAAAATATTTTTTCAGACATATCTTAAATCATTTTTTTTTTTTTTTTGTAATTTGAAGCAAAACAACCAAATAAACAAACAAACATACTAAATTAATGATGTTTACAATCCCAATTTGAACCACATCGATATGTGGTTTTCTGATCTAAATCCAGAATACATCTCAGTCTCTTAGACTCTAAACGGTCAGATCAGGTTTCAAGTTGTTGTATATTGCTTGAGTCATTATATGGCCAACAATGTAGGTACACAAGATATTGACATCACTGAATTAACTTCATCACATGTAAAACGAACTGTCAGTCCTATAAATCAGATCTGAAACCAAATTGAATTTGTGAACAATTTGAACAAAGCCTAGGGGATCAGGACATTCAGGATACTTTTCTCTTAATTCCTCACATGGTTAACAATTGTTTTCTTGCATTTTGCCATGCAAAACCTAGCTGAGTCATTTACCTGAAGTAGCATGATGACATTTAGCAGACTTTCAGACTCAAACGCAGGGTGGATGTGGTAGAAATTGACAGCCACACGACTAGAACCATTATTGTGATCATGAGCTCCAAACACAACTGTCAGCCTCTCTCCTCTGTCAAGATGAGAAAGAAAACATGTATTTTATTGGTATAAGGTCTGATCAAAACTGAGACTTGCATTTCAGGCCTGATCTATATATGCATTTACAACCATTTACAGTATGCATTAACAAACTTTGTTTTGATGCTTCCATTGTAAAGTTACAAACAAATAGCTCAACTTTAGCTTTAGTTTAAGTAAAATACATTTTGGGTTCAAACAATAATTGGCAGACTGCCTAGAAGTCAGGTATGCACTAGGTTGGGTACTATATGTGTCATTTCAAAAGTAGTCACACCAAGTGTAGACCCTTTTGCAGCAGTCCGGGACTCTTTGACTCACAATGAAATTTTACTGAACTGAACAAAAAACGCACTCTGTAAAGCAGTGTGCAGCCGTCATGACAAACTGTTCAGATACAAGGAAGCCACCGCATATGTGTTCATTATTTCTCTGTATAGAAACCATGTAGGGTCTTAAATGAGGCCTGGCTTCTGCGCCGTTCACTATACCCACATTCACAGATGCTGAAAGAGAAACTAACGTATGTTGGTTAAATGAGAAATAGACTTGACTAAATGGACTTTCAGATGAAGTCATTGAGCGTAGTGAGAGCACTGCTAATAATTACATAACATTAAAAGTGCACATTTATGGTAAATGTAGAAGACATAATGCAATAGAAGTTCATTATATCCATCAGACTTACATGGAAGGGTTGGATATGGTAGCAGCGTGACTAGCAAAAGCACAGAGACGATCATGATGCTGTTCTGAGAAGGTTTCTCTATAGTGCTGAAGTTCTTCTCAGTGTTGATGATGGTATTTAGCATAAAGTGGTCTGGTTTAGACCCTTAGTAGTGCTCGTACTTCCTCTTTCACAGCTTCCTGTGGGTCTCACTTTGCACTAAAGTGGAAAAGAAAGGTGTTATATTTGAGTTCTTGATGGTAGTAGACTAATCTGCCCATGTGTGATGTAATCCATGTCTAATATTTATTGTAAATTCTGTTAGAGGTGAGAAATCAGTTGAGAGCTTAGTAAAGCTGACACACTATCTGTGGTTAGATCTCTAAGACTTGCCAGTTTTTTAATAACTTTTGTTGGAAGATTTTACAAAGCTCTTTATTTTACAACTCAAATCATGGCGGCTTTTCCAGGAATGTTTTTATATTTATTATTATTATTATTATTATCATTATTATTATTATTTATTTTGACCTGTCCGAAAAATGGTTTTATTAATAAAATAAAATATGAATTAATTTTTATGAAGCAGCACAATTTATGATATTATTACTGTTTTGATGGGGTTTTTTTTATTACTGTAATTTTTAGCAAGAGTTTTGGGGTATTCAAGTTTTTCTCCATGCAATGAGAGTCTGCATGCATGACTGGACAGTGAGGATGTTGCCTAAATTATATATGGTGACAATGAAAATACCTTGACTATAACTGATGCTTGCCATATGATATGTTTACTTAAAGAAGGTTTATGGAAGGTTTATTATCATTTCTTCCTTTTTTATAATTCCATGTAGACACAACGTTTCAAATTTGTTCATGGATCCATTGAAGATATGCTGAAATCTTAGTATACACATTAGGACGCTCAGGTGAATTAAGCCCTGGATATAATTTGTTTTTTTTTTTTTACGTGTATAGCACAGTCGAACACACAGCCTTGCAAAGTATACTTCATTTCACTTGTACGTAGTTAGTTAGTACCTACTTAGTTACTGATCACCTTCATTATCACCACGAGCTGTTCAATCACCCACCTCGTTTTTCTGCTCATTTTTAAGCCCTGTGTTTTCAGTTCAGTATTGTCCGGTATCATTCGTGCTATGTGTGGTTGTGGTTCCCGTTTACCAGTTTGTGGATTTCCTTGCCTGTGGATTTATTAGAAGACTTATTCTTGAATCTTCCTTGTCGTGCGTTTGTATACAACCATAACTGTAATACTTTGAGCTGAAGAAACTGAGTTTTATACCATATTTGTCTGGTTTTATTCATTATATTGACCAACAGTTTTGCAGTGTTTAGTCTTTCCTCATTTAAATTGATATGAGCCATACTTGCATAAATGAAAATTGAAGGTGTAACCAAGATGGCCACCAAGTGAACTAATGTAAAATGACTTTTGTGCCTCCCATGTAAGATTGTAATTATATATGATTGTGACAATGAGGACTCTTTGAATAAATGATGCTTGCCATGTGATACTTTATTTAAAAAAAAAGTTACATACGTAAGAATTTAAGAACTTAACTCAATTCACATTTCTAATTATGTTGTCGATCCATTCAAGATATGGTGAAATCTTAGTATACACATTAGGATAGTCAGGTGAATTGCAGAGCTTGTCATATGCAAATGATGTGACACCAACTGCAGTGTTTCCACAAACCAAAGGACCTCCTGAATCATACTGTGAAGAAACAGAGATCAACACATCACTAAAGTGCATACTGTATCAGTTTAAACTTAAGTTCAGAAATTAACTTAACTATTAAAGTATGTGAATCGTCTTTTGTACATACACTGCAGGATCCACCATGGCCATATGTGCACATCATCTGTGATTCTTTGTAGTAGTACTTTCCCCATTTATTGCTACATTCTGTGTTGTTCATTATATACACATTTGCCTCCATTTAGACGATTAGTTGGTTCCCCATTAATCGTCTGTGCTCCCCAGCCGGCAACACTACAGACAGTATCTGTTCCCACGTCTTCTCCTTTCTTTGGTAAGGATATCCATTTAACATTGTTAGTGACTTTTTCCTGTAGCTGTAATTCAAAAACACAACCGTTAATAATAAAAGATTTAATCATCAAAACTGAACTTCAGTTGATTATACTGCTGTTTGTGAAGGCTGAGGTGAATTTTCTTGCATATTTTATGCATATTTTACTTTAAGTGCCTCATAAAGTGCCCCTGTTTTGCTATACTGCTTGTATCACAATGTATAAGTGCTGAGGAAGCCCCCAGAGTTGAAATTCGGATATGGTAATAGGCATTTTATTTCTAACTATAGACCAATCAGAGTAGAGAAGACTCACGGAAAGGAGTTTAAAGAGAAAATCTTCGAACGAACCATTTTCACACTCTGAGAAATGTGATGTGCAATGTATATTATGAGAAAATTAAAGTGTATTTGATATATGTAAAAGGAGACCTCCAAAACAAAATTAGCAACCTTAAAAACAGCATTACAGGAGCACTTTTAAAAAGCCTATTTCCTACACTATTTTTTTTCTTTCTGCTGTGTATAGAAATGACAATGAATTTATCAATGATTTTTCAGATATTCAGCATTTTACCCTTTTTTCCCCTTTTCCCCTACACATAGCAAAAACAAAAACAAAAACAACAAAAAAAAAGTAGGACACTACTTAGGACACATACTCTTTTTTTTGGGCATTTTTCTGTATGTTAGAAAATAATTTAATCCTTTCTGTTATTTCTTACAGCAAGTAGTTGCAAAAGAAATGTAAGTGTTTAGATACTAACAATATTAGATATTATACGTCTATATAATATCTAAATACTAACAATTTAGATACTGTTTCCTGCTCAGAAACTAAAAACTAAAAAATATTACAGGTTGTCACCTTCAAAAGCATGATGTCATTCCGATGAGGACTGAATAAATAGTCTGGATGCGGTTCGTAGGACAGCACATCGATGCGATCTGAACTCTTGCTTAAGTCATGAGCACCAACCACAACCGTCAGAACCTCTTTTCTGTTAAAAGATAAAGTCATGATGGTCATTTATGTCATATGATACACTGTGTGGTTGCACTGCAGTCATTGTGTCAGTCAAAAGTGATTTCTAAACAAGCTCTTACTCGTTCCAGCAATGTGCGGCAGTCAAGACAAACTGATCAGAAATGAGGAATCCACCACAGATATGATTCCTGTTGTTCTGAAGAGAAACCATGTAAGGTCTGGAGTGAGGTTTGGCTTCCCTGCCGTTCACTATACCCACATTCACATGAGCTGAGAGAGAGAGAGATAGTGCTGTCAGTCAACTTATTCAGCACATAAAGTTAAACATCATCTTAAAAATCATCATAATATACTGTTATATAATCACCAGTCTCACCAGTGAAGGTCAGGTGTGGCAGCAGAGAGGCCAGCAGGAGCAGAGAGATGATGATGGTCATGATGAAGATGACATTGATTTCTCATGACAAAACACTGTATAAATATACTGTAAATGGGGGTGGAGTCACTAGAGTCTTTTTTCTTCTTGCAGTATGAGTAACAGAGTGATGTAAAGATAATGTTCCTGTTAATCTTTCCAGTCTTGCATTCAGTCTAATGATAGATAAGAATTAGGCATGTATGCATGCATTTTGGTACTGATATTTTACAGCTCAGAATACAGCTGGTATGTAGTTTGTAACCCTTAAAAACAATATCATTATAAAAAAAGGCCAAAATCTATCATTTTGATCCAGAATATACAAGGACTATTCTTACAATTATGTCATTATGGCTGAAAGGCATTCTATATCAACTTAATCAGCACATACCAATAAAACCCAGCTTATACTACAGCTCTCTAAAATGCTTGATTCTGATTGGTCGACACATTGAGAAAAAAAAAAAAAAAAAAAAATGTTCCAGGCAAGTCTTCACCACATTAAAGTTCCATGTCAGTTCTCCAAATTATTTCGTCTCTCTTATCACAAACCAGAGCCATCCCTATAGTTACTGTATTTTAAATATATTCCCTTTTTCTATAGTACATTGCAAATATACTAACAAAAATGTATTATCTTTAAATAAATAAAAAGTATATTAGCATCATATTTTCACAATACAACTTTTAACACACTTTAAAATAATTGTACTTTAGTATATTTTCTAAAAAATATATTTTAGAAAAATATACTTGAAGTGTAAGTTAAATTTATTTTTTAAAAGTGTATTTATTTGCACTTTATAAAAATACATTTGAGGTATACTTTAACTGTGCTGAAAATGATCATAGTAACAATGCATTGAAAGTATATTTAAAAAATACATTATTTAATATCCTGAAGATGTAGTGTATCTAAAGTTAAATTTGAGTATATTTTTTAAGTTTACTTATTCATCCTTGGAATTCATTTTATTACTTGTGCTTATTTATTTCAGTATGATTAATGCATTAAAAAGCCCATTTAATATATGCAGTGTAGCCTACAATTTCCAAATATGTGTAAATGTTTATTAAGTTTACACTGGCAGAATCATTTTACAATCGTACACATAAATCTATATTAAACAACACACCAGCAGCAGAAGTAACATTACATTCAAAAAAAATATGTTGAGTGGTTGAACTTGAGACTTCTAAATTCAAATGTCTCTTCAACTTGGTCTGTGACCAATCAGATTTTGTTGCTCACTGCCTTCAGCCAATCAGAGCTGCTGACGTCACGGTCCTCGTCTGAATCCCCCTCGTTCAGTCACTCAGGTGAAGTATAATGTCGCAATGTATAATTTATTTAATAAAACACTGAGAGCGCAATACATCGCTCAACCTTGGGAATTCTGACCAGTTCAATCAAGTGACATTGCAGACTGACCTTGATGGCGACAACGAACGTGTTTTCAAAAGATGTAATATAAGTCTAAGGTGTCCCCTGAATGTGTCTGTGAAGTTTCAGCTCAAAATACCCCATAGATTTTTTTTATTCATTTTTTTAACTGCCTATTTTGGGGCATCATTAAATATGCGCCGATTCAGGCTGCGGCCCCTTTAATTCTCGTGCTCCATGCCCCAAGAGCTCGCGCTGGTCTTAAACAGCATAAATTAAGTTCACACAGCTAATATAACCCTCAAAATGGAGCTTTACAATGTTTTCGTCATGCAGCATGTCTAATCGCGTAAGTATGGTATTTATTTGAATGTTTACATTTGATTCTGAATGAGTTTGATAGTGCTCCATGGCTAACGGGCTAAAGCTAACATTACACACTGTTGGAGAGATTTATAAAGAATGAAGTTGTGTTTATGAATTATACAAACTGCAAGTGTTTAAAAAATGAAAATAACGACAGTCTTGTCTCCGTGAATACAGTAAGAAACGATGGTAACTTTAACCACATTTAACAGTACATTAGCAACATGCTAACGAAACATTTAGAAAGACAATTCACAAATATCACTAAAAATATCATGATATCATGGATCATGTCAGTTATTATTGCTCCATCTGCCATTTTCCGCTGTTGTCCTTGCTTGCTTACCTAGTCTGATGATCCAGCTGTGCACATCCAGACGTTAATACTGGCTGCCCTTGTGTAATGCCTTGAACATGAGCTGGCATATGCAAATATTGAGGGTGTACATATTAATGATCCCGACTGTTACGTAACAGTCTCGCCTGTTTTCCAGAGGTCTTTTAAAAAAATGAGATTTATATAAGAAGGAGGAAACAATGGTGTTTGAGACTCACTGTATGTCATTTCCATGTACTGAACTCTTGTTATTCAACTATGCCGAGGTAAACTATGCTAGGGCACCTTTAACAAACGGAGAGCGATATTTCAGCTTGATATCACCTTTTTGAGTTTGTGTGTGGTGGTTTATGGCACATGTTTGTATGCAGCACCAAAACGCCCCGTTCATATGATTGGTCAAATCGGCCCGTATTCTGTACGATATTAATTCATAAAGTATTGTACGCTTGACTGTACCGAAAACAATATGGACATGCCATACTGATACAGTCCCTGCTGCTAATCCTCATTTACTGTTCAGAAATATTATTGGTTCAATATAGGATTCAGACAGACTATTGTAAACGCGAATAAAGAGTTGATCATGCTGTCTGACCTTCTATCTTTTGTACATTCTGTTAACAGATGCTGTTCTTTACGAGTTTCTGCGGTCACTGCCTCTGTGTAAGCGGCCATCAGACACAATCATGAGAAGCTCATCAGAAAATGGAATATAATGTGTAATTTGTATTTGTGTATAGAGGGTCACCATTGGTCCAATAATTTTTTTTTTTTTTTCTTTAATGAAAAACATGGTAAGTTTTGCTGAATCTATGTTAAGTTTAAATAAAAACCATTGGATTTGTCAATGAAATATGTCTCTTCATTAGTGATGTTGTTATATTTTATTTATTTTAATGACCTTGAAAACAAATGCATTCAACTTTGGGAAAATGTGTTAAACTGTATGTAAATAGTAGCACAATTATAATACTGTATTGTGTGAGATTATGTAATTCAAAGTACAGTAATCAACATTTGAAGTGGATCAAAAAAGTTCAGCAAAGTTGTCATAAGAAGAAGATAAGATGGTTTTTGATCCACTTTACATGTTGACTATATTAAACAAAGTATAAGTAATAACAAAGTGTATTGTTATTTACAGCAAAGTGTGTATTTTTTTTTAGTATTTGGAATAAGCCAAAGGTACTGAGCATACAGTATATACTATTACCTGTAAAATAATATATTGATTGTATATTGCTTGTGTGTTCTGAAGACACTAGTAATTATTTGTAATGTAAAATCACAAATAAAGTGTACTTATATAACACAAACAAAAGTATACTTATAACACAAATAAAGTACTTATAACACAATGTATATTTATAACACAAATAAAATATACTTATAAGTTATAACACAAATAAAGTATACTTATAACACAAATTAAGTACACTTTAATATCACTATCAAGCATGTAGTCCCTACACAGGCATATACTTAAAGTGTACTAAGTATACTTGAAGTTGTTCCAGTTAAGCACACAAAAGTACACTAAATATACTTAAAGTTGTATTTTAATACAACTTAATTACAACTAAAATATACTTAGTACAAAATTAGTTGTTTCAAAATAGCACACTTTAAGTTAACTAATCATTAACAAAAAGCATAATGTCATTCATAAAAGGTTCCACAGTAAAGTCTAGATGCTGGTAGTAGGACATCACCCTGATGTCTTATTTTTTAGGTCATGTGCACCATCCACAACTGTCAAAATCTCTGATCTGTTAATATTAAATAGATTGTATTAATATAATAATCTTTTTCTTTTAGAGTATATCAAATGCCATGATGGACATTTCCAAACAATACACTACTTCTTTCGACATTGTGCTGCTGCAGTCAAGACAAACTTGTCGGAAATGAGGAATCCACCACAGACATGCTGCCAGTTCCTCTGAAGAGAAACCATGTAAGGTCTGGAGTGGGGGTTGGCTTCTGTGCTATATAATCACTGACCTTAATATATTTACTGCACAGCAAAAACTTGCAGTGTTAAATTAACTCTTCAGGGAGTACATGTGAGACCATACTCAAGAGTGTTAAAGTGTTAAAATAAGAGTGTTAAATGAACACTGAAAAGTGTTAAAGTTAATAAGTTAATTAAGTGATTAATTGAGTGATGATTGACCATTAT
This sequence comes from Culter alburnus, assembly GCA_028476615.1. Lineage (NCBI taxonomy): Eukaryota > Metazoa > Chordata > Actinopteri > Cypriniformes > Xenocyprididae > Culter > Culter alburnus. The sequence goes on along the minus strand of JAOTNS010000145.1, from coordinate 2,946,829 downwards.
TGAAGACACCTGATGATAACAAGCAGAATCACCAAAGGAGAAAATCACAATTTTTAAGCCACCATCGTGGAGATGAGGGATTGTTTTAGTTGGGCTCTTGTCCCTTGACATTTTAAATTAAAATTTTGTTTGGGCAGTTTTAACTGAGTTATAACATCCAGACAAACAAGTGGAAAAAATGGTCAGGTGGTGTTGGTTATGTTTTTACATAATCATTATTTGATCTGAATCACTGAACTCATTTAGAGCCCAATCTCTGAGTTAGATTTACGTTATTGATTACAGCAGCACTGTGATTCTACAGCACAAGATCAGCTTTATCAATATAATCTGAAGGATTTCACAAACAGTTGTTCTGAGCAAAAAAAAAAAAAAAAAATTTCTTTTAGGCACGCACAGACATCAAGAATCAGCCTGTGAATCTCAACGACGGTGACAAGCAACAGATTCTGATCAACAGATCAACTCTGAATATTAGAAAACAAGCTACTAAAAAGTCGCATAAACGGAACAAAATAAAATATGAGAATAAAGAAAATTACTAAGACAATTCAGCTCATAATTTATTCATGCAGCAATGCATGATGGGAGATTGGTGTTGGAGAATTTTGATTGGTGGCACCCAGAATGCACTGCAACATGGTTTATTATTCTCACCACTGTTGAGATTCACAGGCTGATTCTTGATGTCTGTGTGGGCCTAAGAGAAAATTTTTTTTTTTTTTTTGATCAGAACAACTGTTTGTGAAATCCTTCAGATTATATTGATAAAGCTGATCTTGTGCTGTAGAATCACAGTGCTGCTGCAATCAATAATGTAACTCTAACTCAGAGATTGGGCTCTAAATGAGTTCAGTGATTCAGATCAAATAATGATTATGTAAAAACATAACCAACACCACCTGATCATTTTTTCCATTTGTTTGTCTGGACGTTATAACTCAGTTAAAACTGCCCAAACAAATTTTTATTTTAAAAAGTCAAGGGACAAGAGCCCAACTAAAACAAACACTCATCTCCACGATGGTGGCTTAAAAATTGTGATTTTCTCCTTTGGTGATTCTGCTTGTTATCATCAGGTGTCTTCAATAATGGTCAATCATCACTCAATTAATCACTTAATTAACTCATTAACTTTAACACCGCTTCAGTGTTCATTTAACACTCGTATTTTAACACTTTAACACTCTTGAGTATGGTCTCACATGTACTCCCAGGAGAGTTAATTTAACACTGCAGTTTTTGCTGTGTGTACTGTTATATTACTGCTTCTCTGGTGCTAATATTCTTACAAAAAATGTAGATGGAAAATTGAGAATTGTATTACAGTGCATGCAACTATAATAATACATTAAAAAAATAAAATAATAAAAATAATTGTTTTACTACTTTTGACAACATCAAAAGAAAAAAGCTTGCGGTGAAAATTTTCACCGTGGCCAGGGTGGATGTGGTTGAACAGTCACAGCTGTGTGGCACAGCCGAGCTCATAAGCTCCACAACTGTCTGTCAATAGCTAAAACAGTTGAATTTGCACATGAAATACTCTCGCTTGTGATCAAAGCAAGCATGATTTTAAATGAACTGAACAGAATTAACATATCTTAAAATGTATAATAAAAAAAAAAAAAAAAAAACCCAGATCAGGCAGAAAATCCGTATCAGACTACAATCTCAAGATACTGGCTGCACATGATGTAAACAGGAAACAGTACTATAATCTTAAACTAATGAAGTAAAAAAGAGAGATAGCAGATCTTATCGGCAAGGAATACTCAGAATGAACATTCTAAGTGTAAAATAGCATTTCCCCCAAATACGAAAAAGTTTATTCAAGTGTGCTATTAATATACTTCTTTTAAACAAAAAGTACCCAGGTGAAAAAAAGTACACTGCTACTTAAAGTGCTCTATTCACTAATTTTGTACTTAATATACTAAAAATTCTTCTTTAGTAGTTCTTAAGATAATCTTAAGAACATCTAAGTGTACTCAACTGTGCTATTCTGAGACACCATGAATTATGAACTAAAATGTGCTTTTAATTTACTATCTCTGTATTTAAAAAATATATTAGTTACCACTTACACTATGGGTTCAAATGTACTATAAGTGGTATCTAAATACATTTTTTTAAATGTAATATTATCATAAGAAGTAAAGAAGATTTTTTAGTATATTAAGTACAAAAATAGTGTGTGAAAATAGCACTTTAAGTACTTTATAGAAATGTACTTTTTTCACTTTTTATATATTTTTTTTACTTCTCAAATATAGTTTATGTACTTCTCAGAAATATACTTAAAATTGCACTTAAGTATACTGTGACAAGCAGGGCGGGCGAGAGCCTCGAGTCTCTCACGGAGGAGCTCCAGGGGCATAAAAGGAGGAGCGACGACAGTGAAGGACGAGAGAGGACCAGGCCTGGACTTTATTTTATGTTTTATTATGTTTGTGTGGCATTACTTTCGTTTTGTTCTTTGTTTATTTTGGAATTAAAGTTTTGTTGAATGTTTGCCGGTTCCCGCCTCCTTCTTCCCATATTTACGAACTGTGTTACATTGGTGCCGAAACCCGGGAGGAAGGAGGGACATGCTGTCGGAGAGCCCTCGCTGCTGAGGGGGATCGCGGTGCTGCGGAGTTCAGGCAGTGCGGGAGTGTGAAGACCACGAGAGGCTGCCCGAGGCGGTGGTGCTGGAGCATAGTGACAGGTGGGACGAAGAGCTCGGTGCCGTGCCCCTGGGATGAGGTGGGGTGGCTGCCGTCCAAGAGGGAGTGGAGGAGTCACCACCGTTCGCCGTGGGCCGGAGCCTGCTACCGTCCGCCATGAAGGGGAGGAGCAGGGGACGGCGGACTCACAGCCGGCTGCCCTCAACCGGAGGAGCCATCGCCGGCCGCCAAGAGGCGGTTGAGGATTGGGCCGTCCACCGAGCGTCCAGTGCCATCGCATGGCACCGCGAGGAAGAGCCTCTCGGCAGGCTGAGGACCGAGCGGCAGTGTGTCTGGGAACCGGACACAGAATTTTTTTTTCTTTCTTTTTCCTCTCTCCCCTCTCTCGTCCTGTCGCTCCCCTTGCTTCTGTCTCCTTTCTCTCGTCTCGTCTGTCCTTACCCCCAGGTGCTGCGGCTGCCGAGACAGGCCCCCGGGGGGGAGTAAGCGCAGTCGCAGGAGTACCCCCCGGCCTGAATTTTTGTGTAGGCTAGTCCACTGGTAGTGTATAGCAATTTACTTCAAACCTACTTTTCCCACCACCACTGACTGAATTTTCCAGCTATCTATGTCTTCACTTTTTTATGATGGGGGGTGCTATTACACATCTTCTAGTACAGAATCTCCAGACCAAAACATAGGTGAAGAAGAAGCAGAAACAAGCGATAGAAGATTGCTTATGCAAATGTAAAACAATGCAATCATCAAACATTAAACAATATGTAAATCAAAACTGGCTAATGTTACTGAATGAAATGTCGAACCCATGAAGAGGAAAAACTGTGAAGCTTTGGGGGTGTTGATGAACTCGATCAACTCCATCTGTGTTTTGATCATCGTTCTGAATCTGATCCGGATGTAGTCTTTGACAAAAAATTCGATTTTCTTTTTGTTTAAAATGTTGCTTTTTTTAATTAAACTTACCCACATTCAAGTGTTGATTAAAAAAAGCATGCATGAAGCTAGAATAAAAGTGTTTTTTAAAATGGAAAGAGTTGAAGTACAGTCAGGGGTTAAATTTGGCTTGGCTGGGCTTCTGGGCTGAGCATAGGCTTGACATTAACGCTTGATTTTTTTGAAGCGGCAAGTGAAAGAGAGTTTTACTTGTCCACCCGGGCAAGTAGCCTAATTAAAACATCAATAACAAAAATTGCTAAGGAATCACCAAAACACAAGCATGATTCTATTACATATTTCCCCTGTCAAAATGCATGTTTGAGCTGTTTTAACTGAATGCAACTTGCACTGACATATCTTATAATATGTCAATGCCATTGTTTTGTCTCAAGATGCACAAGAGTAATGTTTTTTCTAGGGTATATTTATAAAAGCTACTTAAATGCCTTAATTGAACTAAGGCTTACACCTTTCAACCCCGCAGGAGCATCCTCGAGTGTCCACAGAGTAAAAGTAACAATGACGCTGAGTTGCAGTGAGATAATTGAGTTAATATTTAAGTGATGATTGATCATTAATGATGAACACCTGCTGTTAACAAGTAGAATCACTGAAAAGAGGAACAAGAACAGAAAAAAATACGAGCAGAAACACAAGAACTTTATTTATTACCGCCCCCTGTATGTTTCCACCCATGGCACCTCCATTGTTTTCGCAAGCGACGAGTAACACTGGTCCTGGAGTGCAGCAGCAACACCAGTCCCGCAGGTTAGCTACAACCCTGATCAAATACACTTGAATGTCTTCAGGATTACTAAAGCTACGTGAAGGAAGGTGAGTTGTGTCAGAGCAAAACTCTGCAGGACAGCAGCACTCAAGAACAACCATCCCTGAGCTTGTGATATGTCTCAGCTATGTAAACATTATCACTGACCTGTTAACGGATATAATAGCAAACATACAAGTCTCCATAAACTTCCTGGCATCTGAGCCACTAAGGATGCAGTGGTGCAATTTTATTTATGAAGGGAATGTGGCTAGGTAAATTCATATACCAGTATGTGTAAGTCATTAACACAGAACAGAAATTGATTCTCAAAGATGGATCAATGGATCGCGAAAAACAAACAAAACACATTCAAAATGGAATTTTTACAGACTGCTGAAAGCTACAGAAAAAAAAATAAGCAAATAGGTTGCTGCAATTCACAGAAACAGCTGGACTCCAGGCAAAGAAACATGATGTTTTGCAGTTATCATTTTGTGTCAAAAAATGGATTTTGGGGTAAGATCATACATTGTATTGTTATATATTGTGTTGACAACTCATCAATTAAATATTTACCCTCTTATATTCTGCATAAATGGGTGTTTTTAAATAAACACTGACAAAAACTTAAGTTTTAGGCCTGGACGATATGACGAAATATATAACATTGATATAAGGGATCACTCTGATTTATACCTACCTATATTGTATAAAGCGTTCACAGGCCAATTTGCTTTATATAACGTTATTTCCCCGGCATCGAAATCGGGCACATATAAATGTCAGGAAACAAGATTCCTGACTGCATGTCAATATCCATGGATTAGGTTTCTTTGACATGTCTTAAGGAGGACACTGGACACTTTCGAGCCCATAATCGTTTGTTTTACTCGCGTTTTCGAGGTTTCCCTTATTAAATCGAGTCATGCAGCAGATTTTTTGCCACTCAGTCAGCTGAGGGAGCTCATTCCGGCCGGAAAGTGACGTCTATGCATACCCTCCATTATGTATGCCTCAGTGTATTGGAATGACGAGTGAGCTTGGGGGCGGGGAGCACAAGCTCATTTGCTTTTAAAGCAACTCATCCACAAAAATGGCTTGATTTTGCTCACACCCAAATCAGGCAAATTTGACAAGCTATAATAAATGATCTGTGGGGTATTTTGAGCTGAAACTTCACAGACATATTCTGGGGACACAAGAGAATTATATTACATCTTGTCAAAAGGGGCATAATATGTCACCTTTAAATTATTGGGACAGATATGAAGGGGGAGGAGAGGAGAATGTTTACGTGCGTCAGGTTTTTCGACAAGAAAGACTTCCGCAAAGGATGCACCTGTGTATCCTCGCTCATGACTCCTCAGGAAGCTTCCTCACTCCTCGATCCTCGCGGTGCAGTTAGAGAACTGAGATGTCCTTCAAGATGGTTGAGTTCGATTGGTTTCTGGGTCATAGGATGGAGGACGGAGGATTGAGGAAACGATTATGGATATTGAGAAGCACCCAGTGTCCGCATTCATGTTGAGCAGCTTGTCATGTACGTTGTCAGAGAAGCTTCAGCAGTGATGGTGGCAAATAGGCAACGACTTTTGTTGCAGTTTGGTGTTGTGTGTCCCCTGAAACAGAGAGTTTTTTCATTCATATGGAATTTGAAAACGCTCACTCTTCTCTGCTTGCTTCGCGCCCATTTTTTGAGGGAGGGGTTCTAGCAGACCAATCACAGCACTTGCGGACCATGTAGAATTGATATGTTGTTACATTTTTGAAGAGGTGCACGCTATGGGTGCACGTCAGGCTATGTGTGCTACACACAGCCTTTGCCCAACCTTTAACCAAAAAGGCGTAACAGCTAACGCCCTGCCCCTGGCGGTACGCAGGGCAGGAGATCAGAGGCCGTTTTTTCGAATGGATGTCAATGGATGAGATGCTTCATTATGCTGAATAAACAGCTTTTGTGGGGAAATGGCTAATTAATCGACAGCATGTTTGCCATGTTTTACACTAAACAATACTTTCATTGGGAACTATATATAGATTTTAGCTTGATAAAAATGTATTTTTTCAAGAGAAGGCAGACTAGGGAATGTTGCAACTGATGTCACTGCCATTACACGATAGGCTGAGAGGTACCGCACGTGATTGGAGAAAGCTAACTTAATGGTAAGAGATACAAACCCTCTCATCTCCCTATTACATACAATCTCTGCTGTAGCTACGGCATACAGTCAACAGAGTATAAGCCAGAAGACTCTGCCACCTACTGGTAGTTCAGTTTCATGTTTAAAAGTATAATTTTTCCAACATTTCTTATTTGTATATTCGAAAATATTTAAAGAATTTCATAACATTACTTGATGCAGTTGTCATTTTTCAGTGTAAATTATTTAATTTGATGGGTAGCAGCCCTGCCTTATTTTTCTTATTGAATTTATTGATCAAATGTAAAAATTTGAAATAAGAGATGAAGCATACATTTAGTAAGATTAGGGGAAAAACTGCTCTTTGTAAAAGTAAAAAAATATGCAGATTTTAATATGTAAAAGCTGATGGAACAATGTTGAGAATTTTGCTTCAGAATAAATTATATTTACACCACAAATAAATCCTCTTTTTTTCAAACAAGCAACTTTTTTACTCAGGTAAGTGAATGACCAATTTAATTGTCCAAAGGACAAGCACATGACAAGGCTTAATGTCGAACACTGTATTTTGTATTTATATGCTCTCCTTTAATGGTAACATCATTAGCACAGGCCTACAGAAAGATTTTATTGTCATCAGATGTAGCTTTGCACACTGCCAGCATCTAGAACGATTTTGATCAGCATGTTAGTGTTTATAGTAGAGGGCTCTGTCAACTTATATTTTACAGTTAGTCAATTGCTAATATTTTGTAGGCTTTGCATACACATGTGCACCCCTCAAAAGCAACAACAGAGCATAACAAAGTACAGTTAAGAGTACCCCTGAGTACAGTTAAAGGTATATTTCAAGTGAATACCTAAATAGAAACACAGTAGTATACTTAGTGCAAAAATAATATATAAATGGTGAACTATAAGTATGATGTTATGTTTACCTAAAGTAAACTTACAAGTATATTTTGCAGTATAAAACTACTAATATATTGAATATAATGTATAATAATGCAATACCAGTAAAAAAAAAAAGTGGCCTACATTAATTAAAAATGCAAGCGGATTTGTCTAAAATAATTCTGTATTTTCAGCTTTAGAATAATGAATATTTTTATTCTGGTGTCAACATTATCCTGTGCATTGGGTTACCAGCACCAAGCCTATTCATTCCCACCTCCAATGTAATACCAAATTTTGCATTTTAAACAACAGTACATTTTTTGTTAACCTTTTACCATATGTCTTGGAGTATTGCAATAATACTGTATTGTGAGTTCAGTATCATGATATGTATCGAATCATGATATGAGGGTATTGTTGCACCATATATCATTATAATTAAAAATATAGTATACTATATACTTGAATATTACTTAAGTATACTTGAGATACCCTTTTTCTTAAGGGCAATGTTCATTTCAATGTTTTGAAACGTCTTATATTCACAACATATGTATGAATTTTTGCAATAAATGTTTGTAGTGTATAGACCAAAAACTACACTGCTGTTCAAAATTTTGGCTCAAAATTCGAGATTGGGAAGATTCTTAGATATAAGAAGTCTCTTATTTGTTTTTCTTCTAGTTTTTAATGTTGAAAACATTTGTGCAATGTAATATTTTTGTGGAAACTGTGCTACATTTTTCCCCAGGATTCAAATGTCTTTAAAGCGACTATAAGAATTTTCATGTACTTTAAAAAATGAGAACTTCCCTGACTTCAGTTGTCCACGAAAGCCTGTAGACTGATTTTATGTAAAGGACTTGGGATGTTTTTGCCAGGAAAATTAAAAGAATATGATGTGTGAAAAAAACTCTTTTCTGTTTTATGACACATGAAACAAATAAGCATTATACATTGTTCAGGATAATGTCAATCTGTCATACAATGAAAAGGTATTAATTCCATCTATAGTTTTAAATATACTCTATAATCAAACTATCATAGAATATCTCATGATGCCGGTGAATTGCAAAGCTTGTGTGAACACATCCACATAGCTATGACCAGATGATTTCGTAACGTTTACGCTGTAATTTTTATTTTGTTTTATTGTATTTTTTTATTGAGAAAAAGGCACACAGCACATTTTTATGTATATTACAATAATTATTATTATGTTTATCGAATGAAGATTTGGCAGCAAATAAACTCAACTTTAAAAAAACAGAAATCACCCGACTTTATCTGCAATTAATTCAAATAACAAAAAATGCTCTTTATCCATGGAAGATATGCTGAAATCTTAATATAAACTTCAGGTAGTTCACGTGAATTACACTGCTCAGGGTCCCCGAAGGATGTTACACCGACTGCAGTGTCTCCACAAACCAAAGGACCTCCACACACCACATTTGCTTTCACATTTTGTGTTATTCATGACTGTCACATCTGTCTCCATGAGGCGGCTGTTTCCTTTCCCATTTGTTTTTAAACTTCCCCATCCTGCGACACTACAAACATCACCTGCTTCGATATCATCTTCTTTTATTGGTATGGATATCTTCTTGATATTGTCATTTAGTTCGACATGTTTTTCTAGCTGTAAACCAAAACGGCATCACCATTAATAGAAATTTGATCATCATCTTCCAGATGGGGGTGAGAAGTGTAATATACAGTGGTATGCGAAAGTTTGGGAACCCCTTGCAGAATCTGTGAAAATGTGAATAATTTTAACAAAATAAGAGAGATCATACAAAATGAATGTTATTTTTTATTTAGTACTGTCCTGAGTAAGATATTTTACATAAAAGATGTTTACATATATCCACTAGACAAAAAGTAGCTGAATTTATTAAAATATCTCCATTCAAAAGTTTGGGAACCCTTGATTCTCAATACTGTGTGTGGTTACCTGGATGATCTATGACTGTTTTTTGTTTTGTGATGGTTGTTCATGAGTCTCTTGTTTGTTCTGAGCAGTTAAACTGAGCTCTGTTCTTCAGAAAAATCCTCCATGTCCTGCAGATTCTTCAGTTTTCAAGGATTTTTTGCATATTTGAACCGTGTACAGCAGTGGCTGTATGATTCACATTTCTGCAAGGGGTATGATTCTGCAAGGGGTTCCCAAACTTTAGCATACCACTGTAAAACAAACAGGTTTGTACCCACTGATCTATGTAAATTACTGGATTGCTCATTGTGTTCTAATTTATATAGATCAGTGTTTGAACCACTGTTTCCTAAAACAAATATTTAAAACAACTAAAATAAGTGCAGTTTGTTACCCTCAACATCAAAATGTTATAATGAAAGGATCCACTGGTATAATCCGGATGCTCATGGTAGAAATCCACATTGAGTCGGTCCAAATTCTTTTGTTGTAGATCATGTGCACCTAGCACAACTGTCAGAACTGGAAATGACCTGTTAAAAGAAACAAGTTACATTTATCAGTAACATCTGGAAAAGTGGTGGTTTGGTAGCCAAAGAATATGTCATTTCATATATATATATTAGTCAAACCAAAAACTATTCAGACACTAGATATAATTTTTAATATTTTTTTAGTGTGTGCAGGACACTATAGTTCATTTATGTAAGTGAGGATAGCAAAATAAAGTAAACTGACATATTATACCCAACAATTCTTCATACAGTGGACTACCAGTAAAACTGATAAAAAATTGAAACCAAAAATTATTCAGACACTTTGACCTGACCATGTTTTGATTGTGTTATCTGACATTATCAAGATTCATTTTTTTTTCTGACAGTTTATTCTCGTTTAAACAGTTTAGTTCTTGTCATATTTTATTACCATTAAAAAAAAAAAACCTATAGTGAATAAGTGTTCAAGGTGTCGGAATAAATTTTGGTTTGAAACTTTTTTATAATATATATATATATATATATATATATATGTATGCTGAAAGATGAGGCGAGCACGGAGATCCACAATAACAACGGGGGTTTATTCACAATCCAGGAACACATGAACAACATACACTGCCAAGTAAACAAGAGAACAGACAAGGAGTGCAGGGAAAGTTTCCAACTTAAAGGGAGTGCTGAAGAGGAACAACAGGTGCAGGGAATCCGGGGAGATGGCGGGAAGACTGATGAGGGAAGTGAAGACAGGTGTGCGGAACAGGAGGATTCTGGGAAATGGTAGGCATGTCCCCATGCCTCAGATGAAACAACAGGGAGGGGGGGTGGGTGCCCTGGAGACCTACAGGCAGGTGCGGGGGATGCAGGGGGGTGCGGAGGTCTCCAGGGGGGTACTAGGTCCTCGGCCGTCATGGCGGGTCTGGAGCCGTGGGCGGCCATGGCGGGTCTGGATCCGAGGATGGCCATGGCGGGTCAGGAGCTGTGGGCGGCCATGGCAGATCTGAAGCCAGGGATGGCCATGGCGGGTCAGAGGCCGTGGGCGGCCATGGCGGGTCTCTGAGCCCACCCCCATCTTTCCCCCCCACTGGTACCCTTCATATGATTGTTTTCACTCCGAAGCGCCCTTCAGAGGGCGATATATCCCATTTGGAACGCACCGTAAGTCTTCCACTTTTTTCACAAAACCTTTGCTTTCTAGAAACCCAGTCAGTTTGGGTTAAAATTCTTTAAAAGGCTTATAAACACTGAATTATTACCAACAAACTAAAAATTAAATTAAGGACATGCATCAGAAAAATTGGGAATGTTGGACAATAAATATATGAATATAACAGCTTGATTTTGCAGTGTTGTCTAATGTCCGTTGAAGCAAAAGTGTAAGTGTGAATGCGATAATGGACACAGCAATGCATCATGTATTATAATATCATTATGTTTGTAGCGTGATCCATTAAAATGTACAATATAGCCTATTTCAATTCAGACCTAGATATTATTACTATTACTCCACTAGGTCTAAAATATATTGTTCGCTGCAAACATGATGATCTTAAATGTATTAATTATTAATTTACTATTAATAATGTGTAAAGTTGCATAAAATGGAAATACTCAATAAAGTAGGCTAACTACGTTACCTCAGATGGTTGAATGGTTGGATTCCACAACTTGTAAAATAAAACATATATAAGACAATACAACATTTACTGTTGGAGCTATACAGTTTACTGGTGACTTAATTTAAAAAACTGTTCTATTGCGCTTCTGATTTGGCAGTGAAAATCGCCGATTTTGGGTGGTTAAGATGTGAAGGATTCTATGGTCAAGTTAGTATTTTCAGCCCATAATGTGTGTGTTACGAATGGGACTCACAGGCAGGGGATCCAAATGCAGCGTTTTTATTGAAGTAGAGTGGTCGTACAGGCAGTGGTCAATAGGAACAAACATAGTGTCAGAGAGCAAGCAGATTGAATGTCGTGAAGCAGGCAGTAAGAGGTCAGGGCAACAGGCAGAGTATCAAAGTCCATAAACAAAGCAGTAATCCAACAGGTAACAGGCAAAGCTTCAACCACGATAAACAGACCAAGACGGTAACAGGCAGGCAGGCAGGCAGGCAGACAGACAGACAGACAGACAGACAGACAGACAGACAGACAGACAGACAGACAGACAGACAGAGAGATAGATGCTCAGAAATGCAAACACGGGGTAAGGCAAGACTTCACCATTAGATGGTGTGAGTGAGAGTCCTTTTATAGTCCAGGTAACAAGCTGCAGCTGGGTGTGGTGATTAGTGTGGAGTGTGCATGGCTGTATGTGGCAACAGGTGATTGGTGGAATGAGTGCATGTGATTGACAGGGGGGATGATGGGAAATGTAGTCCGGGAACTGACAGGATTGTAACAGGAACAGATGGTGATCGTGACAGTGTGTGTGTGTGTGTGTGTGTGTGTGTGTGTGTGTGTGTGTGTCAGAGTCGGCGCCAGAGCAGTTCTACTGGAGGGGCATTGGGTCATCGGCGGGGGGGCACTGCCGTTTGAGAAATATTTTTACGCAGTGGCGACATCATAGTCCAACGCTGCAGAAATGCAATAAAAAAGAGAAACACGTTTTATAATTATTATTATTATTATTATCATTAATTATTATTTGCGAGTTTCGTTTATTCTTGTTGTTGTTAATTTCTATATCATGTAGCCGCATTTCCATTACAGATTTGCGCAAAACTTTTGCGATATTTTTTTTAACCATTTCGTTATTTTGGCTTGAAATTTCGTTTGTTGGAAATATGAATTGAATTTAGAAATGCTTTTGAAATTAAAAACGGTGCGTTTAATAAACAAAATAAAGACAGCGTTTGGAGTGGTCACATTAAATGGCAGAAAGGGGTGGGGTAAAGTTATGCCCTCTTTCTACTCGAGATCCAGCTCAGTCACACACAGCGTAGGGCTGTCGTGGAGGCTATACGCAAATAAATGCAGTTTACCCATCTCTGACATGTCAGAAATAGTTCATCCACCTCTCAACAGTTTATGCACTTCCAGAAAACCATTAAGTAGGCCTACCACTGGTTATAAACATTAGACAACACCAGCCTCCATCATCATCAAAAAACACACCCCTGGACAACATATAAGTAACAGGACAGGACCGCTGACATAACTGAGGCACGCAGTAGCCAATTGGACAAGCCACACACCAGGCAGAAATGACGCATATCTTACAGGCAGCCAAGTATAAAACACACAGACCCAAAAAAAAAACAAAAAACAAAAAAAACACACAGACCCAGCAAACATTCATCAACAATTCTACTGCTTAATAGGCCTTATCATCAAAGCCAGGGCTGGCTTTAATAAGTGAAATGAACAAACGACTTACCCTCAGAAGAGTTGCAGGCGACGAGTGTTGTTCGTAAATCCATTTTTTTTGTCTATAATTAGGCTAACAGTTAGCGCTAAATGTCTATGATAAAAGACGGACAAACTGAAATGGATTGTGCGCGCAGCGCGCTGAAAATCAAATGTAACAAGTTTACTCAGCGACCAATAAGCATTGACTTATGATGACCAAGCCTAGTAACGTCATGAACAACCAAAATTAATGTTTTTACCCGTTGATTTCATTTTATTTCATTTAAATTACAGTTTGTACATTTAATATTAAAAGAATAACACCCAGTTATCACCGCTTAATGTCATGTCAAAATCAAACTTAAAAATGGACTGAAAGCATGATGACTGCGAGTTTTTTTTTTTTTTTTTTTAGTGCAATCAGCTTGGTGAAATTAAAAATAGCCTACATCTTTGTGTCTGTGACAGACGGTGTTTGGGAGCATAACTGATGATCCGAAATAGCCTAGATGACAATTAAAAAGAAAAAACATCAATACACAAATAAAATATATTGTTTAAATTATCATTGCCTTTACTTATTATTTTTTGGAATGAATGTAGAAATGCTTAAAACACTAACTTGATGAGACTGACTTGGTTTGATAGCTACAGAATTACTACATGTAAAATTACAAAAAAAAAAAAAAAAAAAAAATCTTTTTTGATGTAATGTTCATTTAACAAAGAAGATGTGTCAACGTTAAAAGTAATGCACATGAATTTACATTGATTCATAAATAAATAAAAAATGTGCCTCCTCATTTCAGAACACCACTGCATATATAATATATATAATATATATAATATATATATATATTATATTATTTTTTTTTATTATTTTTTTTTTTTTTTAAAGCAACGTGTAAAACAGACAGAGTTCGGATAATGTATATGTTTCAGTCGATGGATGCGCATTCTGGCTCCCTAATACGTTACAACTGCGAAAAGCGTGGACAAAACAGTCACTCTTTGTAAACTTGGTTCACTGCGAGTGCCGTATGCTCGAATATGAGTAGTCATTTACGTTACGCCGTCATCGCGTTGACAGCCAGCGCGCGAGCGCAGGTGAGACCTGAACAACACACGTTGCTATCTGTGTTTAACTAAACTCATTTAAGCCTTGCTAATTTAAACATTCAATAGCAAGACGCGAAAGAGAACTTGTGCGCTGTGAAAAGATTTGTGTGCACTGAACCGAAGCGCACACACACGCTTATTTCAGACAGCGTGCAAATACTGAGTTCTCTTTCAAGTCCTGCGCTGAACGGACAATTTTTTACAAAAAGAGTTATATCAACATGCCCGTCTTGGCGAGCATCTTAACATAGTCGGTTATGACTTAAGTGAACGTATAAAAAATTTTGAAAGACATTTTTTTTTTTATCAATTTTACTGGTAGTCCACTGTATGAAGAATTTTGGGTATGTCACAGTTTACTTTATTTTGCTATCCTCACTTACATAAATAAACTATAGTGTCCTGCACCCACTAGTAAAAAATATCTCAAAAATGATATATAGTGTCTGAATAATGTTTGGTTTGACTGTATATATACACTCACATATACATATATGTATATGTGTGTGTAAAAATGTATATTATATGTGATTAATATGAATTATTATTTATTATTATCAATACTATTTAATTAGCTTATCTTGAATCATTTATTTTAAATAATTTGATTAATTATTTATTAATTATATAATTAGCTGGCATATTATTATTAAATGATTAATTATATAAGAATTGTATGCACAATAATTAATAATAATGTAGGTTTCATTTATTAATTTTAAGCTAATTTAAGTTAATAACAATAATATAATTAAATAACTCAAGATTGCAGATGAAACAAGGTCTTACGTGTATCTGCAGTGTGCAGCAGTCATGACAAATCTATCAGAAATTAGGAATCCACCGCAGATATGTTGCTCCTTCGCTTGGACAGAAACCATGTAAGGTCTGGAGTGAGGTTTTGCTTCTCTGCCGTTCACTATACCCACACTCACACGAACTGAGAAAGAGATATTGTCAGTTATTATGTTTCCTCCTAACTGATTTATATTAATTTGGGTTATTAGAATTTTGTTTTAACTGTCTCACCATTGAAGGTCAGGTGCAGGAGCAGAAAGATGATGATGGTCATGATGATGACGATCGATGAGCTCTTGCTGGCTTGCTGGCGAGTTTGTTGCCTCAGTAACTCTGATAATAAAATTTGATAATCTTTGTGGCTTGACGATTATGCTGCACGGAGCCTTGAATGTAAAGTAGCTGTCAGGTGGCAGCAATTCTTGCTAATCCTTGTGTTCTTATATAATCCTTGTGGCCACTTTTGTAATACCCTGAGACACTTTTCTATGTATATAATTTATATAGGCTACAGTACAAAATATTATTAAAATAGTTAATTAGACTGATTTAAAGGTTCCATGACATTCATCAGCACTAAAATATGAAGAAAAGTCTAATTCTAATTTCGCATAGCCTACTGTTTAGGATGGGTATGCAAATAGACCTTTATCATAGCGGAATATATTACCGGAAGTGCTCGTAGAAGCAGTGCATTGATTCTTCCGGTTATGTATATTTTCAATGTGCTGTTAACACAATAAACGCCTGTTAAAATAAGCATTCGCAGGATAATTTCAAAATCCGAACCTTTCCAGAGACAGGAGAATATATATTCTAATGATTGCTTTGTACAGAATTAATCTGAGAAAGCCATGGCTTGTAAACATACGTGATTATTTCATCACTTAACTAGTAACTGCAACGCTGCAGTGTGTGTGAGACCTGATGAAAGAGATCAGAATGAACATATTTATTCATTTGAATTAAATATATTAGTCATTAGGCCTATGCTGCATCATTTTTCATTAACAATCATTACTGTCACAGAGACGAACCCCATTATTCCCTCCTCTGGCCATCAGAGGGCACCATCACCCAAATACTGACACTCATACGCACACTACATTTCCCACAAGCCCTGTACCTTGGCACTGATTACCACACCCAGCTGCTGTGCATTACCGGGACTATATAAGCTTCACTCAACCTCACCATCCTCACAAAGTCTTGTATTGCCACGGTGTACATTTCTGAGCGTTTGTTATTCTGACCGTCTGCCTGTTGTTGAACCTGATTGATCCCCGTTTACAATTCTCTGCCGCCTTGGAATGTTTGCTGTTTATTGGACTTGTGATTGATATCCGCCTGCCCTGATCCACTGCCTGTTGTAAGACCACGATTCTGTCTCACCTCTGCTATACCTGTTTGCCCCTGTTTGACCATTGCCTGTATGACCATGAGATCTGTTAATAAAAGCCTGCTTATGTATCCCACTTCGTGTGACGACCCGTTACAGAAGACTTCACCAAACCAAGATCCAGCGGCTTTCTCTCATCTGTGTGCTATGATGTCAGCTCAGGCCAGCCAACTCTCCACCTATCAGCACCAGTTGAATCGTCTTACCTCTCTCACGGAGGAGCTGGTGAAAGCCTTGCAAAAATCTCCACACCACCGCTCCTGTGGCACCACCACCTCCTGCTGCGGCTGCCATAAACACACGCGGCAGAGACGCCATCTCTGGGGAATCCCTGTCTGTCGCTTCCCGAGAAGTTCGATGGTGATCCAGCTAAATGTAAGGGATTTATATTGCAATGCTCTCTCTTTATCAGTCAGCAACCTGCTTTATATACACTGAGGCAGGGAAGATTGCTTTTGTCTGCTCACTGTTTACTGGCAAAGCTCTGGAGTGGATTACGGCGGTATGGAGAGAGGATGGATCAGCTTTTCCGTCATTTTAGGCTTTCATGCAGAATTTCAGAGAGGTTGTCGATCACCCCAGGGAGGGTAAAGGGGCAGGTGAGTCTTCTGGAACTTACCCAGGGGAGGAAGACAGCAGCGGAATACGCACTCACTTTTCGCACGCTCACTGCACAATGAGTGCGGAATATGCATTCACTTTTCGCACGCTCGCTCAAGGTTTTGCTCAACTCCACCTCATTGCTTTAACTGAATGCTCTTCCTCTCTAACAGTGGAGGCGATAGACGGCCATCCACTGGGCACCAGACGCATCACTGCTCTCAGCCAACCACTCATCATGAAGACAGGTGTGCTACACACTGAAACCATCCATTTCTTCATCCTGCCCACATCTACAACATCTGTCATCTTGGGATTATCCTGGCTACGCAGTCATAACCCGCAAATCTCTTGGAGAGGCTCAAATTACAAAATCTACAATCTACCCCTTGAATCTACCTGTTGAGTACAGCGATCTGGCTGTGGCTTTCAGCAAGGTGCGCGCTTCTCATCTTCCACCACACCGACCATATGACTGCGCTATCGATCTCATTCCAGACTCAACGCCACCCAAGGGTCGCATCTTTCCACTCAACCCGAGTCAGAGGCTATGAGGAAGTACATTGAGGAGGAATTGGCGAAGGGGTTAATCTGTCCTTCTACGTCCCCTGCTTCTGCTGGTTTCTTCTTCGTGCACAAGAAGGATGGTGATCTACGGCCCTGCATCGACTATCGAGGTCTGAATGATATAACCATCAAGTTTAGATACCCACTTCCCCTGGTACCCGCTGCACTAGAACAACTACGCACCGCTGAGTACTTCACCAAACTCGATCTCCGCAGCGCCTACAACTTCATCCGCATACGAGAGGGAGATGAGTGGAAAACTGCTTTCTCTACTGCTACCGGACACTATGAATATCTTGTCATGCCGTTCGGGCTGGTCAACAGTCCGTCTGTCTTCCAGGCTTTCATAAACGGTGTCTTGAGGGACATGTTGAACAAGTTTGTAATAGTTTACATCGATGATATACTGATTTACTCTGACACCCTCAAAGAACACATCCAGCAGGTCCGTGCTGTACTCCTGCATTCCAGATGTTGAAAGAACGCTTCACTACAGCCCCCATATTATGTCATCCAGATCCGGACACCCCCTTCGTGGTAGAGGTGGATGCCTCCAATTCTGGCCTCGGGGCCGTCCTCTCACAAAGACAAGGTAATCCCCCCAAGCTATATCCATGTGCTTATCACTCCCGTAAGCTCAATACCGCTGAGAGGAATTATGATGTGGGAGATCGCGAACTGCTGGCTATGAAGGTCGCGTTCGAGGAATGGCGCCACTGGATAGAGGGAGCCACGCATCCTTTCATTGTCTTAACAGACCACAAAAACCTTGAATACCTCAAAACTGCCAAGAGACTCAACCCCAGGCAAGCCCGTTGGTCACTCTTCTTCAACCGTTTTAACTTCACTGTAACCTACCACTCTGGCTCAAAGAACACCAAAACCGACGCCCTCTCCAGGCAGCATGAGGGAGAACAAGTTGACAGTCAGCCCGAAACCATAATTCCATCAACGCTTGTGGTCGCTCCCATTCAGTGGGATATTATTACTGAGTTGGAACAAGCAGTCAGGTCGAAGTTCCTCACGAATGTCCACCAGAGAAAGTCTTTGTCCCTGAACACTTCCACCTCCGTGTCATGGAACAAGTCCATAGCCTACCAGCATATGGTCACCCAGGTATCACAGCCACAGTCCAACTATTACAGAACCGGTTTTGGTGGCCAACCCTTATCCAACCCTACTCAATTCATTAAGCAATGCCACACCTGCAACATGCACAAACCATCACATCTAGCTCCTGCTGGACTTCTACAGCCGTTACCCCTGCCTCAACGTCCCTGTTCCCACATAGCTATAGACTTTGTCACCGACCTTCCATCTTCCAACAACTTCACCACCATACTGACTGTTATAGACCGATTTTCCAAAGCCTGCCACCTCATTCCTCTGTCCAAACTACCTACCGCCATGCAAACCCCCGAACATCTATGCAACTGGGTCTTTCGGATCTACGGTCTTCCCGAAGATATAGTCTCGGACCACAATTTACCTCTCCCCTCTGGTCATCCTTCTGCCAAGCTCTTAACATCAATGTCAGCCTCACTTCTGGATACCACCCACAGTCCAATGGCCAGATTGAACGCCTTAACCAGGAACTCCCCCGCTTCCTGCGTTCCTATTGCAGCCAGCATCAGACTGACTGGGCCCGGTACCTGATGTGGGCAGAATATGCTCAGAACTCGATACGCAAGGAATCAACAGGGTTAACACCCTTTCAGTGTGTTCTTGGTTTCCAGCCACCTCTCTTCCCCTGGTCAGGGGAGCCCACGGATGTACCAGCGGTCAACGACTGGATGAACAGGAGTGAAGCCACATGGAACCAAGCTCATACCCATCTCCAGCGTGCTGTCCGCCATTTCAGAGAACAAGTTGATCGTCATCGTCATCCTGGTCCTGAATACCAGCCTGGTCAGTGGGTTTGGTTGTCAACCCGATACTTACGTCTCAAACTCCCCTGCAAGAAACTTAGCCCAAGGTACGTAGGCCCATTTCAAATAACACATCAAATTACACCTGTTTCATTCCGTCTGGCATTACCTAACCATTTTCGTATCTCTCCCACCTTTCTTGTATCACTGCTCAAGTCCGCTGATGGTCCACCATTGCCTGTATGACCACGAGATCTGTTAATAAAAGCCTGCTTATGGATCCCACTTCGTGTGATGACCCGTTACAATTACACTGTATGCAATTCACAACATTTGTCAAAATTCATAATTAATAACAAATATATCTATCTTCCATAAGATTAAACCACAGTTTTCACAATTTTCCCACTTTAATATGAAGTTAGTGCAGGAAAACCCTGAAAGTTACATTTTATTTGTTTTTTTCTGCACCTGGAACAAGTGTAGATATTTACCTGCAAAAGCATAATGTCATTCATAGTGCCCAGACACTGGTACGACTTCACTCCGATGTGGACTGAACCCTCATTCTCATTTTTTAGCTCGTGTGCACCAACCACAACTAGAAGTATTTCATTTCTTTTGAAAGAAAGTATTATTAGTATTATTTCTCACAGATGTATGCGTTCTTTTATAAAAGCCTATTGAGCATATGATTTAATGACAAAACTCTTTAAACTATATACTACTGTCATTTAATCTAAAATATTCATCTAAATATTAATAATCAATCATTATTGCAGTTTAGACCAAACAAAAGTCTTACATCTTTTGACAATGTGCGGCAGCCAAGACAAACTGATCAGAAATGAGGAATCCAGCACAGATATGATTCTTGTCCTCCTGAAAAGAAACCATCACTATATCTACATCCACATGAGCTGAGAGAGAGAGAGAAAAAGTGCTGTTAGTCAACTTATTCAGCACACAAGAAACATCTTTATGAGGCATCAGCAAAGATGCTGAGACCATACTGACATCTTTTAGGAGCCATTTACAACACTGTTTTCGGTCCCACTTTATGGCCTTAAGTACTATGTACTTACATTTAAATTAATCATTTGATACAATGCACTCTTTGTGTACATGTTTTTACATTGTACTTAAACCTACCCATGCCACCAAACCTGTCCCTAACCTTATCCGCATCCCACCTCAATAACAGCAAAAGTGTTTTTCAATACAATTTGAACATTGTACTTATTTTTTGATGTAAGTAGCCTACATAGTAGTTGAGAGAGAGAGAGAGAGAGGAGAGTCCATGGATCCTTTTAACAGACTGTGATTACGTGTTTCCACAGTTATCAACATTACAAATCTAGTAAAGTTTTTCATATTTTCATTTTTTTTTTTTTTTTAAATGAATATAGATCTATAACGCTATACTCGCTGTTATATTACCTTGGCAGTAAATTACAAATGAACGCTGTTGTGAGGGTGTTTTTCTAATACAACTCACTTTGAAAAGTCATGGAAACACTATCATGGCTGTTTTCACTAACATGGCTATTTTCTTTTGCTATTAGAGCAAATGGCAGTACAAAAATTATATTTGCTGTCATCTTCTTTTCACAACTATAGTATATAAGTTGACCCATGACAACTTTTGCTTCTGAGAACAATGGAAGTGTAAAAAGGGTCCATTTAGAAGTCTGATTTAGAAAAGTGGGGATGTTGACCTCTGGTGTTGAGTTGAGGGAACTGCAGATGTAGATGAAGGTTGAATGGATGTCAAACTTGTTCGAAATAATATTCAGTTGTTCTGATAGACTTTAATAGATTTTGACCTTTATCAAAATTAGAGGAAATAAGGAAATTTAGAAGGGAAGGGGCGTGTATCCATATAATATAACATAATAATGGTTGAATATATTTCTGAATCAACATTCGATTATTCAATTAAATCCTTGGAAAATGGATGTACAAGAAGACATAGACGGGACAGATTGGAATGATGCTTGTCTAAAAGCACAAACACAGACAATAAACACAAGGTTTAAATTACTTTAAAACAAATTTGTATCGTATACTTAAAGGTGATAAAGAGGATCTTTTCGTCGACTGAGAAACCAAAGACTGTTACTGAGTTTTTGAAATGAGCACATGCGTAAGAACAACCCCCCTCCTTCGAAGGAACGCCTCCCAAAACTCGTAAACACTCGTATTGGAACACGAGTGTTTACCACCGGCATTCGCTGTGTTGTGTTAGTGGATTCATTATGTCGGACTCACCGCAGGTAACTCATAATCTGCAGTTGTTACTCCTGTCTCCTGACAAAAACATTGCATGCGGCACCTGTGGAGTGTGGAAAGTTACTGGAGCGCGCAGCCGCGCTCGTCTCTCACAAGGAACATCATGGCAGTGATTGACAAGCCAGAGGGCCAATCTGCGCACGTCTCTCACAAGGAACGTCACGGCAGTGATTGACAAGCCAGAGGGCCAATCGTTTACGCGATGATCGCGTAAACGATTGGCTGATGTTTT
Organism: Culter alburnus; assembly: GCA_028476615.1. Lineage (NCBI taxonomy): Eukaryota > Metazoa > Chordata > Actinopteri > Cypriniformes > Xenocyprididae > Culter > Culter alburnus. The sequence goes on along the minus strand of JAOTNS010000145.1, from coordinate 2,924,753 downwards.
TAAGGCCCTACCTCGTGCACAGATGATGTATATTAATATTATTCCTTTCAGTGCACCTATAGTTTTATCAGTTAGTAAAGACAGTTTCAAGTAATATTGCAAAAATGTATAAAACAAAACATCCTCTTTAGCACCTTTAATCAGAGATGATTAAGATTAGATGTAGCCTACTTGTCTTAGTATAAACTACTCAGAATTACTATTTTAAACAACTAAATCATTTCAAGTAAAATACACTTTGTGAGTATTCCTAACTCATTTATGCAAGTTGTGCTGAGGTGATGTTTTCTGCATACAACTTGGAATTACCGAGTTTACTTTACTTCAAAAGCAATCCAGTTTATTAAAACCATGCAAACCGATTGCCTTAAAAAAACCAAGCGTTACTCAAATGAGTAACATGTACTTGTTTTTTTTTTAAGGCAATTGGTTTGCATGGTTTTAACAAGTAAACTGGATTGCCTTTCACTCTCAAAACAAAGTGTGATTTGTACCTTTATTTAACAGTACAAAAATTGACCCTTCAAAAAGGGTACAAAATTGGCTTTGACAGCGTACAATCGTTGACTATAATGAGATATATATATTTTACACACACACACACACTGAATTAAAATCAGAATTTATTAAATCCTTTTCATTTTCAAATTTTACAACATTTTAAACACATTTTTAAACATTCCATATGAGTCCATCTTGCCGGGTGTTAAAAAGTAACACTGAAGAAGTGTTAAAGTTAATGAGATAATTGATTGATGATTGAGTGATGATTGACAATTAGTGGTGACACCTGATGTTAATCAGCAGAATCACTGAAGACACAGAAAAAGAGAGAGACACAACAACTACAACTGACTTCCAGCTATTAAACATTATTACACTTATTATTAACCAGTTTGATTTTATTTCTGTAATACATCAACAAAAGTTCTTACTGAGAATTAACAGATGTTTAGATGTTAATGTTTTAATGAAAGTTTAGTTTGAAGTCACCATGATGGTGAAAAGCATTTCCTTTAGTTGGGCTCTTGACTTATTTATTCACGTTAGATTATCTCTGACTGCTCCAACTTTGTGTTTGTAGCGCACATTTGTTATGGCCAGAGAAACTACGATTTGAGCTGTGTTTCCCAAAAGCCAAAGTTGATCAATTTAGGTTCACAATGCTTTAGGAAGCACAGTCATAATAGTTGTTTTATCGTTGTGAAATGGACAGATTCATTGGTGATATACAGTATTAACTGGTGATATAGATATTATATTATTCCTTTATAGTAAATCTGTTACCGCTTGAGATCCAGCAGAGCTTTTATAATCTGAAGGGTTTTTTTGAAACACACACAGACATCAAGAATCAGCATATGACCCTCAACAATGGTGACAATCAAACAAAGTGCTTCATGTTGCAGTGCATGATGGGAGCCACCAATCAAAACTCATCCATGACTCCCATCATGCATTGCTGCATGAATAAATTATGCAGCTAAATTGTCCTGTAATTTTCGTAGGTTGATCATGTTTGCTTTTATTTTTCTGTTGTTTTGTTGTGACAGTAGCTTGTTTTTGTGATGTTGTGTGTTGTTGTCAGTATTCATATCGTCACCGTCTTGAGGGTCATATGCTGATTCTTGATGTCTGTGTGTGTTTAAACACTGGAGCTTCAGTGCATAATGTGTTATTCTTAAAAAACAGAAAAAAAAGGTCATACTATTGTTGGATCTCAAGCTGTAACATCACAGGACTACAATCATTAATACTAAAGCTACACATCAAGCACACGGTCAGAGATTTAGACTCTAAACGACATCAGGCCATCACATGATGATTATATCATCATCAAATTATATTGTGACCAGATCATATTTTCTCTGACCATAACAAATGTGCTTTACAAACACAAAGTTGGAGCAATCAGAGGAAAAATTAATAATAAAAGGTAAAGAGTCAAGAGCCCAACTAAAGCAAACACTGACCTCTTTCATGGTGACTTTAAATGAAACATTCCATAAAACATTAATTAACACCTTTTTTCTCTCTTTCCTTCAATGATTCTGCTTATTAATCAGGTGTCACCACTAATTGTCAATCATCACTCAATCATCATCAATTATCTCATTAACTTTAACACTGCTTCAGTGTTACTTTTTAACACCCGGTAAGATGGACTCATATGGAGTGTTTAAAATGTTGTAAAATGTGAAAATGAAAAGGATTTAATAAATTCTGATTTTAATTCAGCGTGTATGTGTGTGTAAAATATATATATCTCATTATATTCAACGATTGTACGCTGTCAAAGCCAGTTTTGTACCCTTTTTGAAGGGTCAGTTTTTGTACTGTTAAATAAAGGTACAAAATTGTCACCAAAGGTACAAAACTGGTTGCTTAAGGTACAAATCACAAGGGTACAAATTTGTACCTTTGTACCATTGTACCCATAAAGGTACAATTATGTACTTTATTTTCGAGTGTATGCAGAAAACATCACCTTAGCACAGCTTGCATAAATGAGTTAGGAATACTCACAAAGTGTATTTTACTTGAAATGATTTAGTTGTTTAAAATAGTAATTCTGAGTAGTTTATACTAAAACAAGTACATCTAAAGTAAATGATTAAGTATACAATACAAATTTGTTTTAAAGGTGCCCTCGAATGAAAAATTGAATTTATCTTGGCATTGTTAAATAACAAGAGTTCAGTACATGAAAATGACATACAGTGAGTTTCAAACTCCATTGTTTCCTCCTCTTATATAAATCTCATTTTTTAAAAGACTTCCGGAAAACACTGGATCTCAACATAACACCGACTGTTACGTAACAGTCGGGATCATTAATATGTATGACCCCAATATTTGCATAATGCCAGCCCATTCGACGCATTAGACAAGGAAAGGCAGTATTAACGGCTGGATCTGTGCACAGACAAGGTAAGCAAGCAAGAACAACAGCGAAAAATGGCAGATGGAGCAATAATAACTGACATGATCCATGATATCATGATTTTTAGTGATATTTGTAAAATTGTCTTTCTAAATGTTTCATTAGCATGTTGCTAATACTGTTAAATGTGGTTAAAGTTACCATCGTTTCTTACTGTATTCACGGAGACGAGAGTCGTTGCTATTTCATTTTTAACACGTGCAGTCTGTATAATGCATAAACACAACTTCATTCTTTATAAATCTCTCCAACAGTGTATAATGTTAGCTTTAGCCACAGAGCATAGCCTCAAACTCACACAAAATCAAACGTAACCATCTAAATAAATACTTTACTCACATAATTCGAAGCATGCATACAGCATGCATGACGAACATCTTGTAAAGATCATTTGAGGGTTATATTAGCTGTGTAAACTTTGTTTATGCGATGTATATATAGTCGAGAGCTTGTGGGGCAGAGGGAACGCATCTCTTAAAGGGGCCGTGCTGAAAAATCAGTGCATAGTTAATGATGCCCAAAATAGGCAGCTAAAAAATTAATTAAAAAAAATCTATGGGGTATTTTGAGCTGAACTCACAGACACATTCAGGGGACACCTAGGACTTATATTACATCTTGTAAAAAAACAATCTAGGGCACCTTTAAGTTACTTGAACTCTTGTAAGTGTACAATACTAGACAGGCACTTGTTAGTTCTACATACTATTCCTATTCACCTTACTTGTTTTTTTCAAGGCAATCGGTTTGCATGCTTTTTTTAAGTAAGGTTTACTTATTGGATTTTACAGTGTAGTATAAATATATATAAAAGGTGGGTGGAGACACTGAGCTTCCAGTAAGTTTTTTCTTTCAGTTTGTGGTGTCATTAACTCTGATAATAAGATTAGATAATCTTTGTGGCTTGACGATGAGATGATTAAACATGCTAACAGTGCACAGAGCTTTGAATATAAAGTAGCATGTAAATCTAGCCATTCAAGGTAGAGTTTTTTCTCGTATAGCATAAGATGAAAAAAAAGGGGGGGGGGGAAGATGTTTCTGCTTAGTTTGAACTTAATGAAACTCCTAAGAAATGTGGTTTTTACATAGGTTTTTACAGGCTACACCGCTAGAGGGCACACACATGTAAACAATTATCTGTATCTTTTAAAAAATACTTAGTGCTCAAGATACTTACTATCCTAATTGAGGTTTGCATATGCAATGATAAACAGGTCACATGACCCTAACTGCGTTGACAAGATTATTTTACATATTCAGTCTAATGTATTTCCTGGTATGCTTACATTGCATTGGAGCAGGCTTTGGAGCCATTTGAAGCATTTTTTTCTAGATAAATTTGTGGTCTTTCTTGAAATGGCATGCATAGCAAAAGATGAAGCAATTTTGCATTAGGCTATTTATATGCAGTAAAACTTCACACCCATTGTAGTAAGATCTGCTATTCAGCTCATGAGTTCCAACCTCAAGTGTCAGATAATGGCAACAAAAAGAGTATGCATGGTGTCAGAATTAACACTTGCATGCAATATATGAAACATGAATATGCTTGAATATATACTTGGGCCGGCCGACAACAAACAGTTATGAGGCTTTTAAGCATAAGTTTTGTGTTTGTAGAAGTAGACCAGAAGCTGTCAGCCTTTTGACATGAAGTACTAATTGTCGTCTTTATTATTAATCATTGAAACTCCAAATCAAAAATAAAATATATAATGGCTACAAAACGCATGTTAAGGTCTGTGATATTGTTCTCAAACTGCAGAAGTAAGGTGTGCACAAGTGCAGTACAAATACTTTCCCTCTCGATTAACTTTATGGGAGCTCAGGAAATAAATGTGTGGAAGAAAAATTATATTTTGTTTGCATAATGCATCTAGACAGGATGTTACTGCAATTTTATGAGGTTGTAACATTGAGGACCATTTGACTTATTGTTCTTAAAACATGATACTTTATTAGAACAAGATGTGGGAAAAATCTGTGAAACATTTGGAAACATTTTTTATTAAGCACTAGTACTACACATCTTTTTAATATTCTTATCTTATTATTATAAAGTCAATTATTATTTTTCAATTATATTTTCGATCCATTGAAGAAATGCTGAAATCTTAGTGTACACATTAGGATGCTCAGGTGAATTGCAGAGATATTCATATGCAAAAGATGTGATCCCAACAGCAGTGTCTCCACAAACCAAAGGACCTCCTGAATCCCCCTGTTAAAAGTCAAGCATCAGTGCGTCACAAAAATGCCAGTTATCACCTTTCTCTCTTCAGCACATTTAGACTACTTCATTCATTATAAAGTGTTATATAAATTGAAATAATAATTTGTTTATTTATTGTTCTAATGTATTTGTTAATTACTAATATTATCATTATTCAATTGTTAATTATGTTTTTTTACATACATTACAGGTTCCTCCTTTGCCATATACACACATCATTTGTGCAGCTGAGAAAGTCCATTTCCAAATATTTTCACATATTGTGTTATTCATGATCTTCACGTTCGTTTCCATTAGAACTGGGCTTGAAGTGCCATTAGTTACTAAAGTTCCCCAGCCTGCAACACTGCAATCAGAATCTGCATCGATGTCTCCTTTTGTCTTTGGTATGGAAATCCATTTGACATTTTCATTATTTTTGACTTTTTTCTCTAGCTGCAATCCAAAAACAGAATTAGTGTTAATAGGCATGTGTTTAAATGATTAGATATCATTTTGAAGAACTAGTATGCAGTCTGTTACCCTCAAAAGCATGATGTCATTCCGAAAAGGTTCTTCACTATAATCCAAATGTCTGTAATAGGACTTCACATCAATACGGACAGCTCCTTCATTCCTTTTTCGTAGGTCATGTGCACCAACCACAACTGTCAGCTCTTCTGTTCTGTTTATGGAAACATTAATCTTAACTTCAGCTTTTAGGTTTCGTTTCTTTATTCTTTCAGGAAAGATTGTGAAGGAATGATGAAACCATTTAAATAAGATTTTAGTTTTAATCTTCTTACGAAGATTTCAGATGTATTCTATTCTATTCTATTCTATATATTGTAATCATGATCACAACTTGTAATAATTGCTTTAATGAGATCATTGTTTCTGCTTAACTGAATACATGATGTTAGCTAACTGCATTATTTGTATTATTTTAGCACATTTTAAGACATATGGACATTACTTGGACACAGTCACTGCTGATAACAGATTACTCTAAATTGTAATGTAGAAATGTGATTTTTTTTCTGTAAACGCCTTTGAAACCATATGTATTGTGAAAAGCACTATACAAATAAATGCAAATTAATTTAAATTGAAAATTCATGATTTTAGCACAGACAAAAGTACAGTCTTACTTGTTTCTGCAATGTGCGGCAGTCAACACAACTCATCAGAAATGAGGAATCCACCGCAGATATGTTGAGAGTTTTTCTGAAGAGAAACCATATAGGGTCTAGAGTGGGGTTTGGCTTCCTTGCCATTCACTATATCCACATGAGCTGAAAGAGGTGATATCAGTAACTTATTCAGCACATACCAATTAATCATTCTTAAAAAACAGTATAACATGCTGTTATATAATCAATCTCACCAGTGAAGGTCAGGTGTGGCAGCAGAGAGGCCAGCAGGAGCAGAGAGATGATGATGGTCATGCTGAAGATGGCGATCACTGAGTGTCCTCAGAAGAAGCAGAGTATAAATGTTTGAGTGGGTGGAGACTCTGTTTCTCACTTTGTGATGTCAGTAACACCTTGAGTAATTTCTTGCTAATCCTTGTGGTCTTATGTCCAAAACTTGTTACCATCAGTAAGTACCTCATCTGTCAAGCACCAATAATGACACTGGTGTGTGTGAAAAAAGCAAGGTCCAAAGTCTCTTTAAGGTTCACACAATGGCCACTTTTGTAATGCCCTGAGATATGTTTCTATGTAGTTAATATAGTACAAAATATCTGCATGATCAGATTCTTTGTTTCTGCTGTAGTCTCACCACTGTAAATTTTTTTATTGAGAGGAAAGCACAAAGCACATATTTATGCATGTTACAATGTTTATTATGTTTATTGATTGAAGATTTGGGGGGAAATCAACTTAACTTTCAAAAAACAAAAATCACCCCATTTCATCTGCAATTAATTCATTTAACATTTCCAATAATGCTCTTTATTTATTCCATTGAAGATAGATCTTTATATAAACTTCAGGTAGTTTAAGTGAATTTCATGTACAGTAATTACAATTTATTGGTATAGTTCGGATGCTCCACCACAGATATGTTGCTCCTTCGCTTGGATAGAAACCATGTAAGGTCTGGAGTGAGGTTTTGCTTCTTTGCCGTTCACTATACCCACACTCACACGAGCTGAGAGAGATATTGTTAGTTATTATATATCCCCCTCACTGATTCATATTAACTTGGGTTATTAGTATTTTGTTTTGTCAGTCTCACCAGTGAAGGTCAGGTGTGGCAGCAGAGAGGCCAGCAGGAGCGATGATGATGGTCATGATGAAGATGATGATTGATGAGTTCTTGCTGGCTAAACATAGTATAAATATATATAAAAGGTGGATGAAGACATTGAGCTTCCTTCCTTAGTGCTAAAGATACTTAGTATCATTATTCAATCCAAGTATGTGAAAGAGTTTGCATATGCGCTGATAAACAGGTCACATGACCCTAACTGCATTGATGAGTTTGTTTTACATATTCAGTCTAATGTATTTCCTGCTATGCTTACATTGCACTGGAACTGAGCCATATAAATTTCTATATAAATATGTGGTCTTTCTTGAAATAGTGTGTTTGAGCAAAAGATCTAGCAGTTTTGCATTATTTAGATGCAGTAAACTTCACACCCATTGTAGAGGCTATTCAGCTCATAAGCTCCAACCTCATTGTCAACCAAGTGTCAGACAAAAAAAAAAAAAAAAAATAAACTGTTAAAAGAGTATGCATAGTGTCACAATTAACACTTGCATGCAAGATATGAAACACGAATATGCTTGAATATATACAGTACAGTCCAAAAGTTTGGAACCACTAAGATTTTTAATGTTTTTAAAAGAAGTTTCGTCTGCTCACCAAGGCTACATTTATTTAATTAAAAATACAGTAAAACAGTAATATTGTGAAATATTATTACAATTTAAAATAACTGTTTTCTATTTGAATATATTTCACAAAGTAATTTATTCCTGTGATGGCAAAGTTGAATTTTCAGCATCATTACTCCAGTCTTCAGTGTCACATGATCCTTCAGAAATCATTCTAATATGCTGATTTGCTGCTCAATAAACATTGATTATTTTAATGTTGAAAACAGTTGTGTACTTTTTTTCAGGATTCCTTGATGAATAGAAAGTTCAAAAGAACAGCATTTATCTGAAATACAAAGCTTCTGTAGCATTATACACTACCGTTCAAAAGTTTGGGGTCAGTCCTTTTTATTTTATTTTTTTGAAAAGAAATTAAAGAAATGAATACTTTTATTCAGCAAGGATGCATTAAATCAATCAAAAGTGGCAGTAAAGACATTTATAATGTTACAAAAGATTAGATTTCGGATAAACACTGTTCTTTTGAACTTTCTATTCATCAAATAATCCTAAAAAAAAAATTTGTACACAAATATTTTGTACAATTGTACACATTAAATGTTTCTTGAGCAGCAGATCAGCATATTAGAATGATTTCTGAAGGATCATGTGACACTGAAGACTGGAGTAATGATGCTGAAAATTCAGCTTTGCCATCACAGGAATAAATTACTTTGTGAAATATATTCAAATAGAAAACAGTTATTTTAAATTGTAATAATATTTCACAATATTACTGTTTTTACTGTATTTTTAATTAAATAAATGTAGCCTTGGTGAGCAGACGAAACTTCTTTTAAAAACATTAAAAATCTTAGTGGTTCCAAACTTTTGGACTGTACTGTACTTGGGCCGGCCGACAACACACAGTTATGAGGCTTTTAAGCTTGATAAGTTTTAAGCCTAAAATTTTTAGCCTTTTGACACGACGTACTAATTGTCATCTTTATTATTAATCATTGAAACTCCAAATAAAAAATAAAATGTATAATGGCTACAAAACATATGTTAAGGTCTGTGATATTGTTCTCAAACTGCAGGAGTAAGGTGTGCACAAGTGCAGTAGCTACAAATACCTTCCCTCTCGATTAACTTTATGGGAGCTCAGGAAATAAATGTGTGGAAGAAAAATTATATTTTGTTTGCATAATGCATCTAGACAGGATGTTACTGCAATTTTATGAGGTTGTAACATTGAGGACCATTTGACTTATTGTTCTTAAAACATGATACTTTATTAGAACAAGATGTGGGAAAAATCTGTGAAACATTTGGAAACATTTTTTATTAAGCACTAGTACTACACATCTTTTTTATTATTATAAAGTCAATTATTATTTTTTCAATTATATTTTCGATCCATTGAAGAAATGCTGAAATCTTAGTATACACATTAGGATGCTTTGAATTGCAGAGATATTTATATCCAGTTGCCTGATCGGCCCCTGATTGGGACGCAGCACAAGTTTAATTTCCACACATAATCCTACAGGGGGCACAATTTCATAGCGTGGTCTTTATGTTGTAATACACACTTTCTGTCAGAAGAGGCCTCTATAAACACATCTGATGTGAGTTTTGGCTTTGCCAACTCATGTAAATGCCTTAAAAAGTTACAAAAACGTCATTATGGATGCAATAATATATTCATTATACTAATATACTGTATTTCATTACTAGTGTAGTATAAGTTTGAAGTATCTGATATATAAGTGGACAGCATACTGTGTCTTTTATATGGTTTAAAGGTGCAATATGTAATATTTTTGCAGTAAAATATCAAAAAAAACACTAGGCCAGTGTTATAATATTTGTTCACTTCAGTACTTACAATATCCCAAATGTTTCCAACTATTTGTAAATCGTGAGAAAATTGCCATTTTAACGAAGGCTCCGGGACGTGTGAGGAGTCGCCTGTCAATTGCATCATACCCACGTTACCCTCGGTTTTGATATATTTATAGACAGCAAACTAATTGTTGTTATATAGCTCAACATGTTTAGTCTTATTGTTTAAATCTAATTTTCTTGATTTTTTGTGAGTACCATGCTTTACCATGCCTCAGAGAAAAACACTATTTTGTCAATAGCTAACATAGCATAATCAGATGCAGCTTTATTTTTAGTAACAGTCATACAGCATTTTCTCCATCATACAATATGTTTTAAAATGAATTGCCATTTATCAACACAAGCCATCCAGCATTTAATATGATATTCTAAAACCGAACGAACGCACAGAGTAACGTTATAACATAATTTTCAACACTCTCAAATGTATCTAATATAATAAACAGAGCTGTGTTACCTCATACTCATGACCAGAAAAACAGAAGCAGCGCCGGCGACTGTGGCATAATAAAAGTTCTGCTGCTTGTGAGGCGTGTGTTGCGCAATCGCTCCAGCGGCCTCATTCAGCTCCCACAACACTCGGTCCTGCTCTACTTCATACTACAGTAACAATAATAATCTCATCCATAAACATGAGTTCTTCCCGACTCCAATCCCTATTCTTTTGCACCGTGCGTTGAGGTGGAGACCACATGTCCCAAGATTCTACTCGGCAAAACTTGGCATCATCAAGCTACGCCTTTGTTTTGAATAGGCTTCTAGCGGACAAAATTATTACATATTGTACCTTTAAGTAAAACAAATGCCTTCATAAAGGTATAAATTGTCCCCCAAAATTGTGCATACTGTTTACAACTACTTTCTTCTTTTGTCTTAGTATTGATTTCCTTTATTTTAACTTATTCTAACTGCATAAATATCAGCATTTTATTTTTTAAAGGTGCCCTAGAATTAAAAATTGAATTTTCCTCGGCATAGTTAAATAACAAGAGTTCAGTACATGGAAATGACATACAGTGAGTCTCAAACTCCATTGTTTCCTCCTTCTTATATAAATCTCATTTGTTTAAAAGACCTCCGAAGAACAGGCGAATCTCAATATAACACCGACTGTTACGTAACAGTCGGGATCATTAATATGTACGCCCCCAATATTTGCATATGCCAGCTCATGTTCAAAGGCATTACACAAGGGCAGCCAGTATTAACATCTGGATGTGCACAGCTGAATCATCAGACTAGGTAAGCAAGCAAGGACAATAGCAAAAAATGGCAGATGGAGCAATAATAACTGACATGATCCATGATAACATGATATTTTTAGTGATATTTGTAAATTGTCTTTCTAAATGTTTCGTTAGCATGTTGCTAATGTACTGTTAAATGTGGTTAAAGTTACCATCGTTTCTTAATGTATTCATGGAGACAAGAGCCATCGCTATTTTCATTTTTTAAACACTTGCAGTCTGTATAATTCATAAACACAACTTCATTCTTTATAAATCTCTCCAACAGTGTAGCATTAGCCATTAGCCACAGAGCACAGCCTCAAACTCATTCAGAATCAAATGTAGACATCCAAATAAACACTGTACTTACGCGATTAGACATGCTGCATGATGAACACTTTGTAAAGATCCATTTTGAGGGTTATATTAGCTGTGTGAACTTTGTTTATGCTGTTCAAAGCAAGCGCGAGCTCCGTGGGCGGGGGAGCATGAGCATTTAAAGGGGCCGCAGCCTGAATCGGTGCTTAGTTAATGATGCCCCAAAATAGGCAGTTAAAAAAATTAATTAAAAAAAATCTATGGGGTATTTTGAGCTGAAACTTCACAGACACATTCAGGGGACACCTTAGACTTATATTACATCTTGTAAAAAAATGTTCGATGGCACCTTTAACTCTTTCACACATAGAGTTGCTACAGTAGATAGCTGCCATTTCTTGTGTATGAATGGGTTTTGATTGCATAGTTGCATATCAACCACTACAGCGGACACTAGTGCCTCATCCTATACACTGCCACCAAGTGGCAAGCTGTTGTATGTGGATTTTTTTCTCCAAACCAAGAAATGGTCAAGTTGATCCAGAATATCCATTCCTTCTATCCTAAGAGACTCTTGCAGGTAAAAAAAAACACAAAACAAACAAACAAACAAACAAACAAAAAAAAACAGAAAGTAACATCTAAGAGAAGTCATATCATTGTTAAATTTTCCAAGTATTTTGATTGGGATGACATTCTGATTAATCGTCTACTAAATTGGACATCATGTAAATAACTATATTTCAGCTACAATTTACTATTACTCTGATTGTTGTTCTTGAAAATACTTAATCTGCAGTAACTTTTTTGGCTGTAAATAAATTTGTTATTAGAATAATTTGCAAATTGCATTAAAAAATAATGTTATTACGTAATGTGCGTTACTTGTAATGCATTACTTTACTCATTAAAATAGAAAAGTAATCTGATTGCGTATTAATAGTTTTTCCACAGTCTGAAAACATCAGCAGATCAATGTAGATTGTAGTCTCAGGTTTTCTCATAGAGGAGAGCTTTGGTAGAAATTTGTCAGTTTTGAACATCAGAAAAAATTAATGTACTGCGGGGGAGCATGAGCGTTTCTTACATAGTCTGAGGTGGATTTCCAGATTTGAACCTCCACCAGATCTTTGATAGAAGATATCAAAAAACATGCAACGTTCAACTTGTATGAAGTTCTACTCCATCTGCTGGTCAAACATGAATGCAGTTTTTTTTGCAAAGAGTTTGCAATAACTGAAGTTGTATTATATTTTATATATTTAATTAATATATATATATATATATATATATACAGTGGGTACGGAAAGTATTCAGACCCCCTTAAGTTTTTCACTCTTTGTTTTATTGCAGCCATTTGCTAAAATCATTTAAGTTATTTTTTTTTTTCCTCATTAATGTACACACAGCACCCCATATTGACAGAAAAACACAGAATTGTTGACATTTTTGCAGATTTATTAAAAAAAGAAAAACTGAAATATCACATGGTCCTAAGTATTCAGACCCTTTGCTCAGTATTTAGTAGAAGCACCCTTTTGATCTAATACAGCCATGAGCCTTTTTGGGAAAGATGCAACAAGTTTCTCACACCTGGATTTGGGGATCCTCTGCCATTCCTCCTTGCAGATCCTCTCCAGTTCTGTCAGGTTGGATGGTAAACGTTGGTGGACAGCCATTTTTAGGTCTCTCCAGAGATGCTCAATTGGGTTTAAGTCAGGGCTCTGGCTGGGCCATTCAAGAACAGTCACGGAGTTGTTGTGAAGCCACTCCTTCGTTATTTTAGCTGTGTGCTTAGGGTCATTGTCTTGTTGGAAGGTAAACCTTCGGCCCAGTCAAGTCAAGTCAAGTCAAATTTATTTATATAGCGCTTTTTACAATTGATAATTGTTTCAAAGCAGCTTTACATATCTTTACAGTCTGAGGTCCTGAGCACTCTGGAGAAGGTTTTCATCCAGGATATCCCTGTACTTGGCCGCATTCATCTTTCCCTCGATTGCAACCAGTCGTCCTGTCCCTGCAGCTGAAAAACACCCCCACAGCATGATGCTTCCACCATCATGCTTCACTGTTGGGACTGTATTGGACAGGTGATGAGCAGTGCCTGGTTTTTCTCCACACATACCGCTTAGAATTATGGCCAAAAAGTTCTATCTTGGTCTCATCAGACCAGAGAATCTTATTTCTCACCATCTTGGAGTCCTTCGGGTGTTTTTTAGCAAACTCCATGTGGGCTTTCATGGGTCTTGCACTGAGGAGAGGCTTCCGTCGGGCCACTCTGCCATAAAGCCCCGACTGGTGGAGGGCTGCAGTGATGGATGACTTTCTACAACTTTCTCCCATCTCCCGACTGCATCTCTGGAGCTCAGCCACAGTGATCTTTGGGTTCTTCTTTACCTCTCTCACCAAGGCTCTTCTCCCCCGATAGCTCAGTTTGGCCGGACGGCCAGCTCTAGGAAGGTTCTGTCATCCCAAACGTCTTCCATTTAAGGATTATGGAGGCCACTGTGCTCTTAGGAACCTTAAGTGCAGCAGAATTTTTTTTGTAACCTTGGCCAGATCTGTGCCTTGCCACAATTCTGTCTCTGAGCTCTTCAGGCAGTTCCTTTGACCTCATGATTCTCATTTTCTCTGACATGCACTGTGAGCTGTAAGGTCTTATATAGACAGGTGTGGCTTTCCAATCAAGTCCAATCAGTATAATCAAACACAGCTGGACTCAAATGAAGGTGTAGAACCATCTCAAGGATGATCAGAAGAAATGGACAGCACCTGAGTTAAATATATGAGTGTCACAGCAAAGGGTCTGAATACTTAGGACCATGTGATATTTCAGTTTTTCTTTTTTAATATATCTGCAAAAATGTCAACAATTCTGTGTTTTTCTGTCAATATGGGGTGCTGTGTGTACATTAATGAGGAAAAAAATGAACTTAAATGATTTTAGCAAATGGCTGCAATATAACAAAGAGTGAAAAATTTAAGGGGGTCTGAATACTTTCCGTACCCACTGTATATATTATAGTTTTCACATGATTTTGTATTTTATTCGTTGGTTTGTTAAATACAGACAGTATTAATGTGTTATTACTCTAATGTATCTCTATACAGTATCTCTTCAGTGTAAACATAAAACACCTACTACTCAAGTGGACATCTGAAAAAATGTGTAAAAAAATGTTTGTTTTTCATGTCCTAAGAGATATAAAAACACACAGGGGAAAAAAAAAAAAAACCCTGACTGAGGTTGTCATAATTCACGCATGAAAGGTTTAATACTAGTAGTGACACAGAGACTTAGAAACTTAAAAAGATAGAAACTTCAGGAAAGGAAAATAAGGGACAATCATGGTTCTTTATAGGAAAATAAGGGACAGAAAAAGGGACACTCAAAATATTTGTATTATACCATACAGTGTATGTCATTTCAGGATCTGCAGTTAAGTATGTGTATAAAAGATGTATAAAAGTTTCTCAGACATAAACACATTTGGGTAATTTTGTGTCAAAATCAACCAAAATTTCAGAAACTTTCCCTGCTCAATTTTTTCTGAAGAAAGACAAACTAAATCAAGAAGAAAGCCAAAATATTAAATGTAATGGATGTATATTTACTAAGTAATCCAATATTTTGTAGAAAGGGGGAGGGGGTCAGAATTACAATTTTCACCTGAGATTTGGAGTCAGATTACAGGGTGTTACGTTGAGGTTGCAATAGAGACGATGTAAACACAAACTTCTACAAAACAGGGTATTTAACCCTTTGACACGTACGATCACACCGGTGTGATCAGTCTTGGCTGGTCCCTGGAGCGTACGATCACACCAGTGTGATTAGAACGTTCAGTGCATCACGTGATCACCTGCCAAATTCAAATGTGCGTGCGCGCTTTGGTTGGCGCTAAACCAGAGACGGACGTGCGCAGCGCTTTTCATATATTACATATTATCAAAGTCCCTTTAAGACAAGTCATTTCACTCGGCAGCCATCTTTGAAACGGGCATCATGCAATCTCTTTGAATGAGGAAACATCAAATTCTCCAAAACTGTTCGCCAACATTACGAATAAATTTCATATTTGAAATCACCAATGAAATCTAACAACAACCAGCTCATAAATTTAGTTTCTAAACGCTCGAATCATGACAAAAAAAAAACTGTATTTTTTCAGGCAGGATTAAGCTAATGCGCATGCGCAGACCTAAATGCGCGTCTCTTTGGAGGCGCGTGTCTGACTGTTTCTATAGAAACCGGTGATTCTAATGGCCGCTGAAGTGACGCGATGACTTTACCAGTCGGCGATTGGCTCTTATTTAGAAGGCGGGACTTATTCCGCCATATTGCGCGTTACACTTTCTCCCATTCAAAACAATACGAGTGACACGTCTTGTGTTATTCTATAGTCTTTGATATTATGCAGTGTTTTCAACCAAACAATGTTTATTTTAGGTTTCAGACATTTAAATACACATGAGTACTAACAAAACAATATATTTAGAGTTTGTAAAATACACAATGATGTCTATAGAAGCGGAAATAACAAACCTTTCCATTATAATTAGACGACACGTTTTATTCGTATCAGGTACACATTGTGAAAGTAATTTTAAAGCTTACTTTATTCTTCCCCAGTTCACCGACTCACTTACTTTCATGTATTTCGGAGGTGAGTGGAAATTCACGGGTTGTAAATCCAACAGATCCGATTCTCTGTGCGGCGCAAACTAACATGGCGGCGCCCATCGCTCATATGGCTCAACTAACATGATCGTTATAAAAGTGTTTAAACAGCAAAACACATCCACTTGCACATATTTGGCAATCGGAATATTAGATATTTCATGCTATAGTTAACACATTTGTGAATATATTGAATAAAAAAGGAAAAATTAAATGAAAGCAGATCATCATTCATACAGTGCTGCGGTGTGTCACGTAACAAGCAATGACGCGTCACCATGGAAACCATAAAGTGATACGTTCTAAATAACGGTCGCCTTAAAAAAACTCACGCTGGGGGGTCAGCCAGAATATTTTAAACTTACGTGCGAAAGGGTTAATCATACGAAGGAGAATAGATACAACCAAACACACGTTTACACAACAACAAGAACAGACAAGGAGTGAAGGGAGTGAGTCCATTATAAAGGGAGTGCAGATGATCAAGTCCAGGTGCAGGTGATGAGTGCTGATGGGGAGATGACGAGGAAGTGAGTGCAGGTGATGAAATACGGAGGATTATGGGTAATGGAGTCCGGGAACAGAGGGAACTGTGACATTACCTCCCCCTCCCGGTAGGCGTGGCCTCGCGCCGTTGATGGAACAACCGGGGAGGGGGGGTGGGTGCCCTGGAGACCTCACGCAGGTGCAGGGAGAGGAGCGGATGGGAACGGAGGTCTCCAGGGTGGGTCCAAGAGTTCAGGCAGCCATGGCGGGTCAGAGGCCGTGGGCGGCCATGGCAGGTCTGGAGCCTTAGCAGGCCATGGCAATGCTGAAACCCCGCCCATGAGTTCCCCACCCACGGGTACATATTTTTTCAATTAAAGCGAAGTAGAGAACTTAGAGAATTAGCCTATATAGACTGCTTTTGGTGCTTGAGACTTTTGGTGCTTGAGACTTTTGAGATTATTTTGTGTTTCAATAATGAGGTTCAAGAATAATAATGAGGCTACAAGCTAGGCTACTTAAATGAGCGTAACATTTTTTTTTTTTTCTCAGTGAAACAGTGAAAGGGATTTGCCGTTAACGTGAGACCCACTCGCTGTGAAGCCGGCAGAGGAGTCTCCCTGAACGGCTATGTTCGCAAATTTGTCTCAATTAAAGGAATGATTCATTCTCAAATTAGAACGCATGCCTGAGAATACGGGACAAACTGCGTTCAGCATGCCTTTCATGGAACGCTTCTTTGATGCCGATTCCGTATTATTGTGCACAAATGTCTGGTGGATATGATTTATTTTTATATGCTATTAGTACACTCAATAACATTAAAAGAAGGTCAGACAAACCAGATGGAACCAGCATGTGCGTCTGATACAGCCATTATTAGTATCAAGTTATCTTCATTGTCAGAGAAAATAATGACAGAGCATTGAAGCTGTATTGGCTAGTGCTCTCGCCGAGTCTGATACTTAGGCTACTAACCTATTGGAAAGAGTCCAAAATAAATGGCCTGTTCATGGCTAGGCATGCTTATTTTACAAATGTGTTGGATTGAAGGAAAAGAAACTGATTAAAACCTAACTTTAAACATTCAGTGAGGGAAAATACAACGTTTGAGCTGTTGAGAAATATGCAGTCCAGACCGCGGTGAGAGAAGACAGAATATTTAGGCCTACCTTTCTCATACACAATCGCAAACAGCAGCTTGGCATGGTTGAGGATTCCCGCCAGTGTTAATCCTGTCAACAGAATTACGGACTAAAATGTTCGTTAATGAGGTGTTTTCATTATTATTTACCCAACGATAACTCTTAAAGTACACATGAAATCAAAATTGACCTTATTTATTTTGTTAGCTCAAATTGCTAGTTTTGTGGTGAACAATTCATCCGTGCAAGTCAATCCACACAGAAAAATAGTTTGGCTTCGTAATATTTAATCAAAATCTGAAAATGCTCCTCCCCTCTGCAACGGTGCCCCTTCTCTAATGACTTCAGTTTGACGGCTTGGTTAAACGCTTAAAGAGGGGTAGTTCAATGCGATTTCACTTTTTTAACTTTAGTTAGTGTGTAATGTTGCTGCTTTAGCATAAACAGTATCTGCAAAGTTACAGCGCTGAAAGTTCAATGCAAACGGAGATATTGTCTTTTAAAGTTATGGCAGTTTAATGCCTTCAAAAGCGACCGGTTTGGACTACAACAAGCTTCTTCCCGGGTTGGTGACATCATAAACCCTGCAAAACACACCCCCAGGAACATGATACAAAGTGGGCGATGCCATGTGGCGCAGCATGTGGAAGCGGAAGAGTTGTGTACACCGGACACGAGGGGCGCGTCAAAAGATAATATAACCCATCTGTGGCGACCAGGGCGGGTGAAAGCCATGAGGGAACGGCGCGAGGCCGGTGACGCAAGTGATAACGAGCATCACCTGGGAGGCGCACCGGCCTTGAGTCTCTCACGGAGGAGCTCCGGGAGCATAAAAGGAGGAGCGACGACTGTGAAGGACGAGAGAGGACCAGGCCTGGACTTTACGTTATGTTTTATTATGTTTGTGTGGCCGGCAGACGTCCGCGAGGGTCTGCCGGCATTACTTTCGTTTTGTTCTTTGTTTATTTTGGAATTAAAACTTTGTTTGAACGTTCGCCGGTTCCCGCCTCCTTCTTCCTGTTTACGAACTGTGTTACACCATCTGTGATATTTTCTACACTGGATGCGGCGCTGAAGACAGCTTCCAGAATCTACACGAGTTTAATGCTGGATTTGCACAAAGGCTATTACTGAAATAAGCAGTTCCCACTTTAAAAGCAGAAGCTGCTGTTATTGGCTTCAAACTGTAAGTACGTTTTATTGTTTGTACATGTGTTTTAAACGTATAGTTCTGTTGCTATTTTTGGTTGCATCAAAGACATATACAAAGAGCAACCCGTTTTTGCTTCGCTTGCCAGTTAGCTAAATTCTAAGCATACTTCTACATACTACACAAAAGGTCATTGCAAAAGAAGCTGGCTGTTCACAGAGCTCTGTGTCCAAGCACATTAATAGAGAGGCGAAGGGAAGGAAAAGATGTGGTAGAAAAAAGTGTACAAGCAATAGGGATAACCACACCCTGGAGAGGATTGTGAAACAAAACCCATTCAAAAATGTGGGGGAGATTCACAAAGAATGGACTGCAGCTGGAGTCAGTGCTTCAAGAACCACTACGCACAGAAGTATGCAAGACATGGGTTTCAGCTGTCGCATTCCTTGTGTCAAGCCACTCTTGAACAACAGACAACGTCAGAAGCGTCTAAAGACGAAAAGGACTGGACTGCTGCTGAGTGGTCCAAAGTTATGTTCTCTGATGAAAGTAAATTTTGCATTTCCTTTGGAAATCAGGGTCCCAGAGTCTGGAGGAAGAGAGGAGAGGCACACAATCCACGTTGCTTGAGGTCCAGTGTAAAGTTTCCACAGTCAGTGATGGTTTGGGGTGCCATGTCATCTGCTGGTGTTGGTCCACTGTGTTTTCTGAGGTCCAAGGTCAACGCAGCCATATACCAGGAAATTTTAGAGCACTTCATGCTTCCTGCTGCTGACCAACTTTATGGAGATGCCGATTTTGTTTTCCAACAGGACTTGGCACCTGCACACAGTGCCAAAGCTACCAGTACCTGGTTTAAGGACCATGGTATCCCTGTTCTTAATTGGCCAGCAAACTCGCCTGACCTTAACCCCATAGAAAATCTATGGGCTATTGTGAAGAGGAAGATGCGATATGCCAGACCCAACAATGCAGAAGAGCTGAAGGCCACTATCAGAGCAACCTGGGCTCTCATAACACCTGAGCAGTGCCACAGACTGATCGACTCCATGCCACGCCGCATTGCTGCAGTAATTCAGGCAAAAGGAGCCCCAACTAAGTACTGAGTGCTGTACATGCTCATACTTTCATGTTCATACTTTTCAGTTGGCCAAGATTCTAAAATCCTTTCTTGTATTGGTCTTAAGTAATATCTAATTTCTGAGATACTGAATTTGGGATTTTCCTTTGTGTCATAAACTCATCAAAATTAAAAAGAAATAAACATTTGAAATAATCAGTCTGTGTGTAATGAATGAATATAATATACAAGTTTCACTTTTTGAATGGAATAGTAAAATAAATCAACTTTTGTGATATTCTAAGTATATGACCCGCACCTGTATATGAAAGCTAACAACAGCAGCAGCAGCATATCTAAACACTTTGACACAAATACAAAATGAAATACCATTCATAAACGTCCTTTAAAAGCCGCGATTGCACCTTGACCCTCTTCATCTGGGTCTGATTCGCTCAATTGATTCAGCAATATAGACGCTATATTTACATTTTCACTAAGCATAGATGATGTGAGTTTGACCAGAGGCTTCGAAGCTTGTATCAAAAAAACAAAAAAACAATGACACGTGAGCACTGTTCGAGCTTGATTCGTTTTGCCATAACCACGTGATCAGTGACGTCCGACGCTTCGTTTTCGCACACAACCACGGACTGCTTCGTATTCTGATTCACATAACATGAAAACCCTTGCGCATATATGTGAAGTGTCTTTGCTTTAGCAAAGTATATGTCATAATACGAATAATATTTGGTAAACACTTTACTTGAGGGGTGTGCATAAGACTGACATGACACCTTCATAATCTTGACATGACACCGTGTCATGAATATGAAGGAGGTTTTATGCATGTTTATGACAACTGTCATTAAGTGTCATTCGCTTAAATTATGTCATTTTTAATGCAAAGATGACATTTTTGAGATGTCTTGTTACGACAACTTGACATAAACCATATATCATACCTGTCAGGTCTTTGTCATGACAATTGACTTAGCAAAAAATCATAACCTGTCATAAACATGACATAGCAGAAGTATCAAACTTAAAAAACTACTTAGCTTTATGGGTTACACATTACATTACTTTTGGTACACATTCAGTATAGGGAACATAACATATATAACGATTAACTATGACTTTTCCCTCAATAAACTCTTAATTTACTGCTTATTATAGTTAATTGTTAGGTTTAGGTATTGGTAGGATTAAGAATGTAGAATAAGATCATGCAGAATAAGGCATTAATATGTGCTTTATAAGTACTAATAAATAGCCAACATTTTAGCCATATGAATCTAATAGTAATAACAAGTTAAAAGACCCTAAATAAAGTGTTACCATTATTTATAACAGTGTCATCTTTTTACGAAATTTGAAATTGTCTATATCTGACCTTCTGTTGGAGGAAACTTAAAAAAAAAAAAAAAAACATGATGAAAAATAGTCATGACGCTGTTATAAAATTATATTGTCACTTAATGACATTTAATGACAAGTTCATTGTACCACGTACTTTGAGCTCAAGATACATATTCATGACACTATTATAATGGCCACATGAACACAATGTCAAAACCAACCACATGACAGTTTAATGCAATGTTAACCCATAAAGCTAATGATGTCAAGTTGTCATGACAAAGACACTGACAGGTATGATGTATTGGTTTATGTCAAGTTGTCATAACACGGACATCTCAAACAATGTCATCTTGCATTAAAAATGACAAATTGAGCAAATGACACTTAATGACGTTGTCATAAACATTCATAAAAACCTCCTTCATATTCATGACATGTGTCATGTCATGATTATGAAGTTCATGTCCGTCTTATGCACACCCCTTCAAGTAAGTGTTACCACAAAGTTGTATTTATATTTTCATACCTATGACACAAAAATTTATAATTAAGTGACTATTTTCAAATGTGTAAGTAAAATGACACGTGAAAGACTTTATGTATATAATAATTGCATTGTTTTATATGCTTTTCATAGCACACTAGATTTATTACATGAAACAGTCCAAAAGCTGCTGGCGTCGTCTGGGACACAAAGGCAGTTTTTCCACCTTTTGACCACAAGATGTCGTTAGTGTGCACTGTGTTGAAAAGCTTTGAGTAATGAACCTTTTTACGATACACTTGAGGGGAAAGCCTCGGTGCTTCGCAAAGCTTAATTTCACCATCACTACCTAAGCGCGTAACAACAAATGGTAAGGGGTGTGGTGTTTCGGGCGCTCAGCAAATCACGATGGCTCTGGATACAGTGGGCCGGCTAACCAATCTGAGCACATTGCATATTTCGGAGGGAGTAGTATCATAGAACCAGGAAATCAAACGAGCCTTTCATATGACAGTGGAAACAGAGGTGTAGAATAAAGGTAAAATATATGAAAAATACGGCTTTTTTAAAAAAACGAAGCATTAAGACATGTTAAACTGTGCCTCAAAAACACAATCAAGCCTAGAAAAAAAACACTGAACCACCCCTTTAAACCACTACCCTCAACAACGCCGAGTCAGACCCACGATTTGTTTGGCTCACTTGCTCTTCGCTGCGGTCATCGCCGATGTAGTTTTCAGTCAGAACACTTTTCACACAGCAGGATTTTGAATCGCCGACAGGTCCAGATATTTAGCATGCCAAATATCTCACGGGCGTCGGCGACTCGTCTGCGATTCTCTCAGATCGCGTCTTTGATCATTCACACTGCGTGATTGTCACTCGCGTGAACGAGCACCGATTTGCCTGTGATTTCGGGCATTTGTCGGCGATTTCTCAAATCCTATCGGCGAGCCAAAATCGGGGCTAAAATCGTGCAGTGTGAACTCGGCTTTAGTCTGCCATGAGCGAGAGATGGAGAGGAGGAGCGCTAAAATAAAACCCTGCCCTCTATTCAATATTCCATTTCACTTGGAAATACGTCACAACACTGGAGAAAAGTCGGTTGCAACTTCCGGTTTACGGGGACTTTAACGCCCGCTGTTAACAGGTAAATTAATATTATCAAAGACATTACAAGTAATCGACTCGTTTGAGCTGCGTTCTCTGCGTAAAGAGTGAATGAACATCAGTAAACATAAATGTAACATAACTTACTTCTATGATGCAAATGCGTACAGAACTTTTCTTGAACTAAATTACGTGCCAGGCAGACCCTGCGTTCCATTCGGAAGGGCTCATCCCTATGCCCTAATCCCTTCAAAGGATTTACCCTCCGGAGTGAGAGCTTCGAAGGGATGAAGGGTGTAGGCGTAAAAAAAACTCTTTTTGGAACACACTTCTGCATCATCTTAACGAGACAATCAAGGAGGAGTAGATTGTGCAAGCTGTGCCTTTTGTTTAACGTTTGTTTATTTATTTATTTTTGGTTTATCGCACCATATTGTCTCTATGTATTTGAAACATTTGAATGGACTGATAAAGGGAGCTGTAAAGTATTTTTGTTGAAGTACAATGTCATTTTGACCATAATAATGTGCCAAATCTAACTCGTATAAATATTACAATAGTATAGAAAAATACTATACACACATTTATAGGTAAAATCAAACTCCTAACCTCCTGTACCCATTCTGTGACGCCAAGCAACTTCCCTGTGCAAAGGATCACGGGGGCCCAAAGTGTCCATCAGTTGTTCCCTTTGAAATCCTTCATTCCGAAGGGCCTTTTGAAGTGGCCAGTTTTGAGCACTTCGGTTCAGAACGACCCTTCAATATGGCGGCCATAATTGTTTTCACTTCAAAGTGCCCTTCAGAGGGCGATATATGCCGTGAATGCACCGAGAATGTGTAAGTTATGTCACGAATACGCTCTTTCAGTAGCCTAACAACGCGCTAGAATAGGGACAATGAATAAAGCATAAGGAATTGAAAATTGCAATAATGTACTACTTAAATAATGTAGGATACTCATTATGAAGTTATTTTGGGAGCATAGGTTTTTTTTGTTTTGTTTTGTTTTTTTGTTTTTTTTACAAGCACAGTTTTCACGTTTTTTAAAATGTTGACATGTTTGACATGATGTTTAAACTTATATGTAAAATGTTTAAAATTCGGTTCAATTTTAGACTAATTAGCCTATGCACTAAAATACTATATTATCTCAATAACTAAAACTGGATGCCATTTTAGTCAAATTGGCTAAAATTCAGGACTATCACAAGTCAAAATACTGACTAAATTTAAAGGATATTTTCATCAAAAGACAAAAACTATTACTAAAAATAAGAAGTAAAAATTAACACTGTAAGAACCCCAACCCATCTTACACCTTTTCCAGCTACTCAAAAGCCAAAGACAACCTCACGATGCTGACTGGGATGGCAGCCAATATACGGTCTGCTTCAACTGCCCAAAAACTAAAACAATGGACAGCAACCCCTCCTCATGGCAGCCTGCTCAACCCACTCACCAGCGTTTGGCTTGCCCACAGGCATTCTGGGAATGCCAAAATGGCGCAGAAGTCAGGAAAGACTTTGTGTTGGCGGCACATACCGCGACAGTGGCATGGTGGGGTTCACGAGGGCCACATGGCGCGCACACCACTCCAGGATTCATGTATATCCAGTCGCTTCAGACAACACACCCTAATCCTCAATGTGATGACAATCGAGGCTATGATGAATCTTGTCATGACTGCCAAGGTTGAGAGAAAGAGAGCGACCGCAAGAGGAAAAGGACAAGGGAGTTTCTGAAAGCTGTGTTTTTTCAGCCCGAGAGTCATGCAACAACTCATTTTAACTGCCGTCCTAAACTGTCTCGCACAGATGCAATGCTGTAATGCCAGGGTCTTTGACAGACTTGAAAAAACCATCATGCTATATGTAATGAACATATTGGCCTCAAAGTAAGTATAGAGGATGGCCAAAATCAAATGCAGAAGAAGTTTGGAGGTAAAGAAATATTGAATAGCCAATGAAACTGTATCAATTTCAAAGCAACTCTATGAGTTGCCTCTGCAAATTGAGGAGAATTTAGATTCTATATATTCTTGTCTCTAAATCAGCAAGCTTTTTGTGATTGACACTGGTTATTAGTTGCAAATGTTCATCTTGCAGATATGTTTTTCTTCTGGCCTTTATATCAATTATAAATGGAACAGATGGAAAATACATTATTCTTTCAAGTAGTAAGAAAAGAGGAGAGAAGAATGAGAATAAGGCTGCTTAATCGGTTTTACAAGACTACAATGGTACAATTTTGAATAAAAAAAGTAGTGGCAGATGGTTATTGATTACAAGAGATTGATTATCAGGGTCTAGTTACCCCCTGCTATGATATAATATGATTATACATTGATCAGGCATACCATTATAACCACTGACAGGTGAAGTGAATAACACTGATTATCTCTTTATCACAGCACCTGTTAGTGGGTGGGATATATTAGGCAACAAGTGAACATTTTGTCCTCAAAGTTAGGGGTGTTCCCGGTCTGCAGTGGTCAGTATCTATCAAAAGTGGTCCAAGGAAGGAACAGTGGTAAACTGGTGACAGGGTCATGGGCAGCCAAGGCTCATTGATAAGAAGTTAATGCTGGTTCTGACAGAAAGGTGTCAGAATACACAGTGCATCGTAGTTTGTTGTGTATGGGGCACCCAGTCAGGGTGGCCATGCTGACCCCTGTCCATCGCCGAAAGGGCCAACAGTGGGTACGTGAGCACCAGAACTGGACCACGGAGCAGTGGAAGAAGGTGGCCTGGTCTGATGAATCACGTTTTCTTTTACATCACGTGGATGGCCAGGTGTGTGTGCGTTGCTTACCTGAGGAACACATGGCACCAGGATGCACTATGGGAAGAAGGCAAGCCGGCGGAGGCAGTGTGATGCTTTGGGCAATGTTCTGCTGAGAAACCTTGGGTCCTGCCATCCATGTGGATGTTACTTTGACACGTACCACCTACCTAAGCATTGTTGCAGGCCATGTACACCCTTTCATGGAAACAGTATTCTCTGGTGTCTGTGGCCTCTTTCAGCAGGATAATTCGCACTGACAGAAAGCAAAACTGGTTCAGGAATGGTTTGAGGAGCACAACAACGAGTTTGAGGTGTTGGCTTGGCCTCCAAATCCACTAGATCTCAATCCAATCTGTGGGATGTGCTGAACAAACAAGTCCGATCCAGGGAGGCCCCACCTCACAACTTACAGGACTTAAAGGATCTTCTGCTAACATCTTGGTTCCAGATACCACAGCACATCTTCAGGGGGTGGAGTCCAGTGGAGTCCATGCCTCGACGGGTCAGGGCTGTTTTGGCAGCAAAAATGACCAACACAATATTAGAAAGTTGGTCATAATGTTATGCCTGATTAGTATATATACACATATATATATGAACCATTTTTGCTTTGTGGCAGGGCACATTCTAATGCTGAAAGAGGCCACAGACACCAGGGAATACTGTTTCCATGAAAAGGTGTACATGGTCTGCAACAATGCTTAGATAGGTGGTATGTGTCAAAGTAACATCCACATGGATGGCAGGACCCAAGGTTTCCCAGCAGAACATTGCCCAAAGCATCACACTGCCTTTACTGGCTTGCCTTCTTCCCACAGTGCATCCTGGTGCCATGTGTTCCCCAGGAAATTGAAGCACATGCACCCGGCCATCCATGTGATGTAAAAGAAAACACGATTCATCAGACCAGGCCACCTTTTTCCATTGCTCCGAGGTCCAGTTGTGATGCTCACATGCCCACTGTTGGCGCTTTCGGCAGTGGACAGGGGTCAGCATGGGCACCCTGACCGGTCTGCGGCTATGCAGCCCCATTCGCATCAAACTGCGATGCACTGATTTATTCTGACACCTTTCTATCAGAACCAGCATTAACTTCTTGAGCAAATTGACAGTAGCTCATCTGTTGGATCAGACCACATGGGCCAGCCTTCGCTCCCCACGTGCATCAATCAGCCTTAGCCACCCATGACTCTGTCGCCGGTTCACCACTGTTCCTTCATTGGATCAATTTTGATAGATACTGACCGCTGCAGACTGGGAACACCCCACAAGAGCTGCAGTTTTGGAGATGCTCTTTTTTTTTGGAGACCCTAGCCATCACAATTTGGCCCTTGTCAAACTCGCTCAAATCCTTACGCTTGGTCATTTTTCCTGCTTCTAACATATCAACTTTGAGGACAAAATGTTCACTTGCTGCCTAATATATCCCACCCACTAACAGGTGCCGTGATGAAGAGATAATCAGTGTTATTCACCTCACCTGTCAGTGATCATAATGTTATGACTGATCACTGTGTGTGTGTTATATTATATATATATATATATATGTATTTAAAACAATATAATTGGAAAGCTCACTGTCTTTGAAATTCTCTAATCTATTATATCAAAACATTATTCATCACTATTTGACCATCTTTAAAGACACAAAATATGAACAATCAAACTGCCACCACTGTCTAAAAATGGAAGACGACAGAAGATGTCTTCACCAAGCTTTCCAGGGTCTTGTCCTCTTTTTTTTCTCAGGCATTCCATCCTGATTTTCCACAGAGACGTTTTGCGGGCTGTTTTAGCATTGATCAAAGGTCCACAGCTTTGATCTTTCGTCCTAGTGCTGCCAAAAGATCACTCCGGTCTCTCTGGCGAGCGAACTGACAGGACAGTGGACCAACAATGATAATTACAGGCTCCTCTTTATGTTTCTTTCTGTGTCTTTCAAGCAAAAAACTGGCATAAACAGACACTCTGCACTACAGCCTGAATTCCTGGGCTGTAGCTCGGGGAGAGAGAAAGGAAGAAAGGTAAAGTGCTTTTACTCTTTAGATGATGGAGAGACTAGATTAAAGGTGGATATAATGTTCCTGCATGATAGAAAGTTGGTGTCTCTATGAAGCTTTGCTCACATGTATATTCATACTAAATGGTATCTTAAAGCAAATACCCTCTTTTTTTTAGTTTTTAAGCATGTTCTGAAAATGTATCTGCAAGATTATTTTTACTATGAAATATCTACAAGGCTTAAAATAAAGAGAAACTCCTGCAAGACTTTTGGTAACATCAATGTCTCTTCCCAGGAACCTATCATAAGGGAAAGGCTTCAAGGTACTTGAAATATATTTTGAAGAAACTTGAGCACAAAAATAGGATATTTGAGATTTAAGAGACCTTGAAAGTGTTAGATCTTAGATGTTCTTCAACATGTTCCTCTAGTGTGGCGGTCAATTATCCTTTCATTTTGACATTCTAGATCCAACACAAGAACATAGATGTTTTTACAAGATAGCAATTAAATATTCTTTTTGCAATTATTATCAGGCAAAAAAACCCTCTAAGAGATCCTTTTGCCTTCTACATTGCATGACTTTCCTTATGAATAGAGCTTTTTACGGACTTCCAAGATTCATGAGGTTTTTTTGGATCATTATGTCAATAGTAGTAGCATTAAGGATTTTTTTTTGTCATTAAACCTGCAAAGTCGAGAATCAATGAGGCTAATAAACCACAGCACTCTTGTAACGCAATATAAACGCAAATACCTCAGCATACCCCATTAGTTTCATCTCCTTGTTCAAACACATAACTATACAAAATGTCAACCAACATTTCACACAGTGAATAAAATCCTTTTACTTTTTGACTAACAGGCGAGATGGGCATAGAATTCTCCGGAGCTTTTTAGCGACTGCCAGCAACAGGTGAAAGCAGACCCCTGTTTTGACTCAAACAGATGAAGCTTCCATTAGCGCGGCTAGAATTCCGCCTTTTTGGAACGCATCTTTGGACTTTCTGCCACGGCTAACCACTCAGCAGCTGATGCTGATCATTAGTAGGCAGAACATGCAGTTGTGGTCAATGGCACGTGGAGGGAGCCAGATTCTCACCGATACATGGAGCAGACTGAAATTATGAAGGACAAAACATAGACAATAACATCACAACCCAACACTGGAGTTCAAAAGGTCGAAATATATTAAATGTTCTAATTTGCGACAAGTTGTGAAAAAATGTTAATGTGACAGAAGAACACATGGATATGAAAACATCTTTTCAGAGTGTTAAAGGAAGTCTGTTATGCTAAAAGTTGATCTGAGTACTGAATCTGTTTGCATTTACCTGACTTTTTGTCTATCTGTGGAGTAACCAATTAGTTATGTTCCCTTCACAGTGCATGTAAATGAAATATGTTTCTTTTTGTTAAATCATTCCAATCACAAGAAATATATTTGAGATTTAACTGTAGTTTCCAAGTTCATGTTTTAAGATGCAACAGTGTGTTCTGGACCTTTTTTTTTTTTTTTTTTTTTTTTTTTTAATTTTCAAACAACCGCTTCCTTTTCCAAAATGCAGTCACCAATCGTGATGTGATGTCCAACCCAGTCTCATGAAAGAAATTAGCCTGTGGCCATATTTTTTGCAAAATGATATTTCGTTGATTTTGAATTGAAATAGCACTAATAGTGCGTTGAGTTTTAGTCGGAA
Source organism: Culter alburnus (assembly GCA_028476615.1). Classification (NCBI taxonomy): domain Eukaryota; kingdom Metazoa; phylum Chordata; class Actinopteri; order Cypriniformes; family Xenocyprididae; genus Culter; species Culter alburnus. The sequence continues at coordinate 2,895,336 of JAOTNS010000145.1, read as the reverse complement.
CAAACAAATGTGACTGTGGAAAAATTAGTTGTTGCTTGCACGTATCACGGCAGTTCAGAAATAAATTGTCAGGTGGGGAACTAAAAGGTTAATTCTCTGTCGATTTTGAAATGAATAAAATGTACACTAAATCCTACTGACAGTGTAAGCAAAGGCAAGTTTTCTATTGTAATATATTTTAAAATGTAATTTATTACTGTATTGGAAAAGCTGAATTTTCAGCATCATTGCAGTCATCACCCAGATAGTATGTAGTTATTGGCCCGAGCTCGGGACTCGGCATCGGCGTGTGTTATCCGGGCCGATTGTGGCCCGTAGATCACTCTGGCACATGTATATATTTGTTACGACTGTAAAGCACAGGGCCGATTCTTGTTCACCGTAACTGGTCCAACTCTGGAGTGTCAACACTGCAGTGTCACATAATTCTTAAGAAATCATTCTAATATGCTGATTTGGTGCTCGAGAAACATTTCTTCTTATTATTATGAATGTTGAACACCATTGTGTTTCTTAATATTTTTGTGGAAAACGTGATACTTTTTTTTTTTTCAGGATTTTTAATGAATGAAAGTTCATTTCAAACAGAAATCTTTTCTTACATTATGCCTTTACTGTCACTTTTGATCAATTTAATGTGTCGTTGCTGAATAAAATTATTAATATCTTAAAAAAAAAAAAAAATTGACTGACCCCATATGGTATGAAGCTAGTTATGTGATGTAAACATTAAAATTAATTAGCCTACAAATCATGCAATATGGTAAAAGTTTTTTTTTTTCTTTGTCTTAAGTAAAAGGCATTTCTAGTGTGAAAAGTATTTTATTATAGATAAAAAATTCTATGAAAAAGGAATAAAAGCTGCCACTAGTGTTCGTTCCAGCTGGAAACTGTGATGAACTGTATGTATAGGTTTTGGAGTTTTGTAAAAACGTAGGTAGAGGCACGTTTTTCCAGTGAGACTGGGTTGGTGATGTCTCTTAGAAATCTACCATATAGGAGTACAAATAGATGCAGTAAATGCCTAGTTAACTCAACAATAACATTAATACATAACCTGTACATCTTATTAACAGCCTTGTTTTAAACTTTACTGGGTCTTAAGTTGAGCCAGAAGACAGAGTAATAAGTTAATGTACTGTGCGACAGTACTCAGAAAAACAAAACAAAAACAAAAACAGACAAACAAGAACTTAATAACATTTAATAAGTCCCCATCAAATGCAGATGGCATAGCATTGCTCATGCGGAAAAGTCCAGCTATGTGGGCAGCATAGGGAGGAAATGAGTAGATGGGTGTCTCCGTCTAGCTTTGTGGCCTCTGCGTGGTTTCCCTCGGCCGTTCAGCGACACGAACATCTGCCTCCCCTTGTGCTTCCAGCGCAGGGAGGCGTAGGTGTTATAGCCGTTCTCTTCGATACGTTCTTTGAACTTGCAGCTGGGGTTGTATCTGACCTGCAAATATTTACAGTAGTTTAGGTCCTTTTTAAGAGGGCAGTACCAAATGGCAAAAAAACAACAACAATTTTTTCAACTGTCAAAAATCTGGCCACACAAAACATTGAAAATTACTTTCTTAAACAGCAAATTGTGAGCTTTCCACTTCTGTAATTACCCCACAACCCAATTTTCAGGTCAGCCATTTTCAATATTTCCATTGTCAATGGCTCTACATTTGGATCCCCAAATCCAGAATATGTGCTAATGTCCTGGGAAATCTGAGAGTGAGTAATGTTCCAAACATCCCATTGTGTACCCATTACGCATTTGTATTTATCTCAACCAGCCTGTCATTGTAAATCAACCATCACCGTCTCGCATGGGCTCAAAAAGCTGTCTGCCAAAGCCAAAAGAGCTTTGCCACTCTGCCACAGCTGGATAAAGCTATTAACTTGAAAAGGACAAAAAAATGATGACAATAACACTTAGAGTCCTAGTCAAGGCAGCTTTAGCCTACAGTCCGATAAGATCACTGTGGAATGAGTGAATGTGACTAATAATCATTCAAAAGGGTAAGAAAAGAAGGGTGCTCAGGCCTTGAGTGATTCCCAAGGTTTGTCCTGTTTACTCTGGGGATCGGAGAATATATAGACATCTGTAAGCCATCTTATCATGGCTGGGTGACAGATTGCCAGGGTGAGATTTCTCAGAGGGCAGTTAAAACGCACTATGCAATGGGGCGTCTTCATTAAACAAGCCACAAACAACTGTCTGGTGGCACGCACTAACTTCACAAAAACAGTAAGACACTGCAGATTCGGAACCGTCCTATAATGACCACGTTTGAGTTAAATTACTATATTAAAAGTCCAAATATCAGTTCCAGGATATTCACGGGATGACCCTATTTCGCACATTTTTGTTTCAAAAGTGCAAAAACAGTAAATGGTTAGTTTATCCATAAATTTAAATTCTGTCATCATTTACTCCAAACCCGTAAGACTCTCCGGAACACAAATGAAGATATTTTTAATAAAATCTGAGAGATTTCTGTCGCTCCATTGATAGCTACCAATTTGAGTTCTTAAAGAAACCGTTAAATGAATTGAGCAGTTTAGTCTTTATTAAATTTTATTAAAAATATATTCATTTGTGTTCCGAAGATGAATGAAAGTCTTACGGGTTTGGAATGACATGAAGGTGAGTAAATGATGACAGAATTTTCATTTTTAGGTGAACTAACCCTTTAATACTAAAAGATGCTAAAAAATTGTCATTCAATGTACCTACCGATCCGAAGAGTGTTCCCTTTTTGGACATAGCTAAGTACAGGCCGGTGCTGACAGATTTGATGGCGACAACTCCCACACTGACAGATCGGATTTCCATCAGACCTGAGGAGGGGAAAAAGGAACAGAAGTCTGGTTTAGAAAGGGCGAGTTTCTCCATCTAAAGCCACTCTATCATTACTGATTAGAAAACCAGGCATCCATATGCTCAAGGGATGTTTTTTTTTTTCCTTCTTTTTCCCAGGGCAAGAAAAAACAGGACACACTACAATAGGTCAGTTTGAATGATGCTCTTTGTGAATCCAGCAAGAACAACCTAGATTTCCAGACATGGTATTCTTTAAAACACATGTGGCACTTATGGCATAATGAATGAAAGTGTAGAAAAGGACAAGACTGATGTTATGGGCAGTGTTGGGGGTAACACTTTAATGTTACGAATACAGTTGCAAGTAAATCAACACATTTTATTTTCTGACAAACTGCCATTTGTAGCTGACAAAATAATTTGATTTTCATGGTGATCAATCCCAGGTGGAAAAAAAGTACACTTCTATAATGTACTTTTTTCCCACCTGGGATGCATGAACAATTTTGGTCAAAGATAGTGTTTCCAAAATGTAATGTTGCAAAGAAACAACAACAACAAAAAAAAACATTTCTGCTTGGTATTGCCAATATGTTTAACACATGCAAACTAGGTTAGGTGGATAAACATCTTCAACACCATCTCGCAAGAAAATTTAACTATTTTATAAGTATGTAATTTCATGAGAATTTTTATGAAAATGTAGGATTTGTATGACATTTTGTTTCACTCTATACCTGTATATGGCGGGAATGACAATAAACCCTTTCTAATCTCTCTCCAAAAACAAGTATTAAGATTCATCCCTAATCCACCCCAAAATGGTCGAGAGCAGATCGTACAAAAACATACAAATTAGATTTTATAAGAATTTAAAGGGTTAGGTCACCCTAAAATTAAATTTATGTCATTAATTTCTCACTCTCATGTCGTTCCAAACCCTCAAGACCTTTGTTCATCTTAAAAAAAAAAAACTCGGATTTCATCAAAAATATCTTAATTTGTATTCTGAAGATGAACAAAGGTCTTACAGGTCTGGAACGACATGAGGGTTAGTAATTAATGACAGAAATTTCATTTTTAAGTGAACTAACCCTTTAAGAATTTGCAACAAATTGTCATGATTTTCTTTTGACATTTTTTTTTTGTCTATACGAAAAGGGAAATAGCACAATCTAAAGAAAAAAGTTTGAGACCGTATTTAAGACTGAGTTCATAGAATGCATGTTTTTCCAATATTTTTCAGTTTTCTATGTATTGTTAAACATGCGCTAGATGGACGTCTTTGACTGTTGCACTCGTCTTTTGCAAAGTCTCCCACGACATAACAGCTAACGAGGGAAAAAAAGTATCACAAAAGTAATTAAAACATGTTACTTGCCATAAAAAATCAATTTAATGTAATGAGTTTGCTCTTATGACAAGGTTTTTACGAAATATTTATGAAAAGTAATGTTTCCCAACACTTTTTATGACATGTGGTCTTGCCACATGCTCTTTATCATTGATAAATATAACATGACTTTGAATGTAGCTTTGAATCATCAATAGGATATTAAGCTGAAAGTCAGAAATGCATTTCACCTAAAAACCTTGATTATCTGGTTCAGGTGTGTTTAATTGGGGTTGGAGCTAAACTCTCCAGGACAGTGGCCCTCCAGGAGCAGGATTGGACACCCTTGATCTAAAGCGATCATCTCGCAATTTAGTTTCAGATTCAGATTATGGTTTGATGTCCATCAAGCAAAGTTCTTCTAACGCTGTTTTTGCTCTAAAATGGAGGCTGGCCCTTTGTCATGACAATAGGTCAGATTGTTTTGGTGATGACTGAGATTGTCCTGAAAATCTGTGAAAAAGATTTGAGCGCTTTATGAGAGCATTCCTCTCCATGACATCACATACTTCTTAATGTCTGATGTTATCTGTCGAGAGCATCCATAACTTTTATAGCTCATAAAAAGCAGCTTAAAAGGAAAAAAAGACAAAATGCTGCGAACCATTTGGTGTCAGCTGGGTGCCTAGCTCTCTATAATACTGCAAGGGGAAGCGGCGCAGACAAATCAGCTGTTGACTTTGGACAAGGACTGTAAACACTGTAACACATCGAGGTGCTGAATGAGATGTTGACCTAGCGCCAGTTGGGAAATTAACACACACACATACACACACAAAACACAGGAAGGCAGTTCTGTTGAACACATGTGTTGCAGGTGGCAGACCGAAGAACTTTTGGGGTTCTGGTTAAAGCTTTTCAGCTGTGACTGAATAAACCCTCGCCGTCAGGTTTGAGCAGGTGTAGTCATTTCTCAACAGCCACTTCTTCCAGTTTAAACTCATTGACTAATTATCATCCACAACTTTGTGACACTTCCTGAGATGAATGTACTTGTTGAATTATACATGTTTTATTATTTTTCTGTTCAATCAGAAAAACTTGAAAAATGGAATAGAGAATGTAGTGACAGAGTAATATCCTTGGCCGTATGTCATTTCCACTGGGTTTGGAAATGAAATCACTGACATCACCAATTTAATGTCCCTATATAATAACTATCTATCCTTCATGATTGTTCATATGCATTTTTGTGGTAAACTCTAAAAGCAAAAATCAAACAACATTCAAGTCTAACTAGCTTTCCATGATATTCTTGAAATGCTCCATTTTTTAATACATTTTATTTATATATTTATTGTTTTAGATTTTTATAGCATAGGTCGTATTTACATTTACATTACATCTATGAATTTGGTAGATGCTGTATTCTATGTATCCATTATAAAAATCAAATGCAATAAACGTAATACAACTTTAAAAAAAGAATAAATAATAAAATGTAAAAATTGAAAGAAAAGAAAAGAAATTCACTTGGCAAGCATGAGAGGACTAGTACAGTTGACAGGCAACAGAAAGTGACATGAAATCATTTTCCTTGTAACAATAGAGCAGTATAAGGTAAATAATATCTTTCTTCATATATGGGTGCAGTCCATCATTAGGACATGCTGATAGATTATTCAGGTATACAGCTGCAACCGTATGTTTGTGCTTTGAAGGCAAATATGTTATTTCCTTGCCGTGTTTACAAACATGGTAGCTTTGGTGATGGACGCGTGCAAACAGCTCATAAGACATCCAGCAAGTCCCCCAGATGATTGGAGCTCACATTGAGTTTATGAGCAACGGTTGAGTCAAATGAAAAGCACCGGTGTCTGAAGTGCAGATACTTCTAATTTTCATTATTAGCTGCTCAAAGGTGTGAGTCAAGTCCAATTCCGGAAAACCTCCTAAATAAAAGGACTGACTCAGAGTTGTTTTATTTAATCTCTTTATATTCTTCTTTATTTTATTCTTTACCATTATTTGAACCAACCTCAGTTGAACCACAGTTGAGAAAATCCGATGAATATCCTGTGCGGATTTGTCTAGGTGAAACTATTAAAGCTCATGATGCATGGCCAAACACCTGTAGAGCCAAGTTGAACCTTTATTAATCTTTATTCCCTTTGAAAATGTCCTCTATTGTGTCCTAAGCTCATGGTCTCTGGACTGGAGTGTTCAGAGAATTACATTTTTCATGAAAATGCCCAGTCTAATACAACCTAAAAACCTTGAAAGAAGTAAAGTACTGCAAAAGTTTTTTTTTTTTTTTACAGTGAAACCAAAGTCTGAATCTCGACAGAATAACTCAAATAAGATCAAGTAGTGAATCAAACACATACAACTGTGAGACCTGTGGAGTAATATTGTGTAGTTAAATATACACCATTATGCTTTTTGTCAGTAGTATTTTTTTAATGAAAGAACTTGCAAGATGCAAAAAAAATTGCCAGTGAGTTTTGTAGGCGAGAATAATTTCATTTAAATAGCGTTGAGTTTGTTTTCATCTCACCTTCGGGAAACTCTCTTGACCTTTGACATATTTTGACCGGAGTTGGCAATAAGCCGCTTGAACTATTACAAGCAAAATCCTCATTTCTACAGACTTAGTCAAGTGTTGACTACCCATTCTTCCCATCTCACATGTAACTTCTGAAAGCCCTTTGCAGAGTCTTTTTACTCTTTCACTTTTGCCTTAATCTCCAACCCTTTACTTTCTGGAAGTGAGCCCATCTTCAGATCATTCAGCCCTTTTTTGACGTTGAAAGCAAATCATTTAAAAAAAAAAAAAAGCAGGAAGGAGCTCTCAAAGCGATTCCTTTGTCAGAATTATCGTCGGGTGAGAGGAGCAGAAGGAGGAGTCGGTGGAGAACGCGGGATGTAGATGCTGGTAATAAGGAAAGCCAGGGCGGAGGTCAGGAGGTTCCTAAAATTATGTTTCCTTCAACTGCCCCTTTGCTCCCAAAAGGCTTTTGTTACCTACCTGAGATTTGGAAGCTGACAAGGTCTCATTAATGACCCGGCTTTTGTCACACAGAGCAAAGTTCCACCCACATCAATTAAAAGAGAAGGAGGGGGTCGACAGGGTGAAAGATGGAGCTAAGTTTCTCCTGCGAACTCCCTCCCTTACGTGCTTTTTAAAGAGGGTCTTTAATTTCCCAGGTTGCCCCCTCCAGCAGCCCTCTCTGGCCTGTCGCCCCTTCGGGTGAAAGCCTGGGGAATCTCTTGTGTCCAACTGGGTGCTTGTAGTTGATTGACGTACCTTTTCAATTTTTTCACAGTTTGCTTTCTTCCTTTAGAGGGTCCTGATGTTGTTTTTTCTCCTTTTCTTTCCTAACCCTTTTCAGATCACAACCTTTTCATGCTGGGTCCTTATTGCTCTGCCTAATGGCCGTGACCAGCACCTTTGATCAGATCAGCCTCCTCCTAGGTGCTCTTGAGCCGAATGAACTCTAGGCCTATGTGTGTGGGATGAACGTTCAGGCCGTGAGCCCACCCTAGTCACCGCTGCTTTAAACAGCTTGAGTTTCAAGTGTGCGGGTAACCGCTCTGCCCTACTTTTGGACCATGTTACATTCAAAATTGAATTTTTCACCTAACACTGGTGCCCTGGGGAAAGAGGTTATCATCTGATGCTATTGCTAGTCCTAGATGGAATGTGCATGCTTTTTTATCACACGTTTTCTGTACTGAATTTGACTAAAAATTTATGAAATTCACTTTTTTACTGTATTTTTGATCAAATGAATGTAGCCTTGGTGAATATAAGAGACCAAAAACATTAAAAACGATAGTTTGTCTGTATATACTTTTTTAAATAGGTAATTTCATAATGGTTTCAATATGCCAGTCTCTATTTTTTGGGGCCCTCCTTGGATGCAAGTTTAATGATTATTTTATGTTTTCAGTTGGGTTCAGGTAATTTTATAATGGTTTTAATCCAAAAATTAGGTATAAACTACCATTTTAAAAACTTGTTCTGGCATGACTGAGCTGAAGCTCCACACTGACCACAGGTGTGGTCAAACGACTTCACTTGTATGCAGAAATGGCTTCGGGGTTGTTAAATTTATGAGCCAATTAACACACTAAAACCGAACAGTGAAATTAATTAAATTAAATGAGTTTGTTTCACTCAAATAATAATGAAAGTTCATTGTACTTAATAGAAAAAAGTTGCATGAACTCAAAATTTCATTGTAGTAAGCTGAACTTAATATGATTGAGTTGAGCTGCAGCAGATTTCTAATTCCCAGCATGCTTTGCGTCAGACCATATAAATAACTGTTGAAATTAAGTGTTATTTTGTGTTTTTGCACAAGATTAACATATGGAGATATAAGTTAATGTTTAATGTTGTGTTATGTTGGGATTCAGGGGGGTTCTGTTATGTTAGTTTTGTAGGGTTACTACTGTGGTGAAGAGTAGAGCCTGTGGTTAGGTTGAGGATGAGCTGCAAAACATTTAAGACCACATATGTTGTTTGATTACATATATGCAAGTATGTAATGACTCTCTGATAATGTCTCTCTGATAGTTATAATAGCATGTGTTATTTGCTATGTAACATTTAACCAAGATCTGAATGTGATGTTTATGTAAATTAACTGTATGTAATTAACATTATGATGAGTTGGGAAAGGGATGCTGATGACGGGATTGTTAGTGAGAGACACCTGTGCACCACACTGGCCTTGATCCGCTTCCATGGCTCTCAGCCCCGCCCCACTTGTCATAAAAATTTTAAGTTCTACCAACTTTAAAAAAATGAGTTAGTTTACTTAAATGTTTTGAGGTAATCAGTTTCCTCAAATGTTTTGAGTATTCTGAACTTATTGGGTTTTATGATCCTGAATGTACAGTGAAAGCAGCTGAGAAGCTCCAGCCTGTGTTTACAGACATGCATCATAACTATACGAGTAAGTCTATGACACAAGTCTCTTCTACACTCACAAATCTACACTGCTGCTTTTTCACTTCTGGAAGACTCTCCATCCATACCTACACACCACACACATACAGTACATACAATGGCAGACTGTCAAAATGACCCTGGAACTGTCCTATATACTAATATAATTTCTCTATGCTCCAGTATTTAGTGCAATTTTCCACCTTGGCTTCGTATTACTATATATTATTCAAATTACGTAAGTCTTTCTAGGTGTTAAAGTCTATAGTAATGATTCCCATGTCTTATTTAGATCCCATGACACCCTACACAGCCATAAACATAACTTATGGTTGTTATTGATGTAATAAATGTGTACAGCTAAGCTGTTTATAATAACAGTTTCCAAGCTCCCTCTAAGCTGAATGTTGGAAAAAAGCTAGACATTTCTTGACATTTCGACACTAAATAAACTGAAGCTGTTTCAACTGCAATTGATTTTCAGTTTGAAACGGAATGTATGAGAAGTTATTAATTCCCAAGATAAATCGCTTTTAAGTTCAAATAGTTTGAGAAAAATCTGGCCCTCTAGATAACTTAGCAATATGTAATATATACGGTGGCTCTTCAAATATATACAGTTTTTTGTCACACTTAAAAATGTCCAAATGTTAAAATATTAGTTACAGAATATATCCAAATTGTTTGAAATGTTTTACCTGGAAAGTGCATTTGGGTAAAATAATATAATAATAATTTTTGGGGGCTGAAGAAATGCATAATGATTATTGCTATTTAGAAGCAGGACAATGGTTTGTTCAGATGTACTCGCTAGCATTTGGGTCTGTTCTGACAGCGAAAATGGTAAAAGGAAAGGGATGAAAGAAACAACGAGAGTGCAAAGAAAAGACGTGGCTGAGGCGATTCTTTGCCTGGCCTGATTTCTCTCTTCGTTCCCACATTCTTGCCATCTCCAGGGGGTGGGGTGGTGTGTGTTAAACTACGCTGGCTTTGATAACATCAGTCTTTCTCATCCTATTAGTCTGCTATCCATTGCACCAGAGGCCTGCGTGTGAGGTAAACATGCTCTTTTTCACAATTAAATTGGACGTTAAATAGATTTTTCAGCAATAATAAGCCTGAATAAGATGCGCTGTGGTCTTGGTACAGTTTCTATACAAGAGTAGAGAACCACCAGCAATACTTCTACTGGATGGCACTAATGCAGCACACATGCACTTCTGTACTGAGATATAATATGGAGTAATATTGGCATGTTTCAGACAACATGAACAAAAGCAAAAATAGAAACTATTGCCATAGCTCATATAAAAGGTGATGAAATCTGCACCATGTTTTAAAAATAAAATCAAATAAAAAGATTTTTGACCATGTCACACATTGAAGTTAAATAACTCTGCCCAAGCATTTACTGTCCAGTCTCATAAATGTCCATTGGCTGTAATGTGAAACATCTGTTTCAGACTTGGTCTTTACTTCTCGTCATGTGTTTCATAGGGTTCCAGTATAATAAAGTGCATGTCATTTTCACTCAAGCTGTACTGAATAACATAAAAAATAATAATAAAAAAAAAACAATATTCAATTCTATGCACCAAAGGGTCATGGTTGGAAAACGACATTTTATCCTTAATACTGAAACCCCAAATAATCCTAGAAAAATGCTTAGCCGTGAAGATACTTTTAATACTACATCATATAGTAAGAAAATGAATATTATATGAAAGATATGAAAATACAATGGATATTCGTTATGAAATTTGCTAATAATTACAATGCAGATTACAGATTACAATGCAGATTAAAGATTAATGCAGTGTTATTAAATTGTTATTGTTTTTAAAGATGACTGTAAAGGTAAACAAAATGTTAAATAATGAGTTATAAATATGTACAATTAAACATCCAATATCGACCGATAAACAATATGGTACCGATAGTGTGCATCCCCAGACGGTGCTTATACAGAAGCCGTTCAGTTGCTATTGTGTCGGCAAGTGAGGTTGTGCAAATTTGAACCACAAGCATCAAGGCACTTTAACTCAGTTGAGAGTCCATTATCACACTCATTTGCCAGGGTTGCACACTTGGGTGATGTTCCCTCTCACACAATTCAGAGCTTTTACAGTTTCAGGGGCCTGCCCTTGGCCTCGTTTTGCTTTTATGGCTCGCTGAATGCAAGCTCTGGGGATTAGCCAGGTCCTTCAAAGGCCATAAGAGCCAGTGACAGGTATCCCATTACCCCCCGCACACAGAGAGACGGCCCAGGTGAGAGGCACAGAGGCCAGGAAGGAGAGTACGGGTCAGACGGGGACAAAGCAAGACTCAGCTAGGGCCCCATGTCTCTTTCTGTCACTTTGTCTGCCTTTTCTAAATTTACAGACGGCTCTTTCTGTCACTGACCGGTTCTCCTGATGCTGTAGAAGTTTTTCATTTTTGTAAATGTGTGAAGTTTGTGACTGAAAGTTTGAAAGACACTTAAACATTTAAAAAAATTAAGCACTTTAGTGGACTTTAATCTGGGATTTGTATTTGTATTGAATTGTGTGGCAACATTTACACATATTCAACTAATTACAGCACAAATCTCTGCAAATGTATTGGTTCATTGACTGATCTGTCTGGGACGAACTAGCTAAGTAACTTTTTTCACATTGTTACATGCGTGTATGAAATGTGTTTAAAACACTGATATCGAGATTTAGAAATGAGGCCTTGCTTTCAACTGAGATAAGAGATTCTCACAAGGCACAGGAAGTCTTTCATTACTCAATTACTGTCCCAGATAACAAGGCCACTTCCAGAGTCAATGGATCCAGGGTCAGAGGCCAAATTACATCATCAACCCCTAAAACAAAATCCCAGAATGACTGATTTACTCACTGTATGGCCCACAAAGGGTAAACTGAGACACTTCAAGTAAAGCAAATCACTGCTTACCAAAAAAGTTTTTTATTAAAATCATTTGACTCGATGTGTTCAGTAAAAATATCTAAAAGTCCTTAGAACAAAATAATTTACTGTACTTTAAGGGGCTGTTTACACAACTCTGTTTTGAACTAAAAACTGAACATTTTTTATGTGTTTTGGCCATTCATTTACACGGCGTTACAACAGCGTTTTGGTGGCCTTAAAATGCAAACTTTTGAAAATGGGTTTCAAAGTGCATGTTTTTGAAAACGATACAGTTATTGTCTCCGTGTAAACTACAAAAACGCGAATCTGTGTACATGCGTATTATGCGTTTGGTCTATAGGCATGCACATTTGGCACGAGTGCTCGGTAAAAGAATGCGTATGTGTGCAGTCGCGTTGTCTTTCTTTATAAAGTGACATCGCCAACTTCTGACCTGGCATGCATAATACTGCATTTTTAGTTGTGTAGTAAAGGCCTGTTTGCATCAGCACAAACATTTGGCACAAAGGTTCAGTCCCATTTTCAAATGCGATTTGTCTGTTCAGACTAATACATAAAAAACAGCACACAGGCTGAATGAAAATGCAAATTCACTCTCTCTCAAAGAGGTGTAGAAAGGCAGAAATACTGCGGTTACCCCAGTACACAAAGCACAGCACAACTTTCCCTTAAGTCAAACAATAAATATATGTTTTCAAACAATTCTTCAGATTTTTGAGGAAATCTTATTGGTTAGCCAGTTTTTTTTTCCGCAGTGCGATGGAAAATAAATTAGAATATCTCTCCGTAAACAAATCTGTCGCACTGCCAACATGTGAATGTTTGAGCAGACGCACTAACAGCCGTTCAAAATAAAATGTTTATCTCACCAAATTTTCTCACAAAAAAATTTGCCAGTGCAATAAGTTTAAATGGACTCATATTAAAGCAATTCTCAGAAATATGTCTTAACATATTATGCAGTGTTGTTCTCAAAGAAATGTATCTTGTTTCAATGTAAGTTTGCTATAACTGCGCTGGTGGTCGCAAACTAGTGGCCAGACCTTCAACAAGACCAATTTCTATTGCTCCTAAAGGCTGAATAGAACATATCTGGCTTCTTTCGCATGTGAAACTGGACCCTCAGGATGGTTCCCTTGCTAGCATTTTTTCTTATTGAAAAAGCTAGCAGACAATCACCCACCCACTAAGAGTTTTAGCATGCCGGAGGGCAAGCGGTGCCTCTGTCATGAGGACTGTGAAAGCGCAAGAGGTTAATGAAGACATGGTCTGGTGTGTCTAGTCTTATGAGGTACTAAAAGGTGTGAGGTGGCACAGAAAGAAAGCAGACCCCCATAAATGGGCTTTTCTTTAATCAAGGGAGAGGGTGTGCAGCAATGCCTTCAAATTACGCATCACTTCCTGTGCCAGCAAGCGGGTAGACATCAATGGCTTGTACGGATAGTTACAAGCAGATTCAAGGGCTATTTTGTGACTCAAGGCTTCTGTTGTTTTCTGCACTCAGTGCTATCAAAAGGCCCAGGATTAAGGCTGAGGTCATTGTTGAAATGTGGTTAATTGCACCAAGCTGCAGAGAGAAGAACCGTTCACCTGCCAAAATGCAGATGTAGTCGTCCTGACTAAAAAAACAGGCTTGGAGACGAGAGCATACTACCTCACCGTTGCAAATAAATGTAGGGATCATTCAAACAAAGCTGTGGTTGAACTTCTCCAGAACCTGTATGAGTCTAGAGGGCTTAGTCACACAGAACAATTACCATAATCTAGCACACAAATCAATTACATCATCTGTTCTGCTCTCATTAGACAAAGCACATAACCTAAAAATAGCAACGGAATTACAAAGGTTGTGTTGCGCTGACAACAGAAGAGAAGGTAGTACTTGAAACAGGGCTGACTGAACGTAGACAAGGAGTTCCACATGGTCAATCTGAAGCACGATGTTTTCCATGGCTGGAGCTCACTCTGTGTTTCAAAGCACTGAAATGAGACGGACCGAAAAGGAAGTTGACAGGCAGCACAAAGGGGCAATCAGCTTCTTGTCAGATCTGTCAAATCACTCAGCTAGTGAGAGAGGCCTTGACCTTAACACTATCCTCCATGGGGGATTTCTGGCCCTTGTCCACTCAACCTTGGTCTGGAACTTTCTGATCGGAGCACACCTGAAACTTCGCAACTGATATCAGCAGCACAGAGAGTTAAGACAACGTCTCCCCTCGTTTCAAAGAGCTTCAACATCAGACTTAGCATCAGTTGGCGTTGAGCTCTCTACATATAATAAAATATCAAAAAGGGGCATTTATTTTAAATAGAACATGCACTAGATTTTTTCAATCAAAATTCATCATTTCACAAAATAAGATAAAAAGTCTGTCTGGTTGTCAGACTTTGTGGAATATGTATATTTTTAAAGGAACAGTTCACCCCAAAATTAAAATTATCCCATAATTTATTCACCCTAAAGCCATCCTACTGTAGGTGTATATGACTTTCAGCTGAACACAATCACAGTTATATTAAAGGGGTGGTTCAGTGTTTTTTTTTTTTTCTAGGCTTGATTGTGTTTATGGGGTGCAGTTTAACATGTCTTAATGCTTCGTTATAAAAAAAAAAAAAAGCTGTATTTTTCATATATTTTACCTTTATTCTACACTGCTGTTTCCACTGTCATTTTAACGGCTGGCTTGGCAGTGAATTCTGATTCGCTGAAGTGTCCGGAAACGCCATGCCCCTAACCATTAGTTGATACATGTGCTTCAGTGCAAATGTAAATAATGGCATCTATATTGCTGTATCAAACTGAGCCCAAATCAGACCCAGATAGCAGTAATGATGAAGAGGGTCAAGCAGAACCTCTGCAAGTACGGTTTTTAAGGGACGTTTCTGAATGGCAAGTATTTCATTTTGTACTTGTGTCAAAGTGTTTAGATATGCTGTCACCTGTAAATGTTACTGCTGTTTGTTAGCTTTCAATATACGGTTTTATCCTGATTAAAGGTGCCCTAGAATCAAAAATTGAATTTACCTTGTAAAGATCCATTTGAGGGTTATATTAGCTGTGTGAACTTTGTAAATGCACTGTTTTATAGTCAAGAGATGGGGGTGGGGGGGTGGGCAGGGAGTGCACGATTTAAAGGGGCCGCAGCCTGAATCAGTGCATAGTTAATGATGCCCCAAAATAGGCAGTTAAAAAAAGTAATTTAAAAAAAATCTATGGGGTATTTTGAGCTGAAACTTCACAGACACATTCAAGGGACACTTTAGACTTAATATTACATCTTGTAAAAACTGGTTCTAGGACACACCTTTAAAGCTTTACTGTAGCCGAATCCATGACTGAGTAGTAGCATTTTTGTAAAGGTATCGCTTTATTTATAGCATGAACAACTGTCTGTCTATGAACAGAGAAGTTTGTTGGCGTTTGTTGGAGAAGTATGCAATAGAATTTAGCTAACTGGCAAGCGAAGCAAAAACGCGTTGGTCTTTGTTTACGTCCTTGATGCAACCAAAAAATAGCAACATAATACATGTAAAAGACATGTACAAACAATAAAACGTACTTACAGTTAGGAGCCGATAAACAGCAGCTTCTGCTTTTAAAGTGGGAACGGCTTCATCTTTCAGTAAGTAATAGGCTTGGTGCAAATCCAGCATTCGTGTAGATTCTGGAAGCTGTCTTCCGTGCCGCATTCAGTGTAGACAATATCAATATCACTGATTATAATAGGTTCTATTATCTTTTGACGCATCGTGTCGTGCCGCACACGTCCAGTGTAGACAACTCTTCCATTTCCATATTGCCGCGCGACATGGCCTCGCCCAATTTGTTGCACGTTCCCGGGGGCAGTGTTTATGTTAATTGCAGGGTTTATGATGTCACCAACCCGGGAAGAAGCTTGTTGTAGTGCAAACCGGTTGTAGTGCAGATACTGCTCAAGCAACAACATTACATAGTAACTAAAGTTAAAAAAGTAAAATCGCAATGAACTACCCCTTTAAATAAAATCCTAGCTCTTCCCAGCTTTGCAATGGCATTTAGTTGTGTCTGAGTTTTTGAAGCTCCAAAAATCACATCCATCCATCATAAAAGTAATCCATATGACTCCAGTGGGTTAATAAATGCCTTTTGAAGTGAAGCGATGGGCTTTTGTAAGAAAAATATCCATATTTAAAATTTATAAACTATAATCACTGTCTTCCGGCAATAGCCGTACGCACATTCACAAGAAAGCCGACGTATGACGTAACTCTGACCCGATGTAGGACGTATGATGTAGGAGTAGCATAAGCTTAGGTGAGAACTGACAAATGCATAAGCACAGAGGATAAAGCAAAACAAAATGCCAGTCACAAATTAGAAGTTTTAAAGAAAAATTTAGGAGGATTTCGATATAAGAGGAGCTATGTTCTGCTCTCGTGAATGTCCGTACGGGTGTTGTTTTAATTATGGATATTTTTCTAACAAAAACCCATCGCTTCGCTTCAAAAGACATTTATTAACCTTCTGGAGTCGATTGGATTACTTTTATGATGGATGGATGTGCTTTTTGGAGCTTCCGAACTCAGGCACTCATTTTTGGGTGAACTATTCCTTTAATATAATGAACTACATGGGTATTTTTGTGCTAGAAGACCTGTGTGAACTTGAGACTTTATACATGTACAGAAAATTACCTCAAGACCAACTGGTTATAAAATAATTGAAAAAGGCTCAGAAAAGTAAAGAGAAAGCTCTATCATAAACTGTTTGCAGATGCCACTTGATTTGATATTTTGTATCTATTGCATAGAAATTCAGACATTGAGTGACTGAAAGTCATATAAATATACTGACAACCAACTAATAACAATAATAATTTGCAGTTCAGAAGTGGCTCAAATATTGATTCAGTAACTGCTCTGATAAACTCTTTAGTGAAACAAAAACAAAGAACCAGTTTGTAAGAGTCATTTGTTCATGAATTGGACTACATTGATTGTACTGTATGTCTTTATTTTACTAAAAAGAACCGTCTCATTTGTAAAATGTGGTCTGGCCATGATTAGGCATGCAGAAAGAAGAATAAATACATAAACATACGGTGTGCTCTGCTATGTGTTAACTTGCAGATGAAGGATCACATAATTGACAAACAGCATACATCCTGAAAATGTTGATTCAGCTAATTGACCACATAGGAAACTAAACAGATATTTAAGAGTGTGTGAGAAAATATGCAATTCTTTTAAAGTTAAGTGTTTTTGAATCACAATTGGATGATGATGGGGCAAGACAAAAAGAAAACTGCATCAGGAAATTGAGATAATGTATCAGTCTTGACAGCTTCTTGATGGCAGTAGCATAGAGTTTACAGATGTAGTCTGCTTGCCAAAAGGTTGTTGGAAAGTAGTGTGAACTAGCAATGAAGAAGCCAACTGTGGGGTACAGTAAATCATTATTATCACTCCAATCGCTGCTGAAAACTGATTCAAGTTTTAATAGCCAAATCAAATCATAGAGGCTATATAAACTGTCTGAGTGAGCAAACACACAAATTCCGTTTACACACACCATGAGGCAATTCCTATGTGTGCTTATGACTTACTGTGTTGAATGGACTCAATGACAATTCCCTTATATGTCATTTCAGGACAGCACATTTCAGCACATCATAATTATGTTATAACTTTAGGTGGCGAGATAAAGCTGTTGAAACATTAAGCGCATGTATAGCTGGCCTTCATAGTGGCCCACCTTTAGTTGTTGTCCTATGTCTGATTTCATGCAAACAAGGTGATTATGATAAGGTATGGAAAGAGTTTCTAACTGTTCAACATCTGGTTAGGATCAAAAGCTGGCAAGAGAATTGTATTCTTATCACATAAAACAAGGCTGATAAAACTTTGAAACTATAAAATACACTACTGTTCAAAAGTTTAGGGTCGGTAAGATTTTAAGTCTCTTATAATCACCAAGGCTGCATTTATTTGATCAAAATACAGTAAAAATAGTAATATTGTGAAATATTATTACAATTTAAAATAATCTATTTTCACATATACATATATGTATTAAATGTAAGTTATTCCTGTAATGGAAAAGCTGAATTTTTAGCAAAATCTTTTTAGATTTTTTTAGAAATCAATCTAATATGTTAATCTGGTGCTCAAGAAACAATTCTTGTTATTATCAGTGTTGAAAATGGTTGTGCTGCTAAACATTTTTGGAAACCAAGGTGGTTTTTCAGGACTCTTAAATGAATAAAAAGTTCAAAAGAACACAATTTATTTGAAACAGAAATCTTTTGTAACATTATAAATGTCTTTACTGTCACTTTTGATCAATTTAATGCATCCTTTCTGAACAGTATTAATTTTTTTCAAAAACGGTAGCAATATACTCAGAATAAACTGTGCTACCATGGTGATATGGCTGTTTGCTTTATGCTGTTTTATATTGTTGTTTGTCGTCATGTTGTTCTATACACATAAGTTGTTTTATAACTATGATTATGTCGGAAGCAAATTGAGCAACACGTTTCCAAGCATACACGTATGTGCGTCATTCACAAACTTGTAATTTCATACTAAAAAGTTTTTTATATATTGGGATTTTATCAATTAAAAGCTGCCAAAATCCACTTTCACATCTCTTCCTGCAAAGCACAATATTAATGAATTAAAATATCGACGGAAGAAAGTAGTTTAGATTATGTGATCAAAGTCTTTCAGTGGTAGCCATAGTAATCCTTAGGCAGATGATGGGCGGGCCTGTTTTTAGTGACTCATTTTATTGCTGTTTTTTTACAACTCAATCAGCTGTATAAGAGTATAAAGACATGTACTGGGTGTGTCACATTCTTATCGTGCCAAATTTTATAAGGAGTTTCCTTAGATTTTAGGTCTGATTAGAAACTTGAGCTTGCAACACCCAAGAGACTATCCTATTCACTATTCTTTTCACTTCAATTATTGATGTATCATTATAAATAGACAAATGATAAATAGCATCAATTTAGGTCACCGGAACATGAGGTGAACCACTAATAAATACTTTCGACTTGCAAGGAAACTCAGTGGGAGACTTACAGCAGAAATCAATATTTCTGACTAAGAGAAATCAGTTTAATAAGCCTGCATTTCAACTTCTGATATTTATCCCAAAATGGCAGTTATATAAAACGATATAATGTGACTGGCAAAGTATGTTTTAATCTCAAATTGTTATAAATGGATGCATGGGAATCCCACAGTAGTCGCTCAGAGTCTCCAAGATACTTCTTCTGGGTTAACCTAAGCTTGAAGTTGAACAGCTTTAATCAAAAGGTCAATTCAGAGCG
The DNA here is from genome assembly GCA_028476615.1 of Culter alburnus. Lineage (NCBI taxonomy): Eukaryota > Metazoa > Chordata > Actinopteri > Cypriniformes > Xenocyprididae > Culter > Culter alburnus. The sequence continues at coordinate 2,875,994 of JAOTNS010000145.1, read as the reverse complement.
ACTACAATCCCAAGAGGGTGCTCCAATTTGCCGCTGCCTAGTGCCTGAACCTAGTCACAATGAGACTGAGTCTGTCTGTCTGTTTAATTTCGCCTCAGAGCCAAGAGAGGTGGACTGTGTTGGCTTTGGCAGATGTTAGTCAGCATATGGCACTGCATGATTTAGCCAAGCTGTGGGTTCCCAACTGATCTAATTAATACTTGTTTTACATCCCTCACAAAAAGTTATAATAATAATAACAGTGCTAATGACTTCTCATTCAGGAAAAAATGGTCTCGGGTCAATTTTCTGCAAACATTACCGTTTGGCTAGCGAAGATGAGAGAAGCTGAGCAATACCTTCTGAACCATAAGACTGCCTGTCAGTAATCGCACTGCTGGGTATATAGAGTGCTTAACCTTTAAATGTAAATATATATTGCATTAGTTGAGTCATCACAAGACTAGGCACAGTTTTATTTTGTTATCGTTGGCTGTTTTTGTGATCTCATCAAAGATTACTAGATTCAAACTGACACTCTGTGACTCAAAGTACATATAAATGTGCTTTAAAAGTTTGATTTCAGTCAGGCTAAAGAAATAATTTGTCATTTTAAAATGTCACAGAACCATTTCAGTCTGTCTGAAATCATGCCAGTTGGATTTTTGCAAAGTTGGACTAATAAGCCTAGATAATGTCTTGGGGTTGTGTGCATGAAAAGACATGCACACTTAGAGAAATGTTTCGAGCAACAAAAAAAGAAGTTGTGTCTATTGTCAATATTCTTGCTATGAATGAAGCATGGCTCACACAGAGGTCACTTTCAAACCAAGTATCTTTCTGTTGGTCAGTGTGGCAAAATCTACCAACTTGAACTCATTGCAAAATCTGCATGGGGAAATCTTTCGCCTTCATGTGAAATTCCAGATTGTGTGGATTCCTGTTAGCCATGGTAGGATTACTGCTTGCATGTTCCTAGAGTCCACTGCCGATTCAACCAGCTGGCAAAGGTTTTTAAAGTAGTTTCGCTCAGCCTTTTTGCACCTAGCAGTCTTTTTATCCATTCATGACATCAAAACTGGCCTTTGGAAAGAGACGAGGTCAGAGAAAATAGGACATTTTAGCTCTGCCACTCTCAGAGTGTGTGTCAGTTTCTGTCTTTTTCACTTTCCCAGTGTCAAAAACACCTGGCATAAGATGGATTTCAAGCATTTTCTCACTACTCTGGACCACTGTCCATCGGAAGGATTAAAAAGGCTGGATTTGTAGGATTTTCTTTTTTTTTCCTGGCACCAAAATCTCAAAGAGGCCCCCACAGGCTAAATGTAAGCAAAATTCCCAGACTTTCCAAAAGCGTCTGGAATCACCTAGCACCCAGGTGCCCTTACCACTTAAACTGTCACAGACCAGGAGCTTCACTACTATACTTATGAAAGGTCCTTAGTAGAGTACATATGCCCTCTCACACTCCTTAACACAGCAGCCAAGTACTTTACGGTCTCATCATATTTCGATACTTTGTTAATTCCATTTCTTCATTCATTCAGTGGTTTATAATCAAAGAACATTTTTTTAATTCTTCGGAATTCTAAGAAAACACATATACAGACCTGATACGGTAATATAATATAATATTCTGAATTTATTTTCACCTCCCATGAATTCCCCAGAATTCAGTCGTGCACAGTCTCTCCTCTGTGGTCTCTAGCCGTCCATGAACTGACAGTCTCTCTTTTTGAAATATGTTTTAAATAATTCCACAATATATTCAGAACGGGTGGATGATTTTCTTCCCGTGACTCGGGTCCAAGCTCAACACACCTATGAAATCACGGCAAGGGAAAACTGTAACATCTAAAGCAAGATGCAGAAAAGTGAGGGGAAACTTGGTAAACATGACACAACTCTTGTAAATACAGCTGAAATGGAAGAAGGAGAGCAAGAGAAAATGAGAGACGAAGGGAAAGGCCTGGCAAACTGCAAAGTGGCCATATTTTAGCAAAAGTGACTTTTCTGATTATGCCTGTCGGATGACTTTATTTCCTTAAGCACAGTGTTGTTGCCTGGACTCAAGTCAAGCATTTGATGTCCTCAACCACATACGCCCTAGACTTCAACAGTGTTCTTTTTAAAGCCAAATGTTAAGGGGAAAAAAATAGCTAAGATGGTTTTGTCAGCCTGCAATATTTTTGAAGCACCTGCGACATGAAAAGTGCAAAAGAAAACAACTTTGGCTAATACAATATACTTTAACAGAATGGACAGGAAACACTGGATTAAGATTAATCTACTTCCTTACTCACCAGCTCACTTTAGTTATCAAGTGGTGGTTGATGGTTAGTTACCTTTGAAGTCTGATTGACATCTCCTTTCTTTTCCATTCCACTCATTTCTTTCCCGACATTTTAGAGAAAACTTGATTACTATGTTTGTTACTTGTTAGAAAAACATGATATCTGAAGAAACTTACAACATTAATTTCATGGATAACTTGCCTTTATCAAAATGGTCTAAGTTGCTAAATTGAAGGCCATTTTTGATAGAGTAGCAGGTGGATCTCACACTAGTGCATGGGTCTCCACAAAGTTTGGCTGGTTAGCCCTCACTGGTAGATGGTAAAACTACACCATTATGTGTGCAAAATGCATAATATAAACTGTAAATATTTCATTATACTGTAGTAGACGATTTAACACTAACCAATTTTTTGAGGGCTTGTAAAACCATGGAATTGACATTTTTTTTCTTGTCTGCTGCCTTTAATGTCAAGCTTACACATCTGCAAAATAGTTGCTAGCAAAGGGATTGGGACTGTGTCTGTTTTTGTACTGCCAACAGCCAGGGTGCGAACTACGGGGGAGCTAGGGGGAGCTTGGCTCCCCTTAATAAGACATGGGCTCCCCTGAAAACATGATTTGTGAATTTTTGGGGTCTCAAAAAATGTGTTATTTTAACGTGCAATTTCAGTTTTGTGTAATGTGATCATCGTGGATTATTATGTGTAAAATTGCAAAAACATCAATCATTCATGCATGACGGCGATTTCATGTTTAGTACATGTTAACTCGAACAGCAAAGGAAGCTGACCCTAGGCCTGTGTTAAGGTTATTCGCAATTATGTGTTGTGGCTGAGTTGTTATAGCTCTGCGTGACTCTCGATATATTAGACCTAAGTGAACGGAGGAATTTTGGTATTCTTCTGTTGCCTGACGAGTAACTTTCATGTGAACTCAAAGACAGCCTGATGCTTTGTTTATAGACTATATGTTTATAAATCAATTCGTGATTCATGTATAATAGGGTAAATCCTATATAATGCTTGCATAAAACAAGTAGTGTACACAGTCGTAGCTGTTATGTATCTTTGTAACTCATTGTAAGTCCTCTTTTGAGGCACGCGCAAGCGCACGACCACCCTCTATATATATATATAAAAAAAAAATAAATAAATCAAGTGGGCTCCCCCAAAGTCCACTGTATAGTTCGAACACTGCCAACAGCCAATAAGCACTGTTAGGACACTGAGCACTACTACCAGCCTTCATTTGCACTCACTCCCAACTGTGAAATAATAGTCAAATAAGCTTGTTTAGTTTGCATTAGGTGGCCATTAACTGCGAACGATGAGAATCTTGTTGCAGTTGATTGACATCGATCTACTTTGAATCCTGAAACTTCAAAGTGCTTGTTCTATTCAGCACCTGGACAAAAACAAGTTTCAGGAATTGGAGCCAAAGCAAGGCTAGTTTGTGGCCGTTAAGCTCTGAAATCATTTGCACAATTATGCAAGCCATTTCCTCCAGGTCATGGTGCTTAATTTTGTCCTGGCTCAAGCAGTGCCATCTAAAATTATTTTGTTAACAAATTAAACTTGAGCAATATTCCAACCATGCTGTTAATAGCACATTTACAACCCTTTAAAGGAATCCCCAGCAGGGAAATTAGTGAATTAAGTATGAAAGCTCTCAAAAGTACTATAAATGTCTATTATTCAATGCAAATGCACAAATGCAATAATATACCCCGCATCCTTTTACTTTTCAATCTCTCTTTCAGTCCTTTGCATCGAAGCCTCTTCCCTCAGCTGTTCCAGTTAGCAGTTCACTGGGACTGATACAATATTTTCCTACCTCAATTAGCCAAGGGCCCGTTGACTAATTCCAACTGTTTTTGCACCTGAGAGTTTGGGAGCGGGAGTTGGAAAAAGTGAGAGGGAGAGTCACTGCGGGGCTGTTTGGGCAATGCAGTAGTGTTGACGGACGCTGAGGGCTAAGCAGAGGACAAGGTGGACAGTAGCAAAGCAACACCAACAAGATCAATGCAAAATGCAGTTCTGATTCTGAATTTGCTGAATTAAGTCATGATACCTGTATTTTTCAAAGCCTTTTTGTGAAAATCTAAAATTTCCTCTACTGTGAACCCTGAAAGGAAAGGGAAAGCAAGGAAAGGCAATATTGAGAATTTCTGTGACGCTAGTAAATGCAGGATACCTTTCTGTGAAGGGGACCCTCTTTGCCAAAAAAGTCCTTAATTCAGGGACAGGAAATGAGAGGATGGTAAGTAAACGTGCAAATAAATTGCTTTTGAGGGCTGTACAGTTTCACTCAGCTGTATTAAGCACAAGCATCTAAGCTGATCTGAGACAGCCATGGAGAGCAGAAACTCATAAACAAATGTCATGCAACAGTTAAGATCTGCTCAGTGGAAGAGCAGTTAAAGCAACTTTCCTGGAAAAAAGTCTGACTCACTCTGTTTTGCAACAACACACATACACAACATCTAGGGTCAACCCTCCATGACCCAGACCAGTTAAATCCCAAATTCAAATGAATGAAAAGCCACTGCTAAACCCTGACACAGGATGACATAAAGTAAAACTCCAGCTGATAAAATGTAAAGATAATGGAACCAAATTGGGAGGTAGGGGAGAAGTGATTTGTAAGGAGCATGGGATGAGCCTGATGACAGGCACATCTGGTTGATTTATCAGTGTAGGCTTTCTACCAACTGCACCTGCTTTTTTAATATGTGCAAAACCCACAATTTCTCAGTGGGGCTAAAATAGTGACAAAGTATTGTATATACACTCTCAGAAAAGATATGCTAAAATTGTACCTTCACTGGAGCAATACCCTTAAAGGGACATCTTTGCAACTTACTTACTGTACCTTAAATATTAATAGTAGAACCTTAAATGATTACTTTGCTTTAAAATGAAAATTACCCCATGATTTACTCACCCATCCTAGGTGTATATGACATTCTTCTTTCAGACAAATACAATCAGAGTTATATTAATAAACACCCTGATGCTATCAAGCTTTATAATGGCATTGAGTGGGGGCCACGAGTTTGAAGCTCAAATAGATGCATCCATCCATCCTAAATGTACTCCACAGGGCTCCGGGGGGTTAATAAAGGCCTTCTGAAGTGAAGCGATGCATTTTGTTTAAGAAAAATATCCATATTTAACACATTATAAAGAAAATTATCCGGCCAAACGGCCATACAGATTCTACTTATGTCTAAAGCATAACCTATGCGACGTATAACGTAGGATGTCACGTAGTACTTCATGGCGTAGCGTAATATGTCCTGGCATCGCGTAAGTTACGCTTTAGATGCAAGTAGAATCCATATGGCAGTTTGGCCAGAAGCTAGTTATTTTACTTTATAACATGTTAAATATGGATATTTTTCTTATGCAAAACACATCGTTTCACTTCAGAAACCTTTATTAAACCCCCGGAGCTGTGCGGAGTATGTTTATGATGGATGGATGCACTTATTTGAGCGTCAAAGTTGTGACCCCCGTTCACTGCCATTTATTAATAGCATCAGGGTGTTAATTAATATATCTCCAATTGTATTCCTCTGAATGAAGAAAGTCATATACACCTAGGATGACTTGAGGGTGAGTAAATCATGGGGTAATTTTCATTTTAAAGTAAACTAATCCTTTAATTGTACATATTAATACATGCTCTTAAGTACTAATATGCACCCCTTAGGGGTACAAAGTCCAACCTTTAAGGGTACTGGACCAGTGACAAGCTGCTGTACACCTAAAAGTATTTTGCACATTTTTTTCTGACAGTGTGCAGAATGTTTTAAGATTCTAGAAAAAAGAAAAAGTTGTGTTGAATACATGTTAAACTTATATGCGAATATGAAACTGTACTTAACTGCAAAATATACAGTTGTGATTACATTTTCATTTTAAAAATGAAGGACTTAGTTAGGAACTTAGGAAGTTAAATCCTCTCCTGTTCAGCCGATCCCTTATTTAAATACAGAAGTCAGATTCTGCCTCAGAGTAAAAAATAAAACAGGTAACTGACATACAGTACATAAAAAAATAATATAAAGATATACTATAGATATAAAGTCAAAATAACAAGAAGTCACAAGTAACAGGAAATTGTCAAATTGTGAAACATTAAGTCACAAGAAGTTGCAATTAGGAGATATAAAGCTGCAATCATGAGAGATAAAGTCACAATTACCTTTTTATTTATTCATTTATTTATTTATTTATTTTTTAACTCTGAGATGGAGACAGAGTTCCATATTTCAAATCGTAGTATTTTGTGGGCCAATAAAACAGTGAAGGGCCTTCACTTTCCCATGAAGTGTTTTGCATATTACAAATCCTACCTAGCAACACCTTTGTACATACTTGTAATAAAAAGTCTGACTCTTCAAGGAGAGGACTAAAAGAGCCATAAAACACAAATGATAAGAGAGTTGATGGAAGATCATAAAGACCAAATGGGCCCCACTCCCTTTCTGCAGGAACACATGAATAAAGAAAAACACTGGGTGTCTACTCACTGTCAGCGTAATTCTTCCGACGGGTGCCATCTACCTTGCCCGTCTTGTCTATGCAGAGAAAGAACTTGTTGGCGGAATAGAGGCGTCGCAGGCGAACGTCACCCTCTAGGTGGTTGTAGCTGCGCGTGTGCCGCTCCAGAGTCCAAGAGCAGTTTGTGCCCTGTGCCAGCACATGAAGGGGGTCATGCCCCAGTGCAGGTGGGCAACCTCCAAGAGCAGAGCAAACCAGAAAGAGCAAGGACAGGCATACCAGGGAATAAGGATAAGAAGGGAGGGCTGAGCCAGAGAAGCTGAGGTCGAAGTGGAGACCAACGGTAGTAGGTGTCCATTTGCACATGATGGGTCAGACTCCCAAGGTGCACCTTGCACAAGTAGTCGGCATGATGCTGGTCTTCGCTGGGCGCTCTGCCTCACACAGACCCCGTAAGCAGGAACATGGGAAGAGAAGGTAAAAGATCTTTAAAAAAAAAAAAAAAAAGTGACCAACTTCAAATTTGAGTGTTTCTCTTTGGTCTTGTAACTAGTGCTCTGCTGGTTTGCTCTTCAGAATGATGAATGAAAACTCTGCATTTCCATCCTGAAGAAACGTCTCGATCTTGTTAGATTGTCCTAGAGCATCCAGGTCCTGAGAGCCTGTGTCCTGTGTGATGGCTGCACCTTGCAGGGCTCTCTCCTCTCAGCCAGAGGCAGAGCAAGGTGAAACGTGAGGCTGCCTGACCCGTGCCTGCGAATGAGCTGAGTTGTATGAGTGTATTTGAATGAGTATGTGTGCGAAAGAGAGAGAAAGATTCAAAGAGACTACTAGGAGAAAGAGAGGATAAGATAGAGGTGGCAGTGAGAGCAAGTCTGACGGACTGAACAAGGCAGTAAAGCTGTAAATGGGTGTCTTTCTCTCTCTCACTCTCTGTGCCTTGCTGTCTGCCTGCTCTTTGGTGGGGTGGCTCAGTTCTTTCCTGCATTTTATTCAGGGCAGGGCTTGCATCTGGGGGACTTAGGAGATGGGTGGGGCCTGGATTATTCATAATCATTTCAAGTGAATGTCACTCTTAATATTGTTTACCTTTTACCATACTGTCATTCATTTCCCTTCAGGAAATTGTTCATCCTCAGATGTGCCATATCATTTTACATCCTTTCCTGAACCAAAATAAACTGTTGCCATGACATGTGATATACTGCAGTGTCTGTGGAAGTTAATCATCAGGTAAATAACAGGTGATAAATACACTCAATTTAATCAGTAAATAAAACTGAAGTTAAGGGTTTTATAACTACTTTAAAAGTAGAAAAACTTGAGCAGCAAGAATGAGGTCTCCCTTACTTGTAATGGCACTTGTATGTTGACAGTTTCAATGGACATTTGAGACAGCTTCTGACCTAGTGAATATCACTCTGGAATTTTATTCATGAACAGCTGGGAGCCAAAAAAGTGCAACATTTTCCGAAAGGACACCAAGTCAAATATTTACAAAATCCTTCTTTATTGCTGCTCAACATGTTGTGAGCTCTACTAAAATGAGTGGCACTTGGCAGAACATTTGTCTAAGCGAACCTCTGCTCTGAAGCACTGACATCCTTTTCAAAGCCTCCTGGTTTCAATGAAGTGTGCAGCCCAGGGGCAGAGGGTGAAAATGATCTTGAAAAGTGTGTTTTACCTAGAAGAGTCATTCACTTCACACTTTGTAGCTAGTTAACTAACAAGCCTCTGAAGCTTTAGCCTATAAAATCCTACGGAGACAGCAGTCTGCAGTCTTTTTCAGCTCCCCGCAGTCATTCCCGTCTGCTTGGGCATATCAGCCTTTGGGTTTCTTTCTAATGTACTTCAAAGCCTATTTTTTTTTCTAGTCTCGTACATCTTAGTCCTTCATCCCCAATTAAACCTAACTGAAGTGGACCCCTACCTTTAATTTCTCTCCTCCCCGTCAACCTTTATGCTCCTCACAAAAATGGATGGCACAGAAAAGTACCCATCACTGTCATGCTGTGCACTTCAACAGCTGGCTACAGTCTGAGAAAAAGCTGTAAAAGTGGATGCAGTTTTAATTAGCGAAGCTTTCTAAGGCACTATATCATTATTACTCATACCTAAAGTTAGGGATGTGAACAAAAAACAAAAACTTTGAGTTTATCCTGCTCTGAATAATGCTACAGACAAGAATAATACCTCAAATCATGGCTTATTCAGGAGAGGTAGTATTACTTTTCCGCATTCCAAGCCAATGTTGACACACACAATATAGCCAAAATTTTGTAGCTAAAAATGATGCACTTGACCTAAATAACTTGTGCATTGCCCTTCCTTTTTGACTCGCTTGACGTCTAATTTACAGAGGTACCCTTCCATGAAGATACGGTATGAGCAATCTTGTGCCCCTCCAGCACACTCAAAGACCCCAGAAATCGATAACATCAGCCCCCGCTTCCTTGGAAATTGATGGTAATTACATTCTTTTAGGGGAAAAAAGTAAGATGTTGCACTTAGAAGTTTAAGAACAAAGTTCTGTCTACATCTGAATATCAGATGTGATGATAAACTTGCTCAGGCTAATGTATGGATGACCTCTGCTAAATGCATGTCCACAATGCAGTTATTTCACTCAGGAGTCAGCAGCACAAATGCTCAGCTTTCCACATCCGCTCAATTTCCCAACATCATGTCACCAATCCCCACCCCCCACCCCACCCGACTCAAACAGATTCTGAAAAACCGTATATTCAAAGTACCAGAAAACAAACAAACAAATGAAAAACATATGTGACTTAATCTTGATTGACATGACCTTGCAGAAAAGGTAACTGTCTCTAATTCCACACATCGTTGGCCATCAATAGGCCTGTGCTTAACTCCCATGATGCCATGCTATGTTGGCTGCGCCCTGAGCTGAGAAAATCTGTGCGGCCTTGTGGGATGTTCACTTGCGAAAGGAACCTAATCTTTCCCAGCAGGGCTCCCATCAACTCTGGAAGTGTATGAATGGAGATAATATCTCCGTAATGAGGCCTGTTTTGTACCATCAAAGTCCCCCAAAAGGGCCTGAAATCCGACCTTGCTCTTTGCGATGACGATCTCCCCCTAATAGCTCCCATTATTAATTGTTTTCTCTCTCCTGCTAACATACAGACTCTCTTCCAATCCCCCTCCATCATCCACCTCCACCCTCAATGCGAACTCAGTCTCCCTGCTTCAAACTACTTCAACTGACATTTAACCAATGATAAATGGCATCAGCACGAAAACCAACATTTTATACACTAGTTTTTAGTATTTTTTATTTCACTTTTTGTAACACATATTCTGTGGACAACTTGTATTGCCAAATTTTGTCACTCCCAAACTATTTGTTTATTTTGTATATTATCAATATTAATGCGATTATGGTGAATTGCACTGCAGTTATGCAATTTACTATGTCTCGTGTCATGTCAACCAGCGAACTTCCTGCTAGATTCCTCCGACGCAGGTGGCCAAGATAACCAGAGTGCCACACTGTGCGGTCGCTTGCATAAACATCCGTTTCTAATTTGGAATCTGTCCACTGCCGCCACAACTGAAGATCAATCTACAACAAGCCTATTTGAATTTCCTGCTTCGTGACCATTGTCCATTGTAGCCAAAATCAGTGATAAGTTAGCAGTCTATCTGATCAACAGCTCCTGAGAGTCTTCGTCCTCTCTGGAAAGTTGACAGAGATCTGAAAGTGATAACATGGACTGTTGCTTTTTAAAGAGAAAAGATTGTGACATTAATCTTTAGCGATAATCAAAGAGAGATACGACTCACAGATGTGGGAGATGTTCTGTACCAAGTGTGCAAACTTCAAATTTGCCTTCAAGTTCCATGAGGATATATATTGAATTATTAGTATTGACAGGTGTGGAGAGATTTTCCAAAATGTGTTGCATGAGGGCATGCTAACCTTCTCAGTGTGGTTGTAAAATACACCAAGCATTGGTATTTTTAGAGGACTAAAAAAAAAGACTAAATTCTGAGCAATAATTTTTTTCTTTCCAGAAAATGTCACTGTCCTATTTCCAGAAACCTCAATCATACTTGCATGAAGCATTGGCTAATCAAGAGAACATTTTAAAAGCAGCTCCTATTTCCAAAAACAAAGAAAAATGCCCTTCATATAGCTGTGCAAAGTGGTCCGAATAACAGAGTCCCAGAGAACGGCAGTCTCGTCCTGACTGGAGTTAATTTCAGGGTCTTGAATGGCTCTCTTCTCTCCTTTTGTTGACAGCCAGTCACCCAGTAATGACTATCACACCAGAGCTTGAAACATCAAATGGGCCTGACAGAAAGGTGACCCTGTGAACCGTAGCGACACAACATCTGATCTCCACCTACTATGCACAACTTGCTGGGATGACTGCCATTATAATGTCAATAAATGTGTTTATACTGACTTATTACATAATTTAGATACATTTCAGGGAGCCAAATTCAATGATGTTAAAGTAAACATTAATAATAATAATAATAATAATAAAGATTTTAACACAGACAACTGTTCAAAAGTTTGGGGTCGGTAAGATTTTTTATGTTTCTGAAAGTCTTTTATTCTCACCAATGCTATTTATTTGATCAAAATTACAGTAAAAACAGTAATATAGTGAAATATTATTACAATTTAAAATAACTGTTTTCAATTTTAATATATTTTAAAATGTAATTTATTCCTGTGATCAAAGCAGAATTTTCAGCATCATTACTCCAGTCTTCAGTGTCACATGATCCTTCAGAAATCATTATAATATGATGATCTGCTGCTAAGACACATTTCTTATTATTATCAATGTTGAAATTAGTGGTGATGCTTCATATTTTTGTCAAAACCATGATAATTTAAGGATACAGAAAGTTAAGAACAGCATTTATTTGAAATATATGTATATAACAATGTAAAAATCTTTACAGATACTTTTTGTAAATTACAAGCAGCTTTGCTGAATAAAAATAGGCCTATACATTTCTTTAAAAAATCTTACTGATACCAAACTTTAAGATATTTGTTACTCTCATCACCCATTTTCATTTTTAATTTCACATTATGAGAATTTGATCATACAAACAATTAACCTAAATAATTGACAGCTAGCCAAATATCTTACAGAACATACATAAATGTATTTGAACAGGCTCAAATCACTCAGCCACAAAGCAAATATAAATTTGTATTATAGTATACAGAAAGACAGCTCATAAAGTCGAAAAAGTCTTATTAAACGCCTCAAAAACTGAAAGACATTCAACATTTGTGTACCATACTTTGCGCAGCAAATGATATAGTGCTATAATTTGTCAAAGTTCGCCATCTACTGTATAGCTTCTGAATAATAAACACCTTTTGAAACCAGACAGTCTTGATATTAAGTAAATAGTTTCTTTATTTTATGACATAAACAAAAGTTGTCGAACTGATATTTCCCCATTGTTAACTTGAGAAAGACAGAATAACGTTAGAGGTTTTGGACACGAGTAATGCTTACCAGTTGATTAGGCCTATATATAATATGCGGGAACTTATCCTGTTTTCCACTTGCGTTAAGAACATTTCCTAAAGCTTACCTAAAATAACTGAATATATATCAAAGAAATAAAAATTACATGACATGTACAGTAGCAGGTGTTTCATCCTACCATTTTATCGATCTGCTCGTTGATCACTGACTGAGGTCTGGTCTCGTTATATCGCCTTTGAACTAGTCAGGTCTGAACAAAATGGCCGCCTTCTGCACGGGATAATGCGGTGCTTCAAAACTATCATGACAACATGTCACTTTTGAGACTGTGTGCCTATTCAGCGGGTTTAACTCGCAGTTTTGCTGTTGACAGGGGTATAAGATTTCTAAATGGCGATTATTGCCGCCTGTGTCTTAGAATACGGAGTAATGGAGAGAGACAAATACAAGGTAATGAAAAAAACTCTCTTATTGTCATGCTGTCATTTGTCTTGTCCTTCAAAGCACATAAAGTCAGTAATTTTACTTTACTGTCATTTCTTTAATATCAGGTGTATTTTACATTTACGTTAAAGTGTTCATTGCAAAAAGTCAAGTTGTTTACATATCAGATGTCTCAATGTCAAGGAGGCATTGACATGTAAGAAAGTCTGTCATAGTTCATCATAAAATTAGTTGATTTTGCACCTTGGTGCACATGTTTTGATGCACAGCTAATCTAGACTTATTATGTCTGCATGGATGTCTTTGTTGTATTAGGTGTTATGTCTCATTCTGTGTTCCAGCACCAAAAACAAACAGTAGAATTTGTAAACTTTTTAGTTCACTGTTTTTCTTTGTCATTTCTCAGACAAAACATGGGTTACAGTTTACCAAAGACACTATTCAGCCATCCCCAAGAAGGAAGATGGGAAGAAAAGATTCTGGGAACAGTCTCAGTTGTTGGACGGTATGGCATCTTTCTTCCCATATCTAATGTTTATCATTATTTTACACAGGTTGAATTAGCTAAGCTTTTTTTTTTTTTTTTAACACATTTTTTTTTACAAGAGTGGTTTTTACACTTTTATTCATTAATAAAATAAATAAATTTGAATTTAAAGTTAAGTCAGTTTTATTTGTGTAGCACTTTTCACAGTACTCATTGTTTCAAAACAGCTTTATAGAAATTCATGAAGTTAATGTTTCTAATGTCTTAATATCGCCATTTATCAGATTAGAGCTGTGCGATTAATATAGTTTACATCTTCCAATGATTATAAACAATCATACTGCCGAGATTCGCTTTATAGTGTGTATTACTTTACATGAATGCAGAAAAATCGATACACTTATGTATCCAACTTTATACATAGAGCTATGCGATAATATAGTTTTGCGATGATATAAACAATAAAAGAGTTAACGGGTAAAGATGGATGTACTATTACTGTATATCCATCTTAATTATATCGCAGGGTGATAATATACATTTTCCTATGATATAAACAATCACACAGCCGAGATTTGCTACTGTATATTGTTTTACATGAGTGCAAATAAAGTTTGATATACTTTTATATCCAATTTTATAGAGCTGTGCGATAATACAGTTTACATTTTGTGACGATATAAAAAAATCACACAGCCAAGATTTGCTTTATAAAATGTATTGCTTGTATGTGAGTGTGCAGTGTATGCCAGTAAAGTTGGGTTTACAATATATCCAACTTTATATATAGAACCAGTGCTTAATTTGATCCGGATCCTGTTCAGGAAAATGTCAACATTTGGATTTTTGGACTCCGCCTTTTGTTTTTAAACAGTCTGTAATTAACAAGTGCATGGTGACAGAACGTGCATGTGAGAGTGAGTAGCAGAAAGTTTGGAGAGAGTGTACATACACTTGACAAATTATTCTAATAAAAATAAGTTAATATCGCCAAAATGTCAAAAAGACCGTCAAGCATATTTTCATTTTAAAGCTGATGGTGTTTCTGATCAAAAGAGATCTTGAGAAGATGCATCCCTGGACAATTCTGTTACCAATTATCAGGATAGCAGAAGATTAGAAGATTAGTCCGAATCAGAAATCGATGTAATGGAAGAGGCAACAATGCTGTCGGTGAGAGAGGGTATCACTAATCAACTGAATATTTGGTCTCAACGTAGCTATATACATCACATAAAAATACTGTGCTGTGGCACACTAGTGTGCCATGACATGTTGTCAGGTGTGCTGTGGAACTCCATTGGATTCTCCATTGGATTCCATTAACTCCACTGGATTCTCAAACTGTCAGTCAAACCCCATAACTCCACCAACTCTATCGTGAATGAAGTGCTGCACACAGTTTGGACTGTCTCTACCTGTTTGCAATGCAAATTAAAGAACCAGTGTTTGAATAAGTACAGCGTATTCTTTACTCAAGAAACTCTATGTCTATAAAAGCTATTTTTGTGTCTGTGTTTTTTTTTTTTTTTTGTATTAGAAGTGCAGAGAAGAGTCTTAGTCTGGTATTTGCTATCTAGTTGTAATATTGTGTTAAATATCCTGTGCTTAGCGCTTCATCTTTTATATCATGAGATTTAGTCCAAATATATTCAACAACAAGAAAAACTGAGCACCCACATAGCTACAGTAAACTTTAGGCCCTATAACCTGTAATTTTCATTTTGTAATTATATAAAAGATCAAGCAGTTGAGATAAATATAAAATATAAAAGCAAAAAATTATTACTAAATATACATTAATAGCTATTAATTTTTTACGATATTTACATTAAACGTTTATGGGAAAATATTGAAGCATCAATAATGCTCATGTGTGCTTCATTTTTCTTTTTCTTTTTTTTCTTTTTTTTTTTTACAGTTCTGGAGGCCAGAATCCAACAGCTGCAATCTGACGTCGTTGTAGATGTCAAACATTCAAAGGTGCAAATCATCAAAATGCAGCAGAGACTAAAGAAAATCGCACCTGGTAATAGTCAAAAGAACTTACCTGGAGAAAAAGCAGAGATGCTTAAAAGTGGGCCTGCTAAAGCTGCTAAAAAGGGTGTAACTGAAGGTGTCACGCCTTTCAAAACTCACGCAAGTCGCTGGATGGAGAAACTCAAGCGTGAACAGTGGATTAAACCCAAAAACCAAACTTCACATAAAATGCACGACAAGCCCGTTGCAGGTAAAAGCAGCAAAGGGAGTTCAATGATTCCTGCTACATCTACAAAGACCATCACAATGGCTAAGAGGAGTAAGACGAAAACTAAAGTAGAAGCCACTGCGTCTATCACAACATCCTCCAAAGGCAAAGAAAACGCTTTGCAAAAAAAGTCTAAACGGAAGGTGTTGAGAGCCTCAGAAAATTTAGTTGTCAGGTTTCCAGGAGTGCAAAAGGTCTCCAGCAGTGAAGTTGGCTTGGTTTCTGGGATGTCTACTGAAGAGAAACTAGCAGCGGTTACAGATAACGAGTTGGTTAATGAAGAGGAGCTCGATGTAGACCAGCAGAGCTTGACTGCTCCTGAAATGCTTCTGGAGGATAAGGAAGGAAACTGTTATGGAGATCCTGAGCTCAGAATTCGCTGTTACTTGGAGGCGTGTGTGTTCATTGATGATGTATCTCGAGCTCAGAACTGTCTACTATCTCATCACCGTCAGTTATCCAAACGCAAGCAACTGTCTATCAGCGCCTACAACATCATAATGAGGATGTGGGCCAAAAAAGTATGTATGTGCATTTGCATCTCTTTCTACTTCATATCAATTTTTTTGATCAAAAATATAGTGAAAATAGTAATATTGTGGGGTATTATTACAATTATACCCCAATTATGCCGTTTTCCATTTCATTATATTTTAAATTATATTCTATTCCTGTGATGGCAATAATCAGGAAACATTTCTTTTATTATCAACATTGAAAACAGATGCTGCTTATTATTTCAGTGGAAACTGACTTTTTTCAGGATTATGTGATGAATAGAAAGTTCAAAAGAACAGCATTTATTTGACTTAGCATTTTTTTTGTAACATCTTAATGTTCACTTTTGATCAAATTAATGATTCCTCTCTAAATACAAGTATGAATTTATTATTATTATTTTTTTTAAAAATCTTACTGATCCCAAACTTTTGAATGGTACTTTTTCATTTTTTTAAAAAAAAATATATTTTTCTTTCTTTTTTTTTTATGTACATAATTTTCCATTTACATTTTTAAAATAATTGTTCAATATTTTGCTGGTTCTTTATCAATTTAATCTCATATTTTTATATATATATAATCCATAAAAAAATAATAATTCTGTTTTAATTTTCCTTTTATTATTTTTCAGATTGTTCTGTATTTGTTCTTCTTTGTTCATAATTTTTTTAAAATAATTTTCCTTTTTAATATTTATTTATTATTTGTCAGTATTTTGCGTGTTCCTTTTCCTTTCCTTTTTCCTTTAGTCTTACGTTTTTATGATTTTCCCCTTATCATTTTTAAAACTTTATTTTAAGTAATTTTTTTAAAACTGTGCTTTGCAGGGTTCCATCAATCACATTCGTCGCTTGTTTGTTCTGATTGAAGAAGCAGGTCTGAAACCCAATGTCACTTCTTACTGTGCTGCTCTGGAGTGCATGGGCCGCATATCTGCATGTGAAAAATGGATGATTACAAGGTAACCACTTACCAAAAGCTGTGCTTCAATGTATTCCAATCACAACTATGTGTAGGTGGATCCGACAGATTGTGTTTATCATCACATGAGTGCTATCTGTATTGTTAATCTCATGAAAACATGGTAATATTTTACTCCAAAATCAGAGGGGGAAAAAAGGACAGCAATGCCAAAAAATCATAATGGTACTAAAATATGCTTCTTTATGCAATTTTATCATTATGTGATTAAATTTTGGGGTCAAATATGAACCGGAAAGGTGTTTAGAACGTTTATATACAGTGGGTACGGAAAGTATTCAGACCCCCTTAAATTTTTCACTGTTTGTTATATTGCAGCCATTTGCTAAAATCATTTAAGTTCATTTTTTTCCCTCATTAATGTACACACAGCACCCCATATTGACAGAAAAATTGAAAAAAACAGAATTGTTGACATTTTTGCAGATTTATTAAAAAAGAAAAACTGAAATATCACATGGTCCTAAGTATTCAGACCCTTTGCTGTGACACTCATATATTTAACTCAGGTGCTGTCCATTTCTTCTGATCATCCTTGAGATGGTTCTACACCTTCATTTGAGTCCAGCTGTGTTTGATTATACTGATTCAGACTTGATTAGGAAAGCCACACACCTGTCTATATAAGACCTTACAGCTCACAGTGCATGTGAGAGCAAATGAGAATCATGAGGTCAAAGGAACTGCCTGAAGAGCTCAGAGACAGAATTGTGGCAAGGCACAGATCTGGCCAAGGTTACACAAACATTTCTGCTGCACTTAAGGTTCCTAAGAGCACAGTGGCCTCCATAATCCTTAAATGGAAGACGTTTGGGACAACCAGAGCCCTTCCTAGAGCTGGCCGTCCGGCCAAACTGAGCTATTGGGGGAGAAGAGCGTTGGTAAGAGAGGTAAAGAAGAACCCAAAGATCACTGTGGCTGAGCTCCAGAGATGCAGTCGGGAGATGGGAGAAAGTTGTAGAAAGTCAACCATCACTGCAGCCCTCCACCAGTCTGGGCTTTATGGCAGAGTGGCCCGACGGAAGCCTCTCCTCAGTGCAAGACACATGAAAGCCTGCATGGAGTTTGCTAAAAAACACCCGAAGGACTCCAAGATGGTGAGAAATAAGATTTTCTGGTCTGATGAGACCAAGATAGAACTTTTTGGCCTTAATTCTAAGCGGTATGTGTGGAGAAAACCAGGCACTGCTCATCACCTGTCCAATACAGTCCCAACAGTGAAGCATGGTGGTGGCAGCATCATGCTGTGGGGGAGTTTTTCAGCTGCAGGGACAGAACGACTGGTTGCAATCGAGGGAAAGATGAATGCGGCCAAGTACAGGGATATCCTGGACGAAAACCTTCTAAAGAGTGCTCAGGTCCTCAGACTGGGCCGAAGGTTTACCTTCCAACAAGACAATGACCCTAAGCACACAGCTAAAATAACGAAGGAGTGGCTTCACAACAACTCTGTTACTGTTCTTGAATGGCCCAGCCAGAGCCCTGACTTAAACCAAATTGAGCATCTCTGGAGAGACCTAAAAATGGCAGTCCACCAACGTTTACCATCCAACCTGACAGAACTGGAGAGGATCTGCAAGGAGGAATGGCAGAGGATCCCCAAATCCAGTTGTGAAAAACTTGTTGCATCTTTCCCAAAAAGACTCATGGCTGTATTGGATCAAAAGGGTGCTTCTACTAAATACTGAGCAAAGGGTCTGAATACTTAGGACCATGTGATATTTCAGTTTTTCTTTTTTAATAAATCTGCAAAAATGTCAACAATTCTGTGTTTTTCTGTCAATATGGGGTGCTGTGTGTACATTAATGAGGAAAAAAATGAACTTAAATGATTTTAGCAAATGGCTGCAATATAACAAAGAGTGAAAAATTTGGGGGTCTGAATACTTTCCGTACCCACTGTATGTACAATGATGACATAATCATACAGTTTCAGAGTGTTAAAACATTCAGTAATAACACAGTTCACAGTTCCAGACTGAGTCTATAGATGTCAGTGTTGCAGTGTGCATTAAGTCATGTACAACAAAGGCTCCTGCATTCTCTTTAGATTCCCTATAAGAATCCAAATTAAATTAATAAACATGCAAATTAGTAATGGTGCTCATATATATGCTTTTTTGTGAATACATCATCCATGAGCTGATCCATTTAGCCGTAGCACTATAGGATTATTCTGAGCCTGCCTTGACTAGGTCCAAAAATAGAAATTCAAATTGTGGTCATTCATCTAAAGAGCATTAACTCAGTGGATGCCATTTTCTCTCTGGTCATCTATTTGTTTTGTGTGCTGCTCATCTCGGGGCAGAAGAATTTAGCAGATGAACACCTCCTCTCTTGCATTTATATGGGGAGCTCCTTGACAGAATGAGGCCAGATCAAAAACGGTTGTTTTGGTATTTTTTTCCCCTCTATATTGTATATGTCATCACATATATTAAATTATATATATTAATTAATATATTAATTATGTCAATTTGATGTGTTAATTTAGTATAATTGATTATTTTTATTATATATTAAATCTCGTGAGCCACAATTTCAAACCAAAGGTCTTTGTAATTAATGCAATTTTAAAAATCATTCTTCTAGAGCTGTACGATTAATTGTTAAAAGATTGCGAACACCCACGCAAAAGTGCATTTGTCACTGAATCATTTATTCAAGAGATTTGTTCAAATATGCAAATTCATCCAGCAATGAAACAAGCGAAGTATTTATGAGTGAGTCATTGAATCATTCATTTAAGAATTCATTCAGATTAATTAAATATTTTAAATAGACTGCAGCAATTAACTTTTTGTGAAAACCTCTAGTAAATGACAAAATGTAATTTGTTTAGTTGTCTGTTCGGAATCGTGAGTGAATCATGATCTCGGTTTGAAACAAAAAAAAAAAAAAAAGATTCTCAATTTATTTAGAATCATGCAGCTCTACATTCTTCTATGGAACACAAAAAGAAGATATTTTGAAAAATATCTCATAGTGTTTCAAAATATCTCAGATATTGCGCTGGTCCTTATTGACTTTCCTTGTATGCACAAAAACAGTTGCAACATTTTTCAAAACATTAACACTACTGTTCTTTTTGAAAAAAATTAATACTTTTATTAGGCAAAAAAGGTTACATAATGTTAAAAAATTTCTATTTTAAATAAATGTTGTTGTATTCATAAAAGAATCCTGAAAAAAAAGTATCACTACTATTTTCAACATTATAATAAATTATTATATTAATAAATGTTTCTTTCAAAATGTTTCTATTTTAACTGTATTTTTAATTAAATGAGAATTCAGGTGAGATGTCTTTCAAAATGTAAAAATCTTATCAAACACGAACTTTTGAATGGTAGTGTATGTTCAGAGTTTTCTGTGAACTAATCCCTAATTAAATTAAGCCTCATGTTTGTGTAGAAGAATCTGCTAAACATCTTAAAATGATCAGATTCACCAGACAGTTTTTCCCTTTGTGCTCCAGCTTTAGCAGCTTGTGTTACCACACTGTAACCATTTTAAGTGATCCAATTGATTGTAATAGGCTTCTGTGCGTCTGCATATCTCCACATTTAATAAGTGCTAAAGGTGACTGCTGAGGCAATATGGTGCCGCCCTGTGACAGAACAGAAGGACAGGTGCAGGGTGGCTTGTGGCAGCTGGTTGGGTGATCGATCACTGTGAGCTGATGGCAAACAATGTTGTGCAGTGGAAATCTTCTTTCTACAAACCCCAGTGGAGTTATTTTTTTTATCCATCTGTCTCTCTTTGTTCTCCTCGCCACAGTTTCAATTTGTCTTTCAGCTCTCATGTGGCAGGGTTGTTGCATCCTTTGCTGCAATCCAAACTTGCCGACCTCCTTACACATGAAAGTTCTTTCAAGTGATGAAAACTCAAAGACTGAACTGGAATTGAAGAGCAAGAGCTGTAAAAGAGGCATGCTGAAAATCACTTTCACTATACAGTGAATGTCACATAGTTTGCTGTATGAAGGAGGAATTGGATAAAAGAAGAAAATGTGGATGTAGTGCCACACAATATTGTGCACTTTTCACACCGAATCACAAAACTAATTTGTCTGTTCACACTGTGTGTTTGAATCTGAATTCACACCACATATGGATTTGGATTTGGATTATAAACATTCAACTTGATGCGGCTGGAAATTATTTTAATGTTGGTACTGATAACCGATAAATGGCCGAGTTAAAATTCGATACAATTTTGTCTAAATAAATTAAATACAAATTGGTAGAAACTGTGAATTGTTTTAATGCTAAAATTGAATTAAGGCAATACAAAAGTACCGTTTTTAAATAATAGGGAAAATAAAATTTAAAAATAGACATAATGATATGTCAACGGATTAAATGGGACTGATATTTTGTGTACTCCTCAAAAAATTGAATATGCCACCTACTCTAAAGTCTACTTTGCTTAGTGCTGCTCAACCACCCAGAGCTTCACAGCTTTGCATAAACATTCGTTTGGCAAATTGCACAAACAGGAGTCAATCTTTTGCTTTTGTCCTCAGCAAGAGAAAGTTTCAGGATTACCCTGATATAGAGTTTTCCGCCTCTCCTAATTGCATTTGCATCAGCTCAGGGTTTAACATTGACTAGAGTATTGAATGCAACCCTCAGGAGGTAATGATGCGATTGTTCCTCTGTCACGCACAAGATGCAAAGGGTAAACGAATGTCTTTCTCATGGCCTCACAGCGCCCTCAATGGCTTCATCTGCTCGATGTATGCCCACTAGAGGGCACTGATGACTCATTGTCGGTGTGTTCCACTCCCAAAGGAGCCTGTTGCTTTGGAAACTGTAGCTGCATTCTCAGACTAACCTTAGGAATAACCCAGTCTGTCCTGCAGCCTTCCAGCAATGTAAAATATATCGGATGGATGAAGACCTTACAGAATAAATGTGCTTACAGAATAAACAAGTTTACAACTAGTACCACAGCACTGAATTCTTGATTTTGATTGGTTGATAGACTTTCTAAGGTGTTGGATAATGTTGAGTAAGTAGTTCCTGGTTTGTTGAATGCATTACATTCTTTTTGTGCTAGTAACAGCAGCTTTGGCTGTTATTTAATTGTAAGCAGCGGGATGAAGCTGGATGGTCAGCTAGTTTTCCACCAAATGACTAGTTGGTTAGTGAGGTCTAATAATTATTATTTTTCAATAGCTGGAGATTTTAAGGTAAATTTAGCGACTTTTCAGAGAGGTTTTACCGTGCTGAGAACATGCTGTGCTTTTAGATAGTTAGTACAGTAAACTCCCTCTGAAAAGTTCACCCGCTTTAAAACACTGCTGCTATAGTCATTAACACTCCTCTAGTGTAATAGAGTCACTGCATGACTTTATATTTTTTAAGATATTTACTGTAAACTTCCAATAGCTTGCTGATTGTCTTTCAGTTCTTGGATTTAGTTTAAACCATTCTATGTATAACTGACATCTTTGGCCACTTCGACATATCTTGGTGTGATTTTCTACGAGTTTAGTTTCATTTTTTTAAAATGTGGTTTGAGACCATGTCTTGAGAGCCCTAATTACCCTATAGTGAAAAATAAATATACTAAATTGTATTTGAAATACATTTAATTCATGCTAAGTATACTACAAATACATTTACATATTTATGTGCTTAACAAAAATACCCTGCAATTGTACTTTTGGTATACTAAACTGGTATACTTAAAGTCTGCTAAATTGGAACAAATAATTTTATATTAATGCACATTAATTGTGCGTAAGTACTGCTGAGGTCCAACTAAAGATATACTTAAGTATATTTTATTAAAAGTGCAAGTATACTTTAGGTACACTGTAAATATCTTGCATTTAAAGACTGATATTATTCAAAGTTCATTCAATCCTTATCAATACTGACATTAAAACACATTTTAGGCTTAATATTAAGAAATGTGCATGAGTAGTACTCCAAATAAAGTTTAATTATAATTTTTATATCTGTAAGTCTCAAGCGATATGTCAGTAAATATATTTTATATATTTTAACTTTACTTAGTATGAAATAAATGTATTTTAAATATATTACTTTTTTACTAGGGATATTTTTTATAAATATATTCAATTATATTTTATTAATTGTAATTTTATTTATATAGTTTAATTGTTCACGACTAACTAGTTGTTCAGACAACTCAACGACTAGTCAATTTTGTGATGCAAAACTGAATTTTCCGTATCATTACCTTAGTCTTCAGTCACATGATCCTTTAGAAATCATTTTAAAATGCAGTTCCGAAAGTTCAAAAGAACATTATTTATTTGACATAGAAATCTTTTGTGACATTATAAATCATTCTAATATGCTGATTTGCTACTCCAAGAAATATTTTCTTATCATTATCAATGTTGAAAACAGTTCATATTTTTGAGAAAAGCATGCTACATTTTTCATTATTATTTGATGAATAAAAATTATTATTTGATGAATAGAAAGAATAGAATTTTTTAAAAAATAAAAATGTTTTGTTATATTATAAATGTCTTTCTGTCACTTTTGATTTAGTTAATGCATCCTTGCTGAGTAAAAGTATTAATTTCATTAAAAAAATTTAATGACTTCAAACTTTCAAACAGTACTGTATTTTCCCTAATTTTAAGATATTGCAAGACCATGAAGTTTGTTGACCACATTGCACTTCCATATCACTTCACCACATGCTTTCCAGTCTAATAATGGGCTGTTTTGGGCAAGATTTCCAATAAATTGTGTATAAACAGTAGGGGTGTGATGAGACCGTTAGCTCACGAGTAAAGACACGAGATCGAGTTCACGAGAATGAGACGAGACAAGAATTTTTAAACAGTATTTTTAATAAATCCTCAATGACGAAATACATGATTAGAAAAGTAGTCTGCAGTTGCATTAGAAATAACTAATCATCTTGTAATGAATGTCATTTCAGTTTTGCTTTCTGAGTATGAATTATCATATGCAGTAAAAGACAACAATCAAGCACTGTAAAAGCTTTTGCCACAAACTCAATTGACTGGCTTCTCTCCTGTATGATTTCACATGAGTCTCTTCAGACCTTACTGTACATGAATTATGAGCTTCTACAACTTTTGACCTCCTAACTGAACTCCTTTCCAAAAATTGATCATAGAAATAAAAACAGTATAAATAAAAATGAATAACAGTTTTCTCTTAAGATGACGATACACGGGGCAACTTTTTGCGCAGTGTTGCCAGGAAATTTTGCATAGCGATGTTGTTGTGGGCACTTTCCCATTGAGAATGCCCAGGCAACATTGCTCAAAAAATAGCCCTGTGTATCATCACCTTTAGACTTATTAAGTGCAAACAATAAGTGCAACCATAATCAAAGTACTCTCTCAATATTCAAAGTGGAAATAGAGACCAAATTTTTATTCAAACATGATACAGAGAGATATAAAGATGTTTACAACTAAACAGCCAAGGTTAAAATAGGTTTAATATTAGGAGATATTTGCATGTATCAGGGAGGCGCTCTCAAAATGCGGGGTATTGAAATCACATTTGAATGCGTGTTCACGTTTTACTTTCTATTTCGTGATCTCGCATATTCTATAGGAAGCGGCGGTGCGAAGCGTGCATTCCACAAAATAAGACATTTGTCAGACGCTTAGGCTCTGTTGTGCAACTAATTCTCCACCATGGTCTTGTAAGTCATCTCGTCACTTATTCTTGTCACGTGATCAGTGAACTCTGATTCCTGCTGCATTACGTACAGTGCTGCAGTTTGTGTTGGATGAGCTAGATGGGATCAAAGCGCCCCTTTTCAAACTGAATTAATGCTTTTTATTTCTATAAAAAGCAAAATGACAGTGGAGGCATAATATAAACGTAACATGGCATATTATATCCTAATTTCACCCTCACACACCTTCATGACAGCTTTTCACCTCGACGGTCATGAGAAATCTTTTCACATTTTAATCTCGCAAGATCTCGTCACACCCCTAATAAACAGTAATTAATTAACTTTGGTAATAATTGCTTTGCATCATGACTGCAAAGTAACATTAAACGTGTATTCTCTACTATTCCTTACCTATTTTCTCTGGCACATACTCTCCTTCTCTCTCTTCCAGAGTGCTTTAATTTGTATTCTGTCCACGACAGGAACGTAGCTTTACATCAACAGTGAGCGGCCCAGCTGCGTGGGGCTGTGACTTTATTCACACTTTTTTCTGTTCAAATAAACATGGACTTGTAATCCTTGGACATATGGCAGTGGCCTATCTGACACCCATTACTAGAGGGTGCAGAATGTTCTGTTCGAAGGCACTCCGTGTCAATGCAAATATTTGATATTCCGCACCGACACCCCGCCAGTCTCAGCACTATGAGCACAGGTGCTGCGGCCGTGGAAGTTTTCTCATTATAAGGCCTTTCCCCTCCACCTTTGGATTATCAAAGTCATTTATTCAAGGTTCAAGGTGTCTTTTAAGTTTTTTTTTTTTTTAGAACAAATGGCTTCATCTGGGAATTTAGCCCACAGTTGAAATGATCTTGAGAGTTTGAGACTTGAGATTTGACAGTAAAGGCTTAGGGTTGCCAGTAGACGATAATATCATGTATCATAGATAGTCAGAGATACTGCCCATGGGTTATGCTTTTGACAATATCAAGATGACATAATCACTAAAATTATATAGGCCTAATAATAGTCTTTAGGCTCGAACACAACACAATTATCAGTCATCAATGAAAATCAAAAGTAGCTTCAAACACCGACTTAAAAACAACTGAACAAGAACCATTGATTCTTTTTTTTTTTTTTTTTTGTAAATTTTTTACTATCATTAATGTATAGTCCACAAGAGAAATATTAAGCCAAAATTTGATATAATGTGGTCAGTTTATGTTGAGGTAGATTCATCTCATCGTCATCTGAGAGAATGTGCCGTAATGCAGAATAAATGACTGTGGTTTGAGAATTCAAATGCATTTTATTGTATTCATCTGTCTTCTGGTCCACACAGGTGTCTGCAGCAGATGGAGGTGGACGGCATGTCTGTGGATGATGTGTTCAGCCAGTGTGTGTTTAAGAAGGATGAGAGAGAAATGGTCCTGAGGGCCGTCCGATTGGCGAAACCCGAATACCAACCTCTTGTATCCAAAGACCAGCCTGTCTGTTCCTTGCCATTGGTGGAACAATTTTATGCTGAGGTACTGTATTATTTTCGTCTTGTGTTCTATTATTATATTATATTATATTATATTATATTATATTATATTATATTATATTATATTATATTATTTAGTGTTTTTGAGGCTCACAAAGGCTGCATTTATTTGATCAGAATAGGGTAAAAACAGTAATTTTGCAAAATATTACTACAATTTAAAATTACTCTTTTGTATTTCAGTATATCTTAAAATGTAATTTATTCCTGTGATGACCAAACTGAATTTTCAATATCATTACTCCAGTCTTCAGTGTCACATGATTCTTCAGAAATCATTTTAATATGCTGATTTTCTGCTTAAGAAAAATTTCTTATTATTATCAAAGTTGAAAACATTTCAAAACAGTTCAAATAGTTTAAAAGAACATAATTTATTTGAAATAGAAATCTTTTGTAACATCATAAATCTTTACAGTATTTACTGTCACTTTTGATTAATTTAATGTAGCTTAATAAAAGTAAAATAATTTTGGGGTTTTTCTCAGTTACGTTAGAGTTTGTCATATACAGATACAAGCATTTGTGTTAAACCTTCCTCATGCATTGTTTATGAACTGGTTGTAAAACAGGTTAATTGCACTGTTAAAATGGAGTTGGAGTGGAGGCTGGGACCGTAAAACAGGTGGTGGTTTTCATAAGACTATATACCTGTCAGCATTAAAAGACCTGCCTGAACTTGTCTTGTGTGTCAAAATGACGAGTTTCACTACCATGTCAGCTGTCACCCTCTGTATAATTCCTTCGAACAGAGGTGCCCGCGCTATTTTTGGGCACACTGGGGGGGTGTCATTGGGCCCGTCTGCCCCACAACCAATTCCCCGGCATCCCCCTTTTCCCCAACTGATTTATTATCGCAGGTGCACATAAGCCCATTTGTAACCCGCACAACAACTTTCCTGGAAAGTACAGAAGAATTGGGTCATGTGAAGGTCTGTGATGAAAATGCTGCAACTCGCAGCACAAATCAGTAATGAAATTCTGTTCAAGGCTAAAAACATGCTCAAATATGTTGCTGGCAGATGTTTTTTTTTTTCTCTCGATTTGTTTGCTTTGTTTAATTTTTGTTTTGTTAATTGTTTTTTAGTTGTTTTATTTTATGTTGTTCCCAAAGCCATTTATGATTGTTATCGTGAAAAATAGGAAACAATCTCATGCCAGACAGTACGATATTCATAATAGTACTATTGTAATGATTGACAATGTTGACCGAGTTTGTTTGTTTTGCTTTGTATATTTTATTTCATCATATGTTTTTTTTTTTTTTTTTTAATTTTTGTTTTATTTAAAGACAAAACTGTGTGATCTTAATCCAGACTGTAAAGTATTCATCATAGTACTATGGTAATGATTGACAATGTTGACCGGATGAACATTTGAGGTCCTAGCAAGCAGATGTTCACAATTAAGAAAGTCACCATTAAGTTTCAACGTAAAGGCAATTAATCGGCCGTCAGTGAGTACTAAGTGATCAAATACCGTTGAATTTGCCCATTTACCTCCTTTTACGATTCCTAAAATTTCGAAATCATGTTGTTTGCACTAGGTTTAGATAGATTGAGATGTGTTACCTCACAGAGTCGCATTGCCATAAATGCCCTTTCTTTCCTCCCAATACATCCATTATCCGCACAACCTCACTGAAGCATTGAAGATTGGACCGACACATCCCTAACTCAGAGGTCACCGCGTGTGCTTCTCCCTGTCAGGGCTGTGGCTTTATGGAAATATGGGCCTTTGCCAAACCGTCCCTGTATACACAACACTGCATCTTGTGTTCTGCCTGGCCGGGCTGTAGTAGTCATCGCTGTGTGAATGATTTATCCCAACCAAACCTTTGTGCTTGCTTTGGCCGCTGTCCATGTGAATTCTATTGAGGACAGATTTAGCAGTTGCTCCCTCCTTGCTCGCGAGTATTAATGCACTGACCGACCTGTTCTTTCCCAACCCTTCCATTATGTGTTTGCCGATAATTCCCAGATGTCTGTGTAGACCGCCAACGCCTCTCTTCAAATAATAAATGACTGCACATGTCAACGCACAGCCCACATTAACGTGATCTCCGCACCACTTAGCAAGCTGTTGCTGTAATATATGCTGTATTTACAGTTCGTATTTTATGCAGCCACACATTTGGGTGACGACCAAACCTCAGAGTGGGACTGTTTAACCTCATTGGATTTTAATTGGCCGTATGTGGAAGTTATGAGACAGAATAAATACATTCAACATTTGAAATTTGGATGGTTATTTTAGCTAGCTAGTTTGCTTGGTTCTTTCGAATATAAGTGCACTTAAATGTAATGATATTTGGTTCTTTAATTGGGGCATAAAGTGCAATGGGTTCTTTCGATCGGGCCTCATAACAAAGTGTGCAACCTGCGAAAGGTTGAAGTAAATAGTCTCCGTAATTGGCAGTCAAATGAATGAACGTTTTTTATGTTTGTCCTAATGAGATTTAAACCCTCTCAGCCTTCTTATCCAGTTATAAGAAGCCAGTAATATTCAATATGAGCCTCCGGCAATGAGCGATTCTCAGCGCTCATTATTTAACGCGTCGTCTTGAGATTTCTTTTGATTTTGTACACACATAACACACACACAAAATTCACTGGTTCTGCCAGGAAGCCTTAAGCATTACTTGTGTTATAATATTATGCAATCAGTTACTTAGTATGTTAATAGTAGGACTCTCTGTTTAACATGATAATTTGGTACAATTAATTTAAAACTGTGTTTAAAAATAAACCTTTAATTTAAACTTTTAATTTATTAAAATAAATTTCACATTGGAAGTTCAGCATAATTATGCTAATAAAAAAATTTGCAAAGTAAATAAAGGATAATAAAAGGTAATTTGACCCATATTTGGCCTAAAACCATATTTGAATCTCAGATAATTACCCTTCTCTTTTCTATCATCAAGCAGCATGGTGCATTTGATTGCATCTATTTTAAGATTTTTCTAATTTGATCTTGTGTGTTTCAGAGGGAAGGAGCTACGTATCCTAAACTGGACTTCAGTCTGAAGGAACTGCGGGACCGGTTCAGTCTTCAGCTGGCAATGGAGAAGGCCACTACCGTCACTATTGACTCCGTAGAGGCTTTAAAGCCTGTCACCGATCACATGGCCAAAATGGTATGCAAATGCTGATTTTTATTTAAGATTTGATTTGAAAAATCAGGGAGTTACCGTTAAAGCATTTATGGCAGGGTGGGGTAAGATGTGTCAGTCTGTAAGCTGTGTCTAGCAATCTAGGAAATTGTATTATTTTTGTCCCATGACCATATTATATTTATATATATATATATATATATATATATATATGTATATATGTATATGTATATGTATATATATGTATATGTATATATGTGTATATATACACTCATAGTGTTGCTGTGGGGTCAAGTGTGTCATCTTAGGGGTAAGATGTGCCAGTGGCTCAACTAAAAATGGAAGTATACTTTGCCTTCAGACACAGTAAATAATGTCACAAAAGCGTGTCACTATATTCAAATATTTTGAATATTAAAAATTGTTTGGCTGGTTTATGAAAATTTGAGAAATTCAGCAAAGTATTTTGGAATGGGATTGTGGGTTCTTAAGTTGTTTTTTAATTTAAAAATTCAACTTAGTCTTAGCACTGGGTAAGTTGGACAACTTTATATTAGGAATATTAGTTCTTACTTAATTTTTCTTGGTCAGCGTAACTGGGACATCTTACCCTGCTCTCCCCTACACCAAATTATTTATGTCCGTTTGTGGGCCAGAATTAATATTGCTATGACTAGTTTCACTGAAATAAGCACAGTGGGAATCCTCAAACATAGGAAACTACCATAAAGAGGCCTTTCAAAATCGCATACATGTGTGGAGACTCGCAGATTTTCCCTTTAATAGTTAACACATCATATTTTTTTAGGATCCAGATTTGCACCTAACCTATGATACATTGGCTAAACGCAGACATTTGTGAAAGTTTCCAGCTCATGCATTGAAAGTAGCCATATTCCCACAATCCAGCTTCTTTCTACTCTGGCATTTGCTCCACTGTCTGTTCCTTCGCGAAAGCTCCCCCGTGGTCCCACAACATTTGCAATAGGGTTTAATGGAATAGAAATGCATTGTAATGTGTCCCCACCAGCCCTGTGAGAGAGGCACCTTTCCATCAGAGGGTCAGCATAACTGATCTGTCATATCTGCCTTCTCTGTCGGTGTGCAGGGAAACAGAAAAGCACCTTGATAAAGAGATGACCCACTTTCAACCGGGCGGCACTAACTGCCCACTGAACCTGATCTGTGTTGTGCATAAAATTCACATCTACATTTATATGAGATTTTATTTTTTAAAGCCACAGGCTGCTTGAGAGGAGAATGGGGTGTAACGTAAATGCCACAATTGGTAGCTGAGTGAATATCATGAAAACTATCAAGAAATGTCACATTTTACCCCAAAATGTAAAAAAAAAAAAAAAGTAATTTGAAGCCTATAATGAAATAATAATGAAGCCCTTTTTAGGAGCATTAAGACACTTTATTTTAATGACAATTAACGTCCTCTCCCAAATTTTTCAGTATGTTACTGTAATGGGGGAAAATAGCGTGTTTATATCAGGGATTCATGAACAAATATGTTTTTATGAACAAAAATGCTAGCATCATGTTAAAACATGCCAGCAATGTGTTAAATCATGCTAGCAACATGCTAAACATGATAGCAATGTGTTAAATCATGTTAGAAACATGTTAGCAAAGTGCCAAAACATGTTAGCAATGTGTAAAATCATGTTAGAAATATGCTAAAACATGCTAGTAAATTGCTAGTCATTTTTATGATTTAAGTATTAGCTTTTCATCAACTCATGAACCCCTGCAGCTCCCTCACAAAGTTCAGTTGGTAAAACCATGCATTATATTTTTAATTCAAAGGAAAGTTGTCTGGGTTGTAGTGTTGGGCGATATGCTCCATAGTCATATTTTCAGAGATCGCTGATACACAATTATCAAGCATGGGGAACGGAGGGGTGGGGTAATAGTTTTACTTATATGATCATTAATTTACTTATTTAAAGATGGAGTTGATGAAAAATGTCATTATCGTCTATCGTGACTATCGTCTATCAGCACAACCCTACTGGGCAGTATCATTATCATTACTCTTTTAAAGTTTTAACGATTTATTATAATTTTACTGATTTTTCATTGTTACAACAATGAGAATTGGTCAATGTGCTTAATAATTGTCACAATTCACAAACATCTCTCTTTTTTTCCCACCAGTTGTGCACAAGTTGTATTCTACATTTGTTTTTTTTTAAACCCTTGTGCAAGTCTGTATGATGTCCAGAATTCCAACATTTCGATCAGAAATGTTTTGATTTTAAAATTGTAACACATGTTGAGCTCTGAAATAAAAATGTAAAAATACATTTATGTTTTTAAAGAGAGAATTACTAGCAACACAGAAGAAACACTGGGAGAAAGCTCTTCTCCAGGCACTGAAGGAAAAGAAACGGATATTATCCAACAACGGCCAGAGGTCCTGGAGTACCTGCATATACCCATACCTGTGTATCTTGGATGATCAGGATTATGTGAATATCATGCTTCAGGTACTAACTTAATCAAACATATAAAGTACATTCATTTAAAGGGGTGGTTCAGTGTTTTTTTTCTAGGCTTGATTGTGTTTTGGGGGCACAGTTTAACATGTCTTAATATTTTGTTTTTTTGAAAAAGCTGTAATTTTCATATATTTTACCTTTATTCTACACCTCTGTATCCATTGTCATATGAACGGCTCGTTTGACTTCCTGCTTCTATGAAGCCACTCTCTCCGAAATACGCAATGTGCTCAGATTTGTTAGCAGGTTGGTAGTTGGCCCAGTGTATCGTGATTCACTGAAGCTTCCGGAAATGCCACGCCCCTTACCATTCGTAGTTAGTGCTTCAGAGGAAATGTAAATAATGGCGTCTATATTGTTGTATCAAATTGAGCCGAATCAGACCCAGATGAAGAGGGTCAAACAGAACCTGTGCAATCGCAGCTTCTAAAGGATGTTTATGAATGGTATTTCATTTTGTATTTGTGTCAAAGTGTTTAGATATGCTGTCACTGCTGTTTGTAAGCGTTCAATATACAGTTTTATCCTGATTAAAGCTTCACTGTAGCCGAATACATGACTGAGTAGTAGCATTTTTGTAAAGGTAGCATTTAATTTATAGCATGAACAACTGTGTGTCTATAAACATAGAAGTTTGCTGGTGTTTGTAGAATTTAGCTAACTGGCTAGCGAAGCAAAAACGCATTGGTCTTTGTTTACATCCTTGATGCAACCAAAAATAGCAACAAAACTATACGTTTAAAAAGACATGTACAAACAATTCTTAGAGTTTGAAGCTAATAAACAGCAGCTTCTGCTTTTAAAGTGGGAACTGCTTCTTTCAGTAATAGCCTTTGTGCAAATCCAGCATTGAACTCGTGTAGATTCTGGAAGCTGTCTTCCGCGCCGCATCCAGTGTAGAAAATATAACAGATTATAATGGGTTCTGTTATCTTTTGATGCGTCGCGCCGCTCGCGTCCGGTGTACACAACTCTTCTGCGACACATGGCCCCGCCCACTTTGTTGCGTGTTCCCGGGGGCAGTGTTTTGCCGGGTTTATGATGTCACCAACCCGGGAAGAAGCTTGTTGTAGTCCAAACCGGTCGTTTTTGTAGGCATTAAAATGCCTTAACTTTAAAAGACCTTATCTCTGTTTGCATTGAACTTTCAGTGCTATAACTTTGCAGATATTGTTTATGCTCAAGCAGCAACATTACACACTAACTAAAGTTAAAAAAGTGAAATCGCATTGAACCACCCCTTTAAGATGAATTTCCATTAGGTGAATTTCCATCTTGGCCACTGGAGTAATTTTTAAGCATTTTAACATAGTCAGAATTACTGTTTGTTTCTTTTCAAGTGGGAAAAAAATGTACTTTGTGCACATTTACAGTTATTTTCCTCCACATTTTGATGAGCTGTCTTTTTCAGAGTTTAGACAAACTGTCCCCCAGCGGTGAATCTTTGCTCTTCATGGCTGAGGAGATGGGAAACCGAGTCCACAATCTGTACTGCATCCATCCGGCAGAAGAGCCACAGTCAGATGATTGAGAAGCTTGGGAGTATCTACAGCTCATATGCTGAACTCCTGGCAAACGACACCAAGGTACAAGCTTTGGTTGACCAGATATGATGCCTCCAGTCTGCTTTCGTATGAAATATCCAGTTGCTTGTACATTATGTTACTTCCTGTTTCATCGTAGACCAATGGCATGCTGCCGCGGGAGTGTTGGGCGAGTCTTGAGATGGAGAAGTGCAGCGGCCCGTCTCTTTTAAGTGACGACACCCCTTGGCCGCTGGTCCTGATGGTGCAGCTGGGCAGCTTCCTGGTTGACCTGATGGTTCATGAGCTCAAAGTTCGAAGCAACATCCTCAATCCCGCTCAAGAGAAGAAGCTCATTCCCGTCCTATACCACATGTACACGTTCCGCAGTAATCATAAGGTAAGAGGTGGAAACCAACTAAGCTGGAAGTCATACTAGTTGAAATGATGCACAAGCTTGTTTTTGCTTCCATGCTGAAGGCTGTTCATGGCCAGACAGCTTTCATTTGAATCCAGATGACTGTCCATTAAACTAGTGTCATAAACCATCTATTCCCCCTCCGAAACCTCTCACAGACACGCATGTTTTCATGAATTATGGAATCATTTTTCCTGTGCAAGTGATCTCGAGCCACCAGAGGAAGACGGATTGTGCTGAAACTAATCTCTTTTTTACTGTCCCCTTAATTGCCCAGTTGATTAACTGTCGAGGGATTGCAGAAAGGGGGAGGAAGAGCCGAAAAAGATCAGGAGTTTCCTTTTTGTCCTCGAAATCTCATTCCCAAGGCTTCTGCCCTGGCTCTCGGCATGGCAGAGGCCTCCCACCGTGGGCTTCAAAGACCTGAAGCTTAACTCCTGTTCCTCCGCTGAGCTTGCAGATGGCCCGTGCAGCAGGGAAGAGCTCTCAGTTTAGCGTGTTTGTGGATTATTCATGTGGCATGAATGCAGTCAAGTGAATTCACATTCATTTTTGAGACATTTAAAATGCCACCTTGTAATAAATCGAACCAGTGTAGTTCGATTCACAAACAAATCACTTTCACACTGATTTTTTTTAGTGAATCAAAATGTGACCAATGTAGTTCAACCCATAAGCAAATAACTCTAACGAGCCTATAATTTGAGTTACCGCTTTGAATCTGAAACACAGCCCTGAATAATTTAAAGCAAGAAAGAGATTTTCTTTCATATGTAAGCAATGTTATATTAGAACTGAAATTACCCAAATGAATCTGAATTGAATTAAGAATGAAATTATGGATTGTTCCGAATATGACAACCCGAAAAAATGGGTTTGTCTTAAGGCAGGAACACACCAAGCCGACGGTCGGCCGTCGGGCAGTTTTTCTTCATCGGCCGACTAAGTTTTGTCAGTGTGTTCCGCACCGTCGGCTGAAGTTGGTCCTCGTCTGCCTTTTTCGGCCGATTCGAAATGTTGAATTGGCGTTGGAGCTCGTCGGGCCATCTGATCATTCTGATTGGCTGCTCAGCTACTGCCGCCTGCTGTTTCGGAAAGGCATTTCATCTCACGCAGGCGCAGAACTGATGTGCTACTTTGCCGTCGGCTGTCTAGCGTCGGTTTGGTGTGGCAGGGCAACTTTGGACACAGACACTGCCGACGTGAGCCAACCCCACAGTCTGCTTTCGTCTCCACTAGTTCGTCGGTGTCGGCTTGGTGTGTTCTGGCCTTTACATTCATTGTCTAGACTTTTACATGTCAATAATACACCCGCAACAATAGGTGGCACCAAATATGCGTAAAACGAGTGTGCCAAGAAATACGGTGTGTCAGAGTGTAACACTGCATTCACACAGGGCATCGGCATCAACGCTTGGCGTGTCTGAAGCTTTGTGCTAACGCGACCATCATAGTGACAACAGCCAATCACATTACTTTCCAGTGTTGCATGAATGCAATTGGCTAGCGTCTGCGCTACGGTATTTGCATAAGGTGATCTGATTAGCTGACACCTACGTTGGCGCTTAAAGTTGAGAAATTTTCAAATTCTGCCACAAGCAATGCGAGTGAAGTGACGCTACGGAACCCACTATTCAGTTTGGCAACGCATGACATCACCAATTCAAAGTAAATGAGAAGCGTTAACGCAGACGCCCCGTGTGAATGCACCGCAATGTTAGAAGATCGCGAGCGCAAAAAGACGGTCGCAAAAACGCTAACAGTCAAAAGAAAAACTTACCGTCTAAAAGCCACGTGACTGTCATGTTTGCATGCCTCGCTGACGGGACCAAACTTCTTAATTTAATTTACTTCTTAAAATTCTTAAACTTAAAATGCAAGACGGTACGCAGATTTCAAAACTACAGTAAATTTTCACTTCTACTGTTAATGAAATTTTGGTAGGCTACATGGTTTTCACTATGAGATGGATAATCTAATTGTTATATAATTCAGATGGGCTAACTTACAGGTTATTTTTATGGTATGCCAAAAAGTATTTACCATTCTTTCAATACAAAAATTTAAATATGAAAAATATGCAATATGAAAATTATTTTCCTAATAAAAGCATTTTCTTTATAAAATACAAGATTTTGGTCTTCAAAAAGACTTTTTCCAAAAGGTACATCTTGGAAAAAAAAAAAAAAAGTTTTATAATCAGGGTCGTCTTACATTTGGAACTATACGTTAAAAGCCTTTGAATCAGAATCAAATTGCGATACCCATCCATATTTGTTTATAAATGAACATACAAACAGGTCATGTCAATTGAACCTTATTGTATATTCATATTTCGATATGTTGAATTGCTTAATGCGGCCATTGTTTATTTGACTATTCGGCCATTGTTTATTTGACTATTTTGTGGCCATTTTTTTACTTTCTCTTTCTCTTTGTATAGAAGTTGTTTATCTGGCTGTCAAAGCCTGTTGTGCACCATAAACACTTTACCAGCAGCATGCATAAATCATCTCAGATTTATTTGAGGTTGGGTTACAGGGCTCCTGCGAGCTGGAGACGAGATGTTAATTAATGTTGATCTGTCACGGCATTTAAAGATTTAATTGTCTATGTTTAATGTCCTTTTTGTGACATGCCTTGAAGTTAAGTCTTTTTTTTATTTTCTCTCTTTGGCATCTACATCAGATCGGCTTCATCAAACCTCATCCTGTTGTGACACAAATCCAGAGGGTTGCGATGGAAACCAAACTTACATTTGATTCCTATGTCATGCCCATGTTGTGTCCGCCCGTTCCTTGGACGTCCCCGAAAAGTGGCGCGTACCTGCTGACTCCCACCAAGTTGATGCGTGCCACCGACGGAGCCATCCAACACCAACTTCTCCTGGAGAAGAGCCGAGATGAAGATCTCCATGCTGTGCTGGACTCCCTCAATCAGGTGGGCAACTGTCCCTGGAAGATCAACAAGCCCCTGTTGGACATCATCATCTCGATATTCAATGACAAAGGCAGTGACAAGCTATGCGTCCCTCCACCGCTGTCGGAAGCACCTGAGATTCCTCGTTTCAATCCTCATGACCCATCCTACACTCAGATTGAGAAGGCCTACATGAAGCGGCAGGGTTGTCAAAGCCAAGAAGAAGGTGGCAGAGATGCACAGTCTCCGAATGGATGCACTGTATAAGCTGTCCATCGCCAACCACATGAGGGACGAGATCTTTTGGTTTCCCCATAATATGGACTTCCGAGGTCGTACGTACCCCCGTCCGCCTTATTTTAACCACCTTGGCAGTGACGTGACCAGGGCCTTACTGGTGTTTGCCGAGGGACGACCTCTCGGTCCCAAAGGTCTTGACTGGTTGAAGATCCACCTGGTGAACCTCACGGGGTTGAAGAAGCGTAGCTCGCTAGCTGGAAGATTGGAGTATGCTGAGAGCATCATGGAGGACATCCTAGACTCGGCAGACCATCCTCTTGATGTAAGCATTCTAATCCCTCCCTTACCTTACCTATGTACTAGAGGTTTTACGCCTACATGTTTTTTAAATGACTCGTCTTCTAGAAAAGTATTTGACTAGTTGGTGGGTCTAAGCTTAACTTGTGTAATCACATTCGGGCCCTGACACATTTGTAGACAATGGGGTTCAGACCTCTAATGTGTACAATATACAGTGAGTAGACCTCATATACATTGTATAATTGATTTCATGGTATCTCTTTTTTCAAATCCAAATGCAAAACACTGCAGGCTTTGAGTCATGACTGTTTTATTGAAATGACTATCACATTCCTTGCTCCCTAAAGAGTCACAACTCTATTTTGCAGGGTCGCAAATGGTGGATGAATGCAGATGAGCCGTGGCAGGCACTGGGTTGCTGTATGGAGATTGCAAATGCCTCACGCTCACCCGACCACACCAAATTCATCTCCTATTACCCCTGTACACCAGGTATATTAAGAAGACCCAGCTATTCCAGTATTCCAAGTCACTATTGCACATAACTGCTGTTTAGGGATACGTTGTAGATTTCAAATCTGCTTCCGTTCACTATTTTTCCCCCTCTGTCTTGCTAGGATGTAATTGGTGCTACTTCGGTGAACCTCATGCCCTGTGAACTGCCTCAGGATGTCTACAGTGGTGTAGCTCAGCAGGTCAGTCACTCTGAAGCAGCAGGGGGCGTCAGTGCATCTTACTGCCCGCCAGTTCCATCAGTAAGGTTTGAACAATACTTGATCCACCCCAAATCACAAATGAGTCTCTTTTAACCAATTTTGTACTGAGTTATATAATGTAGCATTAATATTAATATAATGTTCATTATTACAGTCATTCACTTTTAAACTAATATGGGGTGAACAATAGACTCAACAAGTAGCTTCCGCTCAATTAATTTGATAATTTAATATTGATTTGATTGCCTTAGACACTTAAAATCAATCATAATTAATAATAATTATTATTATTATTACTGTAATTCTTAAACATGTATATTATTATTATATTATATCATTTATATTTATTTAATATAAATTTATTACAAATACATTTAAATTTATATATATTATTTTTGTAGTATATTTATTTATATTGTTTGATATAAATATTTTATTTTATATAATATAAAATCTATTTTATATTATTATTTATTATATAATGTATGTTGCTTTAAGGCTGTGTGTGTCTATAATAAATTTTTATAATTATAGGTCATATTTTCTATTTTATAGGTTTAACAAAGTAAAATCCCTGTTTGGGACTCAATGCACTAGAGGACATGCTGCGTCACCCTCTACCATTCGCATTGCTATTCATTTTGATGTAATTTTTTTTAAGTTGCCTACATGGCAGTGGTTTTTATTTCCTTTTTCCTTTTCCATCGAAGTTGAATAGTCATCAGTTTGCCTCACAAATTGCCTCACAACACATGGTCTCAAAGCTCCAGTTTTCATTTCCTAGGAAGACTGCCT
The DNA here is from genome assembly GCA_028476615.1 of Culter alburnus. Classification (NCBI taxonomy): domain Eukaryota; kingdom Metazoa; phylum Chordata; class Actinopteri; order Cypriniformes; family Xenocyprididae; genus Culter; species Culter alburnus. Next base: position 2,837,316 of record JAOTNS010000145.1, on the reverse strand, counting down.
ATTTTTTTAGAGAACACTATCTGAGATATATTGACCTACCTATCAATTTGACTATATTTGGGAACACAGTGTACACTCCTAATACACTGTTGTACCATTCTTGCCAAAAAACCTTGGGTTGCGCTAACCTTAGCCAAAGGGTACATAGCAGACACCTCAAAGAGCTCTGCTGAGTCAGAGATTGGCCCAAACAGCCTCATTGTTCCTCAGCAGCCGACATCAGACCTTCTGTTTAATAGGGTAAACTCTCAAGAGCCCCAATAAGACCATCGTCAACTTTTACACCTCATGTGTGATTAATGAACCTGCTCCTCTCTCCATGCAGATTAAGCTATTTATAGTTTAAGTGAAGGACAACTGCGATATTTCTGTTACCGTTGTTTTTATTTCTGAATTCCACCTCAGTAGTCATTAATATGCCATAAAGCAGTGATTCGCAACCAGGGGTATCTGTATTCAAGGGAATTTTTTATTTGATTTTTTAAATATACTAAATAAAATAATGAATAAAAATGAATAATCATGATTCATTTCATGATTTTACATATACACACACATATACAGTACAGTCCAAAAGTTTGGAACCACTAAGATTTTTAATGTTTTTAAAAGAAGTTTCGTCTGCTCACCAAGGCTACATTTATTTAATTAAAAATACAGTAAAAAACAGTAATATTGTGAAATATTATTACAATTTAAAATAACTGTGTACTATTTAAATATATTTGACAAAGTAATTTATTCCTGTGATGCAAAGCTGAATTTTCAGCATCATTACTCCAGTCTTCAGTGTCACATGATCCTTCAGAAATCATTCTAATATGCTGATTTGCTGCTCAAGAAACATTTATGATTATTTTCAATGTTGAAAACAGTTGTGTACTTTTTTTTTCAGGATTCCCTGATGAATAGAAAGTTCAAAAGAACAGCATTTATCTGAAATACAAAGCTTCTGTAGCATTATACACTACCGTTCAAAAGTTTGGGGTCAGTAAGAATTTTTATTTTTATTTTTTTGAAAAGAAATTAAAGAAATGAATACTTTTATTCAGCAAGGATGCATTAAATCAATCAAAAGTGGCAGTAAAGACATTTATAATGTTACAAAAGATTAGATTTCAGATAAACACTGTTCTTTTGAACTTTCTATTCATCAAATAATCCTGAAAAAAAATATTGTACACAAATATTTTGTACAATTGTACACATTAAATGTTTCTTGAGCAGCAGATCAGCATATTAGAATGATTTCTGAAGGATCATGTGACACTGAAGACTGGAGTAATGATGCTGAAAATTCAGCTTTGCCATCACAGGAATAAATTACTTTGTGAAATATATTCAAATAGAAAACAGTTATTTTAAATTGTAATAATATTTCACAATATTACTGTTTTTACTGTATTTTTAATTAAATAAATGTAGCCTTGGTGAGCAGACGAAACTTCTTTTAAAAACATTAAAAATCTTAGTGGTTCCATATATATATATAAAAAAATATAACAATTTTTAACCTAATCGACCAGTCTGTAGTCATACAACTGCTCAACTAGTCATCAATTGTGACCCATCACATGATGAATAAGTCCATGATTTATGGGGTCTCAGAAAAGTGTGCTGTCCCATGTCTCATAGGTGGAAGAGTTCAGGGCTCGGGATGCAGAGAAGGGTTTGAAGATCGCACAGGTGCTGGAGGGCTTCATTAGCAGGAAGGTGGTGAAGCAGACAGTGATGACCGTGGTCTATGGCGTCACTCGCTACGGGGGTCGTCTGCAAATCGAAAAGCGACTGAAGGAAATCGATGATTTCCCTAAGGTGAGGCATGTTGCGCTTTGGATAAAAGTATCATAGATGGAGTAACAAACTCTGGGAAGATGAAGAATGACTTTCCATATTAAACAAACTGCATGATGTGTAGATGAATGTGGTATGGAAGGATATTCCGGACTATTTTCAAAAGCAATTGCAAATCTTGCATTACCGTTTGCATCCACCACAGTGACTACCAAATTTCAAATGGAAAAGCAAAGTCCATTTGCAACTGTATTTCCCATGTCTTACAAGTTATGACCCTGTCATTTTTAAATAGCAATCTCAATTACCACGTCTGCTTTTTAATTTTCTTTGCGTCACGTATGTAGCCTGCCAAAACTCAAATGCAATCACAATTCATTTAGCATTTGAATTTCCGATTTATACAAAATACCTTAGTGGTTATACAAATGGTAATCAATACACCTAAAAAAAAACATGGTTTTAATATAATAAAACCATGGTTAATTTTAGTAAGGGTTATTTTTAAAGGATTGCTTTGATCGTGTTAGCTAGTTATGCTTTTATTATTGCCTTGTACAAAAATATATATCATCTGACAATCTGCTGTATTAATATTCATTATATGTACAGTGCCATACAGTCCAAATGCTTTTTTTTCTCGCTAATACACATTTATGAAAATTGTATGTACTTTAATCCACGCTGTTCTAGCCTTCTACGAATGGTTCGCTCAGATACTCCAAGCAGGTGCGCAAGCTGAGCACATGAGCAACCACATACAAAGTAGTACTCAATCATCTCTAGTGGTATGTCCATCAAAGGACATCCTGGTCCTTTAGTTGTTATTTCCCTCACAAAAAGCCTGTCACCCACTTCACTCAGGTTGGTGAAGACAACATTACTGATGCTGCTGTTCGTCAAGGCGACAAACTCATTTAACCTGTCAAAAATGACTTCTGAGTAAGAGGAAATCTGTAGAGTATGAGCTGTCGCCAAATTGCTGCATGAGCATCATAAGTTCCTCCACAATTTCACCGATTACCTCCATTGTTCAGTTGAGTTTTGGCAGGCTACATACGTGATTCAGAGAAAATGAAAAAGCAGACAGGGACATAACTCGTAATACATGGGAAATACAGTTGCAAATGGACTTTGCTTTTCCATTTGAAATTTGGCAGTCACTGCGCGTTTGCGACAGCGAAAACACAAACGGTATTGCAGATTTGCAATTGCATTTGGATTATGTCACAATTTATGCGTCCACATATGGAAAATGCAATTGCAAATACAATTTGCAATTTCTTTTGAATATAGTCCTTCCATAGATGGGGTCTGTATTTTGCAGACCCAAATTTACTATTAAAGCAGTAAAGAAACCAGTTCCAGATTGAGTACAGACACCTTTTGGCTGGACAAGAATCTCAATCTGATTGTCAGGTACTTTAGCTATACAAACTCCTCATTTCTCTCTTATTTTATTCCATTATTTCTGGCTCTCTAACCGTTTTCCTAAACTCAATTTAAAGGTAAAGATAAGTTCGGTAATCTTGATTTACATCGCAGGTGACGTGAACTTTATGGATTTACTTTCCCCCTTTTGCTTCAGTCTTGATTTCCCCAAGTGCGTCCCTCTGTGGGCAGCCATAGAAACAGGTGACGCCTCTTTCATCTCTCTCAGGCTGCGGAGAATAAAAAAGAGGAATTATCACCTATAGAGTCAGGGGATCTCATCTCCACATTCTGCTTGCGAAAGCAAAACTTTCGGTTGTTGAAATTAAACATGTTTTGTGGTGTTCATTCAAAACTCATTCAAATCTCAGGCCTTTTTTTTTTTTTGTCGCTTTGGAGACTTTTGTACACAACTAAATGTATTTTCAGTAATTTCAATTATTAGTACCTGACATACAAATACAAATGCATGTAAATGTTATATTCACACCCTGATCGGGTTCGGACAAAACATCCCTAGTGTTGTGTGACTGTGTATATATAACAATGTGCTATTTTCAATTCACAGGATTACATATGGGATGCTTCACATTACCTGGTGGTTCAGGTTTTCAACAGCTTGAAGGAAATGTTTACTGGGACGAGGGAGATTCAGGTATGCAATATCTCACCCGCTTATACACTTTAATAATCAGGATTAGACTTTTCTCAGGCAAAAATCCAGTCATTTTAATAGGAACCCACGCGATCAGGAAATTTGTATGGATTGCCCCATGCAGATTTGGTAGTTGGGTTTGAGTCGGTCAGTTTTAGTATTGTATGCTACTAAAGTTAGTGTATTAAATTATATCATTTAAATAGAGGCAGTAAATTTCTCAGGGCTGTCGAGTTTTTATTCACAATAACACATACCATGTACACAATGTATTTGGTACCGTTTTGAAATATATTGTAGTTTCAGTTCTTCCTGTTAATTTAGTTCTTTATATTTCAGTTTAATTCATTTAACAAAAAACTTAGTTTTGTTAACAGTGTTAAAGCTGCAGTAGGGAGTTTTTAGAAAACGTTGACTTAGCCTGAAAATTTAAACAAGCACAACTCACAGGTCACTCCCCCTTGCTCTCTGCTGCGCTACAGCCCTCCCTCCACAGCTCCTCCCCCATCACAACGGAGCCTGCCGTGAACGCGCAGGCTAGTAAGCAAGCAGGGCCGATGACGGCGGATAAACAGTTATAGCACATTCACTGATATGGACAAAAAAAACAAAAATATGATTTACATTGACTATGGCCTTCCCATACTTTGACTACAAACTTGGTCCTCAAAACATTACGTATTTTGCAATACATGTAATGTAACTATATGACGTATACGCACTATTTCTATAAGTAATAAATAGCTAGTAAGATAATATAACGGTAATGTTACAGTACGCAAATAACTGGCTTCTCCGGTTATCTCTGTATGTATATTTTAGCCAAGAATAAAACAAAATTTGTTATTAAACCACTCTGCCTCTTTTCGTTTTATTTAAAGAAACAAACAAAAACATATTAATAGCCTCAGGCAACGAGCGATTAATTATCTGCAATGTCTGCTTATTTATAACAAAACGAAATATTAAACAACCCTGCCTCTTTTCGTTTTCATTTCAAACATATTAAATGTAATACTATTTGTGCATACTCTGATTATCTTCACTGTAATGAAATGAAATAGGCTTTAACATAAAACACAAACTTCTCTTTTGTTAAATGTCAGTTTTAATGTTCAATAATAACCATTATAAAAGGTATAAAAATATACAATAAGAAATAAAGCAAACAATTCAGTCAAGCGTACAAAATCAGCGCTTTAGTATGACACAAAAGTTAAATAGCCATATATAAATTTATGCAACGTCACGTTGCCCTCAGCCAAAACGGAGCCAGCGGCAAACGTCAGAAGGACTAGCCGAGGTAAGGCTGCTCTCGGCTGGGTACATGAGCGCTGAGAGTCCGGTGATCGCCTGGATCTCACAACTCCGACAGCGTCAGATCAAATTTTCAGAAAGGCGCTATCTTTATCAATTAACCACAAATTTGAGCTTTAAACCAGCATATTCTCGCCTGATAAAATCTTAAAACTGCATATCATCACGAAAGTGCGTATCAATAGTACGAGTTTGTAATCTCGTAGAATATATACGCCAAAATGAGTTTTTCGCGTGCATAAGATACGCACTTTATGGGGTATTATACGTACGAAACTGGATTGTTTGTCCGCCATAAGCAAAGCTGCAGCACACCGGTAATCTTGAATTTGAATGCCTGTACACGCTGTGCACTGTGGCTGTGCATGATAGGAGTGTGATCAGCGCGCACACGAGCTTGATTGACACTGCTAAGACACTCCTCCTGACTCTGATTGGTTGGTTCTTACCGGGAGCGGTGTATTTCTGCAAATGGCAATAGGGCCACTGGGAGGAGCCAGAGGAGCTTGATTTTTTCACAGATTATCTGTCTCATATTCTACTGTCAGGACATAATGACAGGTTTAATAAATATGTAAAAAATACATTTTTACAAAAGTTACCTACTGCAGCTTTAACACTGATAAATTTCTGATGAAAAGTTTTAGAGAAAATAAAAAAGAAATTTGCATTTTCAAAGAAAATTGCATGGTTTTCTCATTAATTCACAAATTATACAGTACTGTTCAAACATTTAGGGTCATTACAATTTTTTTTTTTTTTTTTTTTTTTTTTTTTTTTTTAGAAAATATTTTTATTCAGCCAGGATGCATTAAATTGATCAAAAGTGATAGTAAAGATATTTTTTAATGATTATTATTTCAAATAAATTATGTTCTTTTTAACTTTCTATTCATAAAAGGATCCTGTATCATTGGTTCCACAAAAATAAGCAGCACAACTGTTTTCAACATTGATAAAAAATAATAAATGTTTCTTGAGCAGCAAATCAGCATATTAGAATAAATTCTGAAGGATCATGTGACACTGAAGACTGAAGAAATGATCAGAGGAAGAAATTAAAATATATGACAATAGAGAATAATATTTCATAATATTACTGTTTGTAATGTATTTTTTATCAAATTACTGCAGCTTTGGAGAAATAGAAATACCGACTTTTGAACAATAGTGTTCATCATAAATAGTTTAAGCAAAACCAAACCCTTGTGTCTTCTCTCCTTTTTTTTGAATGAAAAGATTATTTTTGTGAATCGCCAGATATAGTTCTCCCATGATGCAGCTGGCTGCGGCTCATGAATTACAGCTGCAGGAAACATAAAAGGAATGAACGTCCCCGGTGCAGTAGATCAAGGACCAGCCGCACACTGTCTCCTGTTGCACCCCCTGGGGAGACGAGCAGACAGGCAGAACGAATGTGAAATATCCCCCACTTTGCCTACAGACACAACCAGCTTCCTAAATAGGTCAGATTCTCGGGAGGGGCGGCGTTTGAGCCCAGGTAGTTGATCATTGCCGTTACCGGGAGAAGGTGATACTGGAGCAGAAAGTGGGGTGGGCGATATAGGTCCCGGCTGTTGGTGAACTCTCTGATGAATGGAGCCGCTTCAGGCCCAGCCCGCTTCCAGATGAACACAGGAATTTATCTCACACAAAGCGTTTCGGGGAGAGCACTGGGGACTTTGCGAATATGGCAGCCAAGTTGCACAGCCAGCATTGTTGCTGCAGATCAGCAGGTTCTTTAAATGTTTCTTCTCAGCAACAACTTCCCACCTGTGCGTTCTTCCAACTAGCACAGCCAGAGACTTTATCGCAACTACATTATTGCAATATTTTTAGGAAAAAAGAAAAATGATTATGGAAAGGGGTTTCATTTCAGTTTGTCTCCACAACAATGTCTTACCTGTGAGTTTGGATTCTTCAAACTAACACTGCTGGAGAATACTTTATTGCAACTACTTTATCACAATATTTTTAGACAAAGAAAAATCATTACAGATAGTTGTTTCAGCTTTAGTTTGTCTCAACAACAACTTTCCATCTGTGCGTTTGGATTCTTCCAACTAGCACAACCAGAGACTTTATCGCAATATTTTTAGGCAAAGAAAAATCGTTACGGATAGGGGTTTTATTATCAGATTTTGTCAGCAACAACTTCCCACCTGTGCATTTACAGTAGATTCTTCCAACTAAGACAGCCAGAAACATTATCGCAAATACTTTATTGCAACAATTTTTAGGTTAAGGCAAACCGTTACAGATAGGGGTTTCAGTTCGCCTAGCATGGTAGATGGGTTCAAAATCATTATGCAAATTCTTTCTGAATTCTTATAAATATATACAAAAAATAAATAAACAAATTGACTTGGAACGATTGGTTGATGCTGTTCTGACTTTTTTCTCTCAGGAATGGCTGACAGAGAGCGCTAGGCTAATAGCTAAGTCTGGAAGAACAGTGGAGTGGGTGACACCGCTGGGACTTCCTATCGTTCAGCCCTACCACAGAATTAAGAACCAAACGGTAAGTGTTTCAAAAAATAACTTGCTAGCTTAAGTAGTTTACCATTTAAAACATAGGGGCCCAAAATTGGCCCTTTGAACCTTTACAATCCTCTGAGTTCATGTTTTAGTGATGCAATTAGGACTCTGTTAAATCTGTTTTAATTTTTTCTAAGTTCTGTGTTTTCTGTTTAAATTGAAATTTTATCCAAAAGGATGTCTAATCAATTTAAATTCATAAAACGTTAACAATTTAATACTTTATTAAAATTGAACAATAATAGTGCCTTATGAAATGTTTTGTTGTTTTTTCAGAAATTCAGTGTTGTATGTTTGTTTTTTTTTTCATTCAGTTTTTTTATGATTTAATACAAATTTATTATTCAAAATGTTGGTAATTGAGTGAATGCAGAAAACAATTAAAAGGGTTAGTTCACCCAAAAATGAAAATTCTGTCATCATTTACTCACCCTCAAATTGTTCAGAACCTGCATGATGTTCTTTCTTCTCTTGAAACAAAAGAAGATATATTTTAAAAATGTCAGTAACCAGACAGTTGCTGGTCCCCATTGACTTCCACAGTATAGAAAGAAAATATTATGGAAGTCAACTTTGGGGACCAAAAACTCTTTGGTTACCAACATTCTTCAAAAGAAATTAATACATGTTTGGAACAACTTGACGGTGCGTAAATGAATAAAGTGTGCGAGTAATTTTTTTTTTTGGGTGAACTATCCCTTTAATTTTTTTTAAAATGTAATTAAATTAAATTTTAACAATTCTTTTTATTTTTTATTTTTTGGCAAACAAAGTGCTGCACAACAGAGGTTCACAGTTTAAATTAAATATGGATGAAAATTCTGTAACGTTCTGTGTTAAACTGTAAATTCCATATTTTTTTTTTTATAAATGGATTCGATGTTTTCGCATCGCAGAAATCACAGGGCCCTACTTAATGTTGTATGAGACTGTCAATGTGGGGGGAAAAAAGCATCGATGTGCCAAGGGGGACACTAATGAGCAACTCTGCGGCCTGGATGTCTTGGTCAAAGGCACACCTCAACAGCGCATTAAAGGCGTGGTCACATTTGCCATTATTCGCTGAATTTTTCCTGTAATTTCATTTGGAATTCACATGATCAGGAATTTCAACATGCAGCTGATTCAAGTTGGTCACTCGAATTCATCATGTTAAAAAACAGAAATTCTTGTGAGCTTTGTGAGCTGTCCTTCACGCATCGCTTCAATATTGACAAACTAAATTGTGCTAATGTAGCTGCACCTTAAGCTTGTTCACTTATTTTGGTATTAGCAAGTTGCCAGGCTTGCACTTGAACAGAAACTCGATTCATTTGACATTTCCTCCTTTCTGAAAGGCACTGTAAGTTCTTTCATTTCATCATCTTTGAGGTCTTTGTGACTGTACTTCCTCAGCAAGAATTCAGCAGGGAGTCCGACCTCTCTCTGCCCAGCAGGCGCGCTCAGCCTCGCTCTCCATCACAACCTAGATCTCAGTAGCGCTGCTTGTCAAAAAGGTCTTTTTGCAGCTGGGAGTAAAACAAAGAAGAAATGCGGCAGAGGTTTTGCATGCAGACGGCCTGCACTGCTGTCAGATAGCATCAGCAACAGAGTTGAGGTGGCACAGCGGTGGCCTGTAGTGCATGGCAGGATCCAGCAGAGAGCATCTGGCAACCCGTCTGTGCCACAGCCGCTGAGCATTTGCTGCTGCTGCTGTTGCTGGGTGTGTCCTAATGCCTAATACTAGATTCAGTTTTTAAACTGTGCTTTTTCTTTTCTTTCTTTTCTTTTTTTATGCTGGAAGTTTAAGTAAGCTGCATATTGCTTACTTGAAAACACTTTAAGCTGAATTTTGTTAAAGTGTGTGTGTGTATAAATAAATAATATTTTTATGACAGTTTTCATAGTTTAAGAAAATCTGGAAGTGGGACAATAAAACCATAAAATCTATACATAAAAAGCATCTGAAAATAATTGATGAAAGCATAATAAAGACTATTCTGATCTTTATATGACAATAAAATAAATGTTTTAAAATTTATTTTTAATACAAATTTTAATGAAAATATACTTCTACAAATTAAATTGCCCAAATTTGAGAAACACCATTTTATAAATATTTTTTCTTGTTATTTTATTTCTGTAAAAGTTCTTAGGAACAATCTGCATTGTAAAAACTGAAAAAGTGTTTTTGATATAGCTAATGTTGGGTAAGTTACTCTAAAAAAGTAATTAATTAGTAGCTACTAATTATATCTTCAACAGTGTAATTAGATTACTGTACTAATTACTCTCTCTTAAAAGTATTGCATTAGTTATTACTAATTACTTTCTAAATCACATATCAACGTTGGCCAGTTGAACTATACAAGGATAGACTCTGATTTGATTCTTTCAAATAAATAATATACAATTGCATAAATTATTCTTGAACTGACCAAAGTGTGTAAAGGGAGAAGGTTACAAAAACATACATTTTAACATTAAAATTTGATGTTAAATCCACTATTGTTTTTTTTATAGAATTGTTGTATAGTCTATACAGTATTTAATGCAATTACATCAGAAGTAACTGTAATTAAATTACAGAAAATATAAGAGTAATGCCTCAGTAATTAGATTATTTAGTAATTAATTAAACCCAACACTAGATATATAAATATGACTTTTAAATATTATGAAGGTTGGTCATAATGTTATGCCTGATCTGTGTATATTGTATGACGATTATCTATAGCATTTTTCAAAGTTGTGGCCCTAATTATTTTTTTCCCCCTGAAGTTTAGAGAGATCAAGATAAATTTCACTTATAAGTAATTTAAATTATGTAAGTGTGAAATTATTTAATCTTATGTATTTAGGACACATAAAATGCTAGCAGCACAAATTAAAAAAATGTTAAAAAATGTAATTTCCATCACAGAATGCTGCTAACATAATTTAAGATGTAATGGAAATTAAAATTTCATTTTATTTTCTAAAAGTGCACGGGGCAAAACGTGCTCATAGTTGAAGAAACACCCAAATGCATATCATACTTAATGTGCTAGGATTTTTTCCACAGCATTTAAATGAATATGCAAACACTGGCTTATATTCTCCTGCTTTTGGAAGTCAAACGACTGTACTACTGGGTACAGCTGTCGTTTGGCCCTAAATGACAAGGGTGTGCCTGTAGTCTATTTAATTCCTGTAGTGTTTTTAAGAACTGAACCCATTCATTCCTCTATTTCTCCTGGGAATATGTGTAATGTCATGAGCCTGGCCTTTTCACGTTCATCCCTCTGGTCTGCGTATCTAGGCAGTGGAAATAATGTGTAATAGAGCCCTTATGGCCTGTGTTGTCCTCAGTGGGGTTCTGCTGATGTAAAGGTGCCATTGTTTGTTCTTGCATTGTAAAAGTGGCACTTGCCCTTTTTTAAATGCTGCAAGATGTTGACATCTAAGGCCAGAACCCAAATCAGATATGATGACTACACACTCAGCTTTTTTCTACTTGTTTTTTTTTTTTTTTTTTTTTTATTAAAGGGGTCATGAAATATGTTGTTTTATAATGTTTCCTGGGATGCTTTTTACATCAAAAATTGTCATAAGTTAGAAATAAAAGGCATTTTCCCTACCCTGATTTTAGCCCTCTTATTTGAACGCCCTGTTTTAAGGGGCGTGTCTGCTGTGAGTCTTCAGTGTAAACGCCACTGCTGTGAACATCTTTGAAATAAGAAATAGCGAAGTATTACTCTCTCAAACTTTTAGCACGTTTTTACTATTACAGCTCTCAAGGTTAACTAATCGTTGATTAGTGTTGATTATAGCATTACACTTAAATCTGTGGCATTATATTTAGGTTGTGTGAAAAAGGTTGCAGTGATGAACATTGTAGCCGATCACAGACATGTTATAGAGTGCATGAAAGCAGTGATCTCATCATTGCAACTTGATTTCTGCACACTAATGCTTTCATCATAACTAACAGTTTAAACTTGATGTAACTAAGATTCGCTGAATAAAATGGAAGTTTTGGCGCGTGTCCAGAACTCAGTCACTGATAAACTTGCGCTGTTTGATTGACAGCTACTGCGACTGTAAAAGGAGCGTTCTTTGATCACTTTCTGTATATAATTTAATCACCGTTTAAATAACAGATTATTTTCATCCTACTAAGAGAAACAACGTGAAGTTGACCGCTTAGTCACTGGTTTGATTTTCTGACACATAGACAAAGAACATCTGACTGTACATGAATCATTACATATCAGATCAGTCATTAGATTTAACACAGTTACTTACATGTTGTTGCATTACTGTCGAGTCCACATCGTAAAAGTCTGTTTGCAAAGCCTGCGCTGAAATACGATTGATTTACCAAAAAATCCACAGTGAAATTGTGAAAACAAAAATAAATAAAGCTCAACTGAGACATTCACATTGTTGAAAATAAACCATAACCATATTCCTAGCATTAGGATCCTTTGAAAGGTAATGTTATTTTTAGTCCTGTATCGCTCTTCTCTCCTCCTCATCTCACTAACACGCCAATGGGCAGGGCTAACATTGCAATCATGAAGTAGGCGTTGATTTCTTCTGCGGAGGTGGTGTTTCACCTGTTTATGTCATGGATAGGCACATTCTAGGATCAGTCGTTCTCTGGGCCTGGTGTCAATAAAAGCTTTTATTGGAGGTCTTTAATACAGTGTGAAAGGTCCTTTCACACTGGACGCGATTTTGACGCGCGAATTATTCGCGCGATGGTTTTGTTTTTTGATCAGCTGTTTGTGTAATGAGTGCTTCCACACCGAACGCGAATGTGCTGGTGCGAAAAAACGACATTTATTTTTTTCGCTTCAATGTCGATTTTTTTTTCACATTCGAGGCGACAGAAAAGGCTTCAACCAATCAAATACAAGGAAACAAAGGTGATGTCACAGCAACAATGACGGATCATCTGATAGCTTGTGTGTCGACGCATTTACAATAGAAAACTACCTTGTGAATGTTTATGTAAACTATATGTCTAGTAGTTAAACTTCTATCTGTAGTCCATAGGCATACAATTTCCCCATTATGGGACAAATAAAGGTTTTCTTATCCTAGACAGAAGCCTATTTATAGCCTGGGCTACTCGTAGTATATGTGAGTGGGTTTCTTTTCTGTAAACGAAATGTCCAGTAGATGTCACTAGTTATTCAATCAACATTAACCTTTGACAGGTATCGCATTTCTCACGAGATTACAGCTCCTGTGGGAGTACATGCAAGTCACTGTATAGACAAGGATAACATAACCTTCTGAGGTAAAACTTTTTTTTTTTTTTTTTTTTTAAACCTAAATTGTGTCCGTGACTATGGAAAGTGAATGTGTTGTTGTAAGACTGGGTGCACCCAAAAACTTCTTTTCGGTCTTTGAAAAAAAATGAAAAGCTCATCTTCACTGGATGATGAAGTGTCTATGTTGTTTGTCCTGAGCAGTTAAACTGACCAACCTTTCCAACAGGATGAAGATTATTTTGTTGAAATATATATATATTTTTTTCATTCAGCTGTCGCCGCGAATGTTTTGGAATCTTTCAGAGCACAAACGTCGCAAATTCGCGTCGCGGCTGATGTGAATGGTTTTGACGCGAATTATTCGCTTTTTCGTTTCGCTTTTCCGTTATGCGTCCGGTGTGAAAGGGCCTTAACAAGGAAGTTTTCAGTTCTGAAACTTACAGGATATTCTTATAGTGCAATGACCTCTTATATATCAAAAGCTCAAGGAAAAGTTGATTTCTCAATTCATGACCCCTTTAATAATATTTTTTTACAATAAGAAACAATTTAAAATAGATGTTTTCTTGAATATTTTTAATAATTGATTTAACATATTTTAAAATTTGTTATTGTAAATTGTAATAATAGTAATAATTTAAATAATATTTGTAATATTATTCTTTTATCCAATCTGTTATAGTTGCAGCTTTTGTTTATATGTTCTACCAAGATTTTCAGCCTCTTCTTTTTTTTTTTTTAGCCAAAAACTGAAAAAGTCCGGAGTGTGATTTCCGTTTGAAAATTTTTAGCAACCTGGCCTGGTCCCGAATATCATAACCCACTTCCACGAATGTAGGTCATCACATTTTATTGGACAATTTAATGGAATATCTGATGAAGGTCATCATTAGTCAGGGATTCAAGCACCCTCATAAATTCTTCACCATTTGAGCCCTTTTCTTTTACTGAACAAGAGGTGTGAAGGCCATTTATGGCATTCAGCATGTTAAAATACTTCTCATGTGAACGCTGACTGTTTCATGACAATATAATTTAATGATTCATGACAATATAACTTGTGTTTCAGCTTAATTACGAGTTGAAATTATTATAATGGACCACTTACTAAATTTAGCATGAAAGCATTGGCCTAACTAAAAATTGACAGTGTTTCTGTCCCTTCTTCTTTGAGTTGTCACAAAGACCGTTCTGCTTTTTTATTCTCCACAGATCTGTTAATGCATGTTTTACTTTAATGAAGGGATAGAAGTATTGTGCCAGCATTTGAAGGTGGTCGATGTTGTGATGTATTATGTAGGCCACTAGGTCCGCTACTGCGCACGTTCTTCATGAATCATGCACCCTTTTATCCTCAACAGACGGTTGATGGGTCAAGGTCAAAGGTCGATCATGTCCAACACCATTTAGACCATCGTCCACATTATAGCGAGTCTATATTTATTTCACCTAGCGCTGGAGACACGCTAGGCGGTCACACCAGGGGTTTGCAGTTCCCTTGTAAATGTCACACTGACCAGATTAATGTAGCACCATCAAGACCCCTATTAATCACCAGTGAGCCCCAGCTCTACCTCCACCTGTTCGCCATACCACCCCATACATGAATGAACCGGCATGATGGATCTTAATGACCCTTAATGGTGTTGTGTAAAGAAAGAATTTTATGGTTATCGCTTTTATTATAGTTTTCATTTCATTATCATATTAGGTTATTTATGTCTGAGGGGAACCCGTAGTGGTCTGCCAGGCTTGGCAGATTGTCAGCTTTGTGGTTGTAAAGTATCTGGGTCTTCCGCGCACAGTGCAGTTTGCTAATGAGGATTTTTGCTGTGATTGAGGCTCAACTGTTTGACAGGGTCTAAGAACCTGGTACGTGAGGTGCATTAAGCTCTGTGTAGACCATATCGCATGCCTTTATCTTCTCCATTAACATGAAATCAAACGTCATGTGTACTTGTTCTTTCTTTTCCTAAGTCACCATAAAATTAAAACGACTCTTTTTGTTTAATACTCATCCTTGGTCTAGCTCTTACCCAAAAATGAAAATTCTCTCTTATCTTTTACTCACCCATTAGTTGATTCAAACACTTATTACTTATTTTTCCCTCGTGGAACACAAAACAAGATAATGAATGTGATTTCAACTTGATTAATTGTAACTTAAACACATAATAAACCACCCAAGAGTGTCAGCAAAAAAGGTACTCTGATCGGTCTCTTGGTGGAAAATAAACAGTAAAATCAATTTTGACAGTGATCTCCTCTGTGCCAGTCAGCGCTTTGCACTCCAGTCCAGTGGATGGCAGAAACACCTGCTGTTTCTGTGCTCCAACATTTTGTCACATCGTTTCAATATTCATTAAATTGTTTTCTTTGTTCTGCAGAGGAAAGAAAGTCATATGTTTGTAATGACATGAGGGTGAGTAAATGATTACTTTTCCTTTTGAGTGAACTATCAAGTAACAACCAACAGGTACTGGCATGTGTTTTAGGAGAGAAGTAGTTCTTTGGTATGTAGCGCCCACTTTTTGTAATCCATTCAATTTCCAAAGGCAAAAATGCTAGTTTTCTTTCAGTTGAATATCCTGTTTCACTTGGAAATTAAAAAGTGGAAAAGTGGGTTATGAAATCTGTTTTAAAGGGTTAGCTCAACCAAAATTGAAATTTCTGTCATTAAGTACTCACCCTCATGTTGTGCCAAACCCATAAGACCTTCGATTGTCTTCGGAACACAAATTAAGATATTTTTGATGAAATCCGAGGGTTTCTGAACCACATAGGCAGCAACGTCATTGCACCTTTTGAGGTCCAAAAAGGTATTAAAGACATCAATAAAATAGTCAACATGACTACAGTGGTTCAACCTTAATGTTGTGAAGCGACGAGAACACTTTTTATGCACAAAACAAAATGAATACTGAGCCCGCGTTCAGATGAAAACACAGAAGATCTGCAACGAAAATATGACGGGACAGACAAATTTGTTGAATAAAGTCGTTTTTGTTTTGTTTTTTGCACTCAAAAAGTATTTTCGTCACTTCATAACATTAAGGTTGAACCACTGTAGTCATGTTTACTATTTTATCGACGTGTTTAATACCTTTCTGGACCTAAAAAGGTGCAATAACGTTGCTGCTTATGTGTGGATCAGATACCCCTGGAATTCATCAAAAATATCTTACTTTGTGTTCCAAAGACAAACAAAGGTCTTACGGGTTTGGGATGATTTGAGTGTGTGTACTTAATGACAGAAATTTCATTTTGGGGTGAAGTAACCATTTAAGTTGACCTTAGGATGTTTAGTTTTCCAAGAAAGGGTGGTTGAAACATTTTGACATTAAGTTATATAAAACCTTTTCCACGTTACCCATCTGGGAGTTTTTCTTCTGTGGTATGACTCTTAAAGCCAAAAGAAAATCCAAATCAGTATTAATCTCAGCCCCCTACTTCAAATGTAATCAAGGAAACGTTTTCTACTGCTGCAGCAATGAGACACTTCAGCTGAGGTCACCTCTCTGTGATTCAATCTCTTGCAACCCACCCTTGATCTTTCTTTACATGGGAAATGGCGTATTAATTAGATGTTGGGGAAATGAGAGTGTAATGCCATCGTAATAAAGTAAACAAATAAGCCAGGGTGAAATTGGCAGTATTTATTCAGTCACTGTGCACTGTTGATAGGGGAAAGGAAAATACACTTGGGAAGGGACCAGATATGGGATGCGCATCAGTAAAGCTTGCTAATGTGATTGTTTGCTAAAGCTTGCTAATGTGATTGTTAATCAGTTTTAGGGGTCACTTTTGGAGGCTGAAATGGAAATTTCACAGGCTCTATGTCAAGTTGAGGAAAAACAGTCTGGTAATTCCATAAGGAAGATGACCAACGGGGATTAAAGCCATCGGGAATCATTTGTCGGCTTTGCTTAAGTGGTCAAACACTTGCGGTGCCCTTGGAAAAAGAGGAAATATGATTTCCCTTGGGGTTGTTGCCGTGTTTCTTGTCTACAATCTGATCCCAAAAGGATGTTGAGCCCCGCTGCAACTTTTATGACCCAAAACGCTAATTTTTCGCCTTCTACATCCTGCTAATTGGCCAAAACTAAAGTTTCTCCCAGTCTGTAAGTCAGATCAAAAGTGAGGTGCTTTAATATGTGCCTTTACAAGATTTTCTTTAGTATCAGACCAATCAGGGCTGTGCAGGGCAGCAGAGCATGAATCATCCATTTTTAATTGATTTTTCACCAAAACAGTTCTTTTTGTAGAAGCACTGAATACAGCAGATATTTCAAGAATGTTCCCAGAGGACTTATCCAAGAGGTCACTGATGGTATAAAGCCTCTCTCTTGGGGACTCTGAAAGATTAGAGAGTGTTTTCCTGAGGCTCAGATGGATGCTTTCAATAAAAGAGGTGGCAACTCTGTGAACAGCAGGAAGCTTGGAAGCTAGATGCTGCCCTTTTGGCTTACAATGCAGGATGCTTATGCAGAAGTCTGGTCAAATCCCAACCGTAACTTTTCACCCGATCCCATTCCCCCTTGCCCTTCCCATCATTTCCTGTCATCCCTCTACTTTTAGTCCCAATAAATCAGCGAAATACTTTTCATTTTGGTTTTTAGATTCATGTAAGGCCTTTCATAGGTGGCCATCTTGTTAAATTCTGCAACAAAGGACACTAGAGAACAAGTGAAGGTGATACAGTCAGCTGTCCAAACCAGGAGTCATCGCACTTCAGATAGGAATCCCTTTTCCACTGCCCAGGCATCATGCCAGCTTGCTTTGGTCTTGTCTCCCTTTGTCATGAGTTAAGGAGTCACCAGCGGATAAGGAGTACATTACAAGTCCTATTGGATGTAAGGTTTTCCCCAAAAGCTTTTGAGGATGTAGATTGAATCTTTACATGTCAGAAGGCCTGATTCACTCCCATCACACCTCTCAATGTCTCCTTGATTTTCTTGTGCCTGTTAATGAGCCTTAATGGACTCATAAATAATTGTAACTGAAAGGCCTCATGACTCATTTTGCCATACACCATTCCCCCAAATCAGAAATCCAGAATGGACACATTTACTCTTTCCACTTCACTTTTTCCCCCCCAAGTTATGCCCCCTTCATGTCCCAGTGAACTGGCGCAACCCCGATTTAGCAGCAAAACCTTTTACCTTACCATCCCCGTCAGCACTTTCTATAGATTTTTCTTTTGTTTATGTCCATCCGTCACTGTCCGAGACTTCACTCCCTGTCATCCTGCACATCTCTGTTGATTTGAGCCACATCAGGATGGGCTCCTGGGGCACCAGAGAGACTAATCAAAGAAGTAATGTGATGGAAGCACCCCTGACGCTGACAGTTCCTATATTGAGAGCAGTCACTCACTCATGGGTAGTGGCCCATCTTCAGTGCCTATGTGATGGATGCCTACCTTTACTAAGGTTAAGCTCCTGTTCTTTAATGGCATTGTGTCAATATATTAGTGGCTTGCGGGGTTTTCTGGGAACATCGCCCTTGTTTGGTCAGTCTCTGATTAAGAGACTTGCTCAAATTTCTATCAATGTATTTGAGAAGGATCACTAGGAAGCTTGAAGGTCAGTCTGGTGCTGAAAGAGAAGATTGATTGCAATATTCATATGCAACGGTTTATATTTGAGGTCAAAGTGGTAAGTTGGATAAAGGTCAACTAACTGTTACTTCTTGCTAATGCAGATTTTACATGAGGGTGTCCCCTGTTAACAATGCAATAATTGTTTAAAAGCTTTTCTTTTTGTAATAGTTGCTTCCTTGTGACACATTTAAAACTCTTAAACTCTGTTTTCCACAGCTCAAGAGCAGCATACAGAACCTGAGCATCAATATAAGCCATGATGCCAATGAGTAAGTACCTCCCCCTTACTTTGACCTCTGTATTGATGTTGACCTCTGACCTCTCTCCACATTTCCATAGATTCTGGTTACTTGTATTATTTACATGGATAGTGCTTCATTTGGCAGTTTGAATGATGTTTCTGTTTTTTTTTTTTTTTTTTTATGATAATTCAGCCACTAAATCTTGATGAAAATTAATTGTATTGAATTGTTTTTAATTAAAATGGGAAAGAGGATTGCAATGCACACAAGTCTAATAAAAAAAGTTCACTTTGATCGATAATATACATTCACCTTTGAGACAATTAATTGTCATCCAATCATGACAATAAAAATAAGTTTTTTCCACATTGAAACCAAGGTTTTTGTAGTTTGGATCTATAATTTAGTGTTTGTTTCTATTTATTTTCATTTTTGTATTTTATTTCAGTTTAATTTTCATTTTAGTACTTAACAATAACACTGCCACCTTGGTCAAAAGCATTTCTATTGCATTGTGGCTTAAAGGCATAGTTCACCCAAAAATGAAAATTATCCCATGATTTACTCACCCTCAACCCATCCTAGGTGTATATGACTATCTTCTTTCAGACGAACACAATCCGAGATATATTTAAAAAATATTCTTAGTCCTCCAAGGTTTATAACAGGTGTGAATGATAGGCCAAATTCTGAAGTAAAAAAAAAAGCATCCATCCATTAAAAAAAAGGAATCCATACGACTCAGGAGGGTTAATAAAGGCCTTTTGAAGCAAAGGGATGCGTTTTTGTTAGAAAAATATCCATATTTAAAACTTTAGGATGGCTTGAGGGTGAGTAAATTATGGAATAATTTTCATTTTTGGGTGAACTATCCCTTTAATGTATTTGTGTTGGGACTTAATTTATTTGTTTTGTGGCTTAATATGGTGGTGTTCTGACTCAACACGATTTCACTTTGAACTTTTATTTGCATTGGAAATTTAATTGTGTTGTTGTGCACCTATGACCCAACGTAGTAATGCACAAAAAACGGGTATCTGTCTAGGTCTTTGCTGTACATTTCATTCTTTTTTTTGTCCTTTTGTACATTATCATTGCACCCTACCCCACAGAGCACATTAAACGATTAAATGGGAGCACTTAACAGCAAATTTTTTGAGTAACAGGAACACCTAGAGGCAGTGCCTGTGTCACACAAGCGTTTGACACTGTTCTGGGCCCATCAGTGGATGGCCAGAATTCATTATCATATACAGAAACCCCTGGAGGATATGAAAGAAGCAGAAAGTCTCTCAGATGAGAAGAGTGGCATTTCGTGTTGAAATGTCACCGCTGCACATCCTGTATGTCATTTACTGAATGGAGGGCTACCCAGAATGAACAATGAATTAACATCAGCGCTCATTTTATCAGCTGTGGATGTGCATTTGCATTGGAGACCAATGTATTATTGGTATATTTTGGTTTATTGGAGTTAGGACTGTGTTGTTTCTAAATGCAACAGAGTTTTAAAGGGATAGTTCACTCAAAAAAATTGAAAAATTAAGTGTCATTTGTCATTATTCACCCAGAACCTTTCTTTTAACTTCTTTCTGTCTATGGAACACAAATAAATATATATATATATATATATAGAAGAATGTGCTAGTTTCTCTTTTCCATGAAGTTACAGTGATTCAAAAAGGAAACAAAAGCACCATAAAAGTGTCATATATATTCTAAGTTCCCTGAAGTCATATGAAAGTCCTCATTAATTTTAAGAGTGACAAGTACATTTTTAGATATTTCTTCATTTGCAGTATTCAGATGAGCAATGGTCATATTGGTTTTAAACAACATGAGGATGAGTATGTGATGGCAAAACTAAAATTAATTGTTGGCTTTATTTCATTTTCGTTAGTTTTATAGTTATGAAAATACATTTTAGTTTAGTTTCAATCTTTCTTAGTTATGTTAGCTTCTAAAAGCATCATAAAAGTGGTCCATATGGCTATGCTTCTGAAGTCATATGAAACTCCAGTCTACATTCATTTTAAGAGCGACAAGTACATTTTTAACAGAATAACAAAGGTCATATTGGTTGTAAACAACATAAGGGTGAGAATATGATGAATGAATCATAATTTTTGTGAAATATCCCTTTAAGCCTCACTGGTACCATTTTGTGTACGTGTCGGCAGTCTCTTTGCTTATTCGACTCTATCTCCAGAATTTCCATGCATAAACAAATGCACCGTCATCCACCACTTTACCATATGTTCTCAAGGCAACATCATCTTTTATTAAACAAACACTTCTGTGCTTCAAACTGAAACCCCAAATGTTCATTCTGTACACAATCATCTGCTGTTTTAATATGATCACCTCATTTCACAGTTTCAGTCCTTGCAGTACTTTACCCAGGCTTGGTTCACACCACTTGGAGAAGCCTCAGATGGGAGTTATCTTGCTGACCTTCCCCTAAAAGCTGCAAGGACATGATTAAAAGCCACTTAAGATGGGCCTCACTTGTACTTCTCTATCACTGCCTGTGATAGACCACCAAACCAGTACTGACTATCACAGGAATTACATTAGCAGAAGCCAGGGTGACGAAAAGGGATCTCCTGTTTCTCAGTGATGGCCAAGAGCACTCACGGCTAGACTGACAGCCGCCACTGCAATTGTCTGTTCCTCTCAGGCTTTGGGAAATGACTTTGGGTGTCCATGCAGACCAAGCTGAAGGGCTGATCTTCAGATATGTACCTCTGATGACAGTGTACCAGATGTCAGCCACACTTCTAGGTGTTGAAAGAAATCTCAAGCGGATCTAATTCAAGCTCTCTGATTTCCCAGTGGACAGTTTCTAGGTAGGATGCAGAAAAAGAAGCTTGTTTTGAACAAGCTTAAAGTGAAGACCCAACCGGAGATTCATGCCCATGCGTAACAGACCACGGACCGATTCAAAGATCCTTCATGTGCTCTAATTAGAGGCTGAATAGACCCTCATTATTGTAAAAACCTGAATAAATTATGGAATTAAGAGGATGGCGATGGCAGCAGCTCTCTTGGGGCCAGAGACCTAAAGCCCTCCCTGAATTCCCAGAAATTATCTCCAGCACAGTGTCGCTCTGTAAAGCCTAGAGACTGTAGATATACTTTCCTGATAGCTTCAGTACTCTCTTTCTCTCTCTTGATACATAGTTTAGGAAACATCTTCAATCCAGTGTACAGGGTCCTTATGATCCAACACACAAACGATAGTAATGTAATTTAACACCACAGGCTAAGAAAAGCAGCTTACTTCATAATACTCATGATGACATTTGAGAGGATCTGACCTAACTTTTTTGTCTGATATAGAGCAGTATAATGAAATATCTTCAGCCCTAATAAGCACACACATTACTCTTTACCAGTCTAGCGGGTGCTCTATGTTCATTGTGTGTCTCTGTCTTGGATGATAATTAAGACTGACCCACCTGTTCAATGATGAATGGCTCCTGGCGCTACAGGTGTAGGTATGGCCCAGCGTGAAGTTGGTGACGCTGGCCTTAATTACCCATGTGTGCTTACGTTGAGAGAAAATCAGAGTGTTCCCTTCATAGCACGACTGAGCTTTTTTATGCTTTATTTAGGAAACCAGACAGCATGAAGCAGAAAAACGCCTTCCCTCCTAATTTCATCCACTCTCTGGACTCCACGCACATGATGCTGACATCACTGCATTGTTACAGGTGATGAACCGTCTGTTGTTTTACATCCCACACTCAAGAGGTCTTTTAATACTTGGTTATCATGTTTTTAGACCCACTTAAAGGGTTAGTTCACCCAAAAATGAAAATGATGTCATTAATGACTCACCCTCATGTCGTTCCAAACCCATAAGACCTCCGTTCATCTTCAGAACACAGTTTAAGATATTTTAGATTTAGTCCGAGAGCTTTCTGTCCCTCCATTGAAAATGTATGTACGGTATACTGTCCATGTCCAGAAAGGTAATCATCAAAGTAGTTCATGTGACATCAGTGGGTTAGTTAGAAGTTTTTGAAGTATCGAAAATATATTTTGGTCCAAAAATAACAAAAACTACGACTTTATTCAGCATTGTATTCTCTTCCGGGTCTGTTGTCAATCCGGGTTCACGACTCCGCAGTGACGCTGCTGATGTAAGACGCTGCTGACGTGTTATCCGGTGCGCCCGAGCTTCGTTTACAGTCTGAGGGAGACGCACGCTGTATTCAAGCTATTCTACATTGTTTGTATTTTGGTATTGCTATATTTTTTAAAATGGTGCGTAAGTGTGCATGTCGCGGATGTCCTAATCGCCAAAAACAACGATGTAAAAGTGCATTACCAACGCCGACAGATGAAATGATTCAATGGAATCAATTCAATGGAAAGGATTCCAGAAGAGAATACAATGCTGAATAAAGTCGTAGTTTTTGTTATTTTTGGACCAAAATGTATTTTCGATGCTTCAAAAACTAACTAACTAACCCACTGATGTCACATGGACTACTTTGATGATGTTTTTATTACCTTTCTGGACATGGACAGTCTACCGTACATACATTTTCAATGGAGGGACAGAAAGCTCTCTGACTAAATCTAAAATATCTTAAACTGTGTTCAGAAGATGAACGGAGGTCTTACGGGTTTGGAACGACATGAGGGTGAGTCATTATTGACATCATTTTCATTTTTGGGTGAACTAACCCTTTAAAAAGCAATGAGCAAATGAACTTTGTACAGTCACAATAGTATCTTTCATGTGTTGTATTTTTTTTATTTATTGGAGAGTTTTGTAACTTGTAAATTGAGAGACTGTTTGATTTTGCTTTTTCGGGCAATATTATATGTGTTAAACATGCAAATAAGAATGTTAAGCTGAATACGCAGAATTCAGGAGTCTGAAACCGATTGAAACAGATAAGAGTTTACATTTACCCAGGGTTAAGAATAGAGAGTGACTGATGTTATGATCATTAGACCAGAATAAAAATAAATGCATTATGAATAATTCTGCTAACATTTTACAATAAGTTTTCATTTGTTAAGATTAGTTAACTACATTAATTAACATGAACTAGCAATGAACAATATTTCTACAGCTTTTATTAATCTTAGTTAATGTTTATCTCAACATTTACTAAAACATTTATAAGATCAAAAGTTATGTCTGTTAACAGTAGTTAATGCACTGTGAACTAGCATGGGCGTGAACATTTTTATTAACTTACATTAACAAAGGTTAAAGGGTTAGTTCACCCAAAAATGAAAACTCTGTCATTAATTACTCACCCTCATGTTGATCCAAACCCGTAAGACCTTTGTTCATCTTCAGAACACAAATTAAGATATTTTTGATGAAATCCGAGAGATGTATGACTCGACCTTCACTGTGCTTACTGCGGCAATTGCGTAAGAATAATTACAGGGAAGAGAAGAGATTATTAAATAAAGTCTTTATTTTTGTTTTGGTTTTGCGCACAAAAAGTATTCTCGCCGTGTCATAAAATTAAGGTTGAACCACTGCAGTCACGTCAACAGTTTTAACAATGTCTTTAGTACCTTTCTAGACCTTGAAAGTGTTTATTATATTGCTGTCTATGGACAAGTCAATACCTCTCGGATTTCATCAAAAATATCTTAATTTGTTTTCTGAAGATGAATGAAGGTCTTACGGGTTGGAACGACATGAGTAATTAATGACACAAATTCATTTTTGTGTGAACTAAGCCTTTAATTAATGCTGTAAGGATATATTGCCCATTGCTAGTTAATGTTAGCAAATGCATTAACTAATGTTAACAAATGAGACCTTATTCTAAAGTGTTGCCATCATTTTTAAATGCTGCTACTATTACTACTTCTGCTTCTTCTTCTTCTACTTCTACTACTAGTAGTACTTCTTCTACTACTTTTATTTCTACTTTTACTACTACTACTACCACTACTACTTCTATAAATAATATTAACAGAACAATATCCAATGTTGTTATTTAATATTTATTGTTATTATTATTATTATTCATAATGCATATATTTAATAAAAAAATATATATTATAAATATTAACAACAATATTCATTATTATTAATTATACTATTTGAAATCATTTGAAATACATATTATATTTATTATTATTATTATCATTAAATATATTAATAAATAAATATTAACAACAATATTCAAAATGAATTTATAAAATTATGTATATTAAAAATGATAATATTATAATCATAAATGATTTTGATGCATATATTATTAATAATAACAATGTTCATTATTAGTAGTAGTAATAATAGTACTAATAATAGTAACGATAAATTATTCACATTGCATATATTTGATTAGTAATTATAAAATAATATATATTATGAATAATTTTAGCAAACAATGTTCATTATTATTATGTTTATTATTATTTGTTGTTGTTAAATGTGGTATGTACATTTTCCTCTGTTTTCTTCAAACATGCAGGGCCGGTCTCACGTTTGTGTCTGTCCATGACTGTTATTGGACCCATGCTCTGACGGTGGACACCATGAACAGGGTGTGTATGGAACAGAGCGTTCACTGCAGAATGTTTTTTCAATGCATATTCTTTCAACAGGAATGACTGAGCGGCCCCACCATGTCAGCTTAACAGCCAGATGTTTGCATGCTGAGTTCACCATATGTTCAATAACCAACCCTGTCAGCATGGGTTATTTTCAGTACTGAATGGCCATACTTCTCATCCTCTCAACTGGTCTATTTTTTGGCAAGTTGCCATTAACTAGACTTATCTTCAAATACAAAACAGCTTATTTAGTTTAGCTTTTTATTTTATTTTTCACAGATCTGTTTTACACCCAGATTATTTTGAAAGGAATAAATCACCCCAAAATTAAAGTTATGTCATCATTTACTCACCCTCATGGCTGTACTTACTTTACAATCACCTTCATTTAAGTTTCACCTCCATGTGACACTTTACAATGAACTTCTAAGCTTAATAGCTCCATATGTTCCCTTAAACCATATTCAGCTGTCTGAATTGAGACTCTTTTTGGACTTTTATCTTTTCCCATCCTTCTCTCCTTCTGTGAGTGGTCTATTGTCTGCGAGTCTTTCCCTGACATGCTTTGTGACCACAGATTCCTCTTAAAATGGGAAAGTTCAAAAAGGAGAGAGGTGAAACGTCTGAGACGAGCATAAGAAAAGGGAAGCTAGAAGGAGATAGCATTGAAGCTGGTGCATTAGTGCGCATAATGATTGACTGAGTGCTCTTTGTCGCTCCTCAGGTGTGTCGTGAGCAGTTCGTGGCTCTGCATAGTCAGCCCATTCTAGAGGAGCTGTCCGGGTTTCTTCTGCAGACATATTGCAGCAGGCCTCCGTAAGTCCCATTGCACATTGCTGGTTTTTAACTATTAAATGGTATTTAACTACTATAAATAGTGGTTAGCTACTAAACTGCTAACTGCTTGGGATGCACTGATATTGAAATTCTGGCCAATGCCAAAACCGACAGTATTTTCCTGTTTATGGCCAATAACTGATAAACTGTCAATATTATAATATACTACTCTATACTAAAGAAAGTTGATAGACTCAAAAAAAAAACTCAAATAAATAGTTCATATCAATATAATATCATATATCGGCTGAAAACAATAATTCACTTTAAGGCCAACCAATAAATGGCTGATATATAAATCTGTTACTTTCTTAAATAAAAAAAGAAAGAAAGAAAATTGATAAACACTAAAAACTAAATTAAATAGCTTGCATGCTACAATTGAATTTGGAGTAATCACAAACCATTAAATATTCAATATCGGCCGATAAATATCCAACATCAGGTGATACTGATAAATTAAAAAAAAAGATATTGTTCAACCACTTCACCGTTAAATACTAGAGTACTGATATTGAAATTCTCGCCGATACCAATAATTATAGTATCTTCCTGGTTCTCGTCAATAACCGATAAATGGCCGATATTGTAAATCTATTCTACTTATAGAAAATTGATACGCACTAAAAACTGTGTATATATAGATTGTATTTAGAATTAAATATCAAATATCGGCAGAAACGCAATCACTTTCTCATTAGGGCTGATAACCGATAAATCATGTTAAATTAGATTAGATAACCGATAAATGGCTGATAATATAAATCTATGCTACTTTCTTTACAAAAAAAAAAAAAAAATGAATAAACTAAAAACTCAGTTAAATAGCTTGCATGCTACAATTGATTTTGGAGTAAGCAGAAACCATTAAATATCCAATATCGGCTGATAAATATCCAACATCAGGTTATACTGATAAATTTAAAAAAAGATATTATTCAGTCACTTCACCGTTTAATACTAGAGTATTGATATTGAAATTCTGGCCGATACCAGTAATTCCAGTATCTTCCTGGTTCTCGACAATAACCGATAAATGGCCGATATTGTAAATCTATTCTACTTATAGAAAATTGATACTCACTAAAAACTGTGTATATATAGATTGTGTTTAGAATTAAATATCAAATATCGGCAGAAACACAATCATTTTCTCATTAGGGCCGATAACCGATAAATGTCTGATATTATAAATCTGCTAGTTAAAGAAAATTGATACACACTAAAAATTGTGTATAAATAGTATTTATTTAGAATTAAATATCAGATATTGGCAGACAAACAATCATGTTAAATTAGATTAGATAACTGATAAATGGCTGATAATATAAATCTATACTACTTTCCTTACAAAAAAAAAAAAAAAAATGAATAAACTAAAAACTCAGTTAAATAGCTTGCATGCTACAATTGATTTTGGAGTAAGCAGAAACCATTAAATATCCAATATCAGCTGATAAATATCCAACATCAGGTTATACTGATAAATTTAAAAAAAAAGATATTATTCAATCACTTCACCGTTTAATACTAGAGTATTGATATTGAAATTCTGGCCAATACCAGTAATTACATTATTTTTCTGTTTCTCGACAATAACCGATAAATGGCCAATATTGTAAATCTATTCTACTTATAGAAAATTGATACTCACTAAAAACTGTGTATATGTAGATTGTATTTAGAATTAAATATCAAATATCGGCAGAAACACAATCATTTTCTCATTAGGGCCGATAACCGATAAATGTCTGATATTATAAATCTGCTAGTTAAAGAAAATCGATACACACTAAAAATTGTGTGTTTAAATAGTTTTTATTTAGAATTAAATATTAAATATTGGCAAATAAACGATCACATAAATGCAGCAGTTCTCCTACAGTTAACAATAAAATGTCCAATATTGGCCATTAAATATTTAATATCGGCTACTAAGGATGCACTGATATGTAAATTCTGGTACCAATAATTATTTTTATATTGTAGGCGATATAATACACTAATAATAATAAACAAAAAGTTTGTGTGCTTAAAATGAAATTAGAATAGACAGAAACAATTAAATATCACCTGATACCATAAATATAAGTTATTGGATGATATTTGCATTTTTTTTCTATGTTGCTGATATGAATGATTAAGGTTTAATTTAATTGAGTCCAGTTTTTCCTCTCACAGGGTTGTATCCAAGCCAAAGAAGATTCAAGAATACTATAAGATGGTGCAGCTTTTGTCCAGCGTTCCTCAAACAGGTGAGTTAAACCCTGACACAGACCACCAGCTCAACATCATCTAATTGACAGCTTGTCAGGTTTAAGGCAGCTTTTTACTGTTGCATAACAACGCACCGTCCTGCAGAACCACACATTTGATTTTATGTTCATCAGTGAGATAGATTTCATTAAACTGATGACAGTTAATTCTGTCAACTGGTTAATCTGTTTATGTAACACGGGTTTGAAGGAAACACACTGGACAACATGAGCACATTTGTCGCAAAATCACACATCTGGCACATCAAAAAGCTGATTCAGCAGACAATATTGAGGGGAGCTTTTAAAACGTGCTTAAAGCATCAGTAAAAAACAAGAAATATGATGATTCATTCACTGTATAACTGTGCAAAACACACACTTTTTCTATAGTAAAACAGCTTCATATTATTTCTAAAGTACTAACACATAAAACTGAGTCATGCTGTTGGAGTGACGCTTAGTATTCTTCCAAGACTCATCCTTATTGGCACTAATGAAATTGTGTCCCTGAGGAGTGTGTGTCTGTCCATGTGTGTCCCATAGGCCTGATTTCCTCTGCTCTGTTCTTCAGAACAAGGTGACGTCTTGTGCCTTTGTGCACATGCAAGTAGCCCACCCACGATTGTTTGCACAAATCAGTTGCTGCTGACCTGCTTAAGTGTTTTGTCTATATTTATATCTCCTGTAGGATTCATTTCATGTTTTCAAGTACAAATGAAATTGATTTAAGATGAATGGATTGATTAAAGAGAGTGGCATGGTATAAGTTTTTCAGTAGTTATTGATTTCAGGTGCTACCACTTAAAATGAATGATTTTAGAAAGTTATGCGCACAACAGCACTTTTGGTCACTCTCTCTTGAGCATTTTGGCATGAAATTTACATATGAAAATAATTGTCAGTTTTCAACATCTATAATAATCAGAAATGTTTCTTGAGCAGCAAATCAGCATATTAGAATGATTTCTGAAGGATCATGTGACACTGAAGACGAGCAATGATGCTGAAAATCCAGCTTTGCATCACAGGAATACATTTTAAAATATATGAAATTATAAATTATGATATTTCCTTAGTTGCCGTATAATAAAAATATTTAAATTTTAAAGTGTGTTTGTAAATTACAAATGTAAGTGTAGATCATAATAATAGTATTTATTGAATTTTAATTTATGCTGACATTGTGTTCGGCACAATTTTTATTTCTTTAGATATTACAATAATGAGAATGTTCTTTAGGCAAAATATTTCTTATTTTATTTTTGTAATAATAGTTTTTTTTTTTTTTTATTATAATTAATGCAATATATACACTACTTTTATACAAATTAATACTTTTATTAGTAAGGATGCATTAAATTTATTAAAAGTGACAGTAAAGACATTTATAATGTTTTAAAAAAAAAAAATGCTGTTATTTTGAACTTTTTATTCATCAGAGACTCCTGAAAAAAAATCTATCATGGTTAAATATTAACTGTTTTTGACATTGATAATAATCAGAAATGTTTCTTGAGCAGCAAATCAGCATATTAGGATGATTTCTGAAGGATCATGTGATCCTAATGATGCTGAAAAATCAGCTTTGAGCACAGGAATAAATTACATTTTAAAATATATGAAAATAGAAAAGAGTTCTTTTAAATTGTAGTAATATTCCAAAATATTGTTGTTTTTACTGTATTTTTGATCAAATAAATACAGCCTTGGTGGCCATAACACGTTTTTCCAAAACAATAAATAAATCTTTTTGAACAGAAGTGTATATAGACGTAGTTTAAAAGAGGAAAGTATAAAAAGCACACAATAATTAAGACACCAAAAAGCAAAAGTTATGATTACAAAGTAAAAAATGTACTTGGTGTAATATTTAATGCCAGTTTAAATTACTTGATAATGAGTGCTAAACTCAACTGTTTTCTTTTCGAGCTAAAAGTCTGTAATCATGTCATTTCTCTCTTGCAGGTGATTTCGACCTGGAAAAGGTGAAAGAATCAGTGTATTTCTTCAGCTGAGGAGCGTATCGTGAGCTGGAGGACAGCTTTCATCAGGAGGCTGAGAGCCCTCCACAGACCTCATCAAAACAGACTGCTGCTTTTTACTACATTGAAAGAGTGCATGACTGAAGCTGGATTGGTTGATCTGGTAGAGTGCGTGAGTGAGTGAGTGTGTGCGTCTGTCTTGTCATATTATCATAAAGACATCACTTAAGCACTGAAGCAGAGTTCTTACGGAGGTAAACAGCAGGAGTCGCCCTTGTGTGCGGTTACGAGAGCGTGGAAGCGTATACGTGATCTCCTCTTGGTATGGAGCAGGAACACACTCTCGGCAGGGCTCTGATCCGCTCCTTCACTCCTGAGTGCTAACACGGAGCTGATTAACCACAGATTCTGGCTCTCATCGATTTCAAGGCAGCCCCGTCTGAAAGGCCCTCTCTGACATTTCCACTTGGACATGATTTACTCCCAGCATCCCCCCACAGCTGGCGGCTCTCACATTCAAAGACAATGAAAAAAAACGAGAGGATATTTATGATAATAGATCAGGGCACCTTTAGGACAACTTTGGATGATGTTTGACCTTGTGGTGTCTTTTTTTTTTTTTTTTAAAGCACTTAAATGACTGTGTTTTATGAACAAAGACATTTTGATCCGTTGGGCGCTTGTTGGAGAATTTACACATGGCATTCGGCGAGAAATAAAGTCAATATTTTTGCACTCTGGGTCTGCGAAAGGTTAATTGTTATTGAAATTTTCAAGAGCCAATAGCTCGCCTCAGCAGCTCTGTTATGTTTTCTGGATTTTGACAACGTTTTATTACAAAGGGCAAAGCGAAACAAAACCAATCCAATCCAATGCAAGGCTACGCTTTATTACGTGTGAGAATTGATGTCAAAAGACCTGCTCATTTCCTGACATCTTGAACAACCTCTGTGTAGGAAGTTATGCTTACAATAATAATAGCTTATGGGCTTAGAGCTGTTTGCTGCCACATATTGGTTTTAAGACACTTAACGCCAGTGTTTCCTGAAGCTACAGGCAAAACAAATTAAATTTTACTTAAGCTGCCATGTGATCAGATAAACACGTTGTTCTACCACACAACCACCAGAGTAACTGACTCTTATAAACTGGTTCTATTAATGAATCACATAAGATTCACAAACTATATTTGAATCATTTAAAAAGAAACCTTAACTGAATGAATTACTGAGTCTGTTAAAGCATTACTGAATTATCTGATTTGCTGATTTACTGAACCGCAACTCATATCTTCATTCTATTTCACTCGAAATTTCATACTTTCCAGAGTTCAGTTAACAATGTGATCAGATAAACGCATCTTTCAAATACACAACCATCTGTGTAATGTGATTCACAACAGTGAGTCTTATGAACTGATTCTTTTAATGAACAAAATGATTCACAAAATCTCTGAACCAAAAGAAATTTCCTGTTTCACTTGGTTTACTTGAAATAAAGCCCAGAACACACCAAGCCGACGGTCGGCCGTCAGGCAGTTTTTGTTTGTTGACCGACTAAGTTTTCTTAGTGTGTTCCACACCGTCAGCTGAAGTTGGTCCCCATCTGCTTTTTTTTGGCCAATTCAAAATGTTTAATCGGCATCAGAGCTCGTCAGTCAGTCTGGCCATCTAGTCATTCTTATTGGCTGTTCAGCTACTGCCACCTGCTGGTATGGAAAGGCATTTCTTCGTACGCAAGCACAGAATGGACGTGGTACTTGGTCGTTGGGTGTCGAGTGTTGGTTTGGTGTGTCAGGGCAACTTTGGATCCAGACGCTGCTGACGTGAGCCAACCACGCAGTCTGCTTTCATCGCCACTAGTCCGTTGGCGTCGGCTTGGTGTGTTTCGGGCTTTATACTTGTATTCTTACATGAGTTGGGTTTGCAATGTGTTCAGAATCAGATAAACATGCCACAACCACCAGTGTAATGTAATTCACAAACAAGTGACTTTTTATGAAGTGTTTCTTGTAATGAATCACTCAAAAAGATTCACAAACTCTGTTTGAATTATTTAAATAGAATTCTTAGCTGAATGAATCACTAAATCCATCAAAGCATTAATGAATCATCAGATTCACTGAACCGCAAGTTATTTCTTGTTTCGCTCAAAATGAAGCAAGTAATGTACACTGTATTGCCAAAAGTATTGGGACAATTGAATTCAGGTGTTCATTGAATTCAGGTGTTCCAATCACTTCCGTGGCCACAGGTGTATAAAATCAAGCACCTAGGCATGCAGACTGCTTCTACAAACATTTGTGAAAGAATGGGTCGCTCTCAGGCACTCACTGAATTCAAGTGTGGTACTATTATAGGTTGCCACCTGTGTAATAAGTCCATTTGTGAAATTTCCTCACTACTAAATATTCCACGTTCAACTGTTAGTGGTATCATAACAAAGTGGAAGCAATTGGGAACAACAGCACCTCGGCCACGTAAAATCACAGAGCGGGGTCAGTGCAGAAAGTTGGTGACTTCTGCACATTGTGCGCCTCAGCAGGCAGAGTCAATAGCTACAGACCTCCAAACTTCATGTGGCCTTCAGATTAACTCAAGAACAGTACGTAGAGAGCTTCATGGAATATGTCTCCATGGCCAAGCAGCTGCATCCCAAGCCTTACATCTCCAAATGCAATGCAAAGTGTCGGATGCAGTGATGTAAAGCACTGGACTCTAGAGCAGTGGAGACGTGTTCTCTGGAGTGACGAATCACTCTTGCCAGTTGCCAGGAAAACTACTTGCCTGACTGCGGTGTCCCAAGTGTAAATTTTGGTGGAGGGGGGATTATGGTGTGGGGTTGTCTTTCAGGGGTTGGGCTTGGCCCCTTAGTTCCAGTGAAAGGAACTCTTAATGCTTCAGCATACCAAGACATTTTGGACAATTTCATGCTCCCGACTTTGTTGGAACAGTTTGAGGATGGCCCCTTCCTGTTCCAACATGACTGCGCACCAGCGCACAAAACAAGGTCCATAAAGTCGTGGATGAGCGAGTTTGGTGTGGAGGAACTTGAGTGGCCTGCACAGAGTCCTGACCTCAACCCGATAGAACACCTTTAGGATGAATTAGAGCGGAGACTGCGAGCCAGGCCTTCTCGTCAACATCACTGCCTGACCTCACAAATGCGCTTCTAGAAGAATGATAAAAAATTCCCATAAACACACTCCTAAACCTTGTGGAAAGCCTTCCCAGAAGAGTTGAAGCTGTTAAAGCTTTAAAGGGTGGGCCAACTTCATATTAAACCTTACAGATTAAGAATGAGATGTCATTAAAGTTCATGTGCTTGTAAAGGCAGACGTCCCAAAACTTTTGGCAATATAGTGTATAATGAACTTAAAATTCATGAAGTGTCATTACTGACTGGCTGTTCATGATGTTTAGTTAAAGATACATTTGCAAGAATTGCCATGAATATAGCCATTGTTGCTAATATGGTGTTAAATCATGAATAAATAAATACATTTGAACAAAGGTTCTCGTTATCATCCAAATTTCACTGCGAAAGAAAAAAAAAATTGCTCTCAAATCAAGTGATTGGATGAAACTCTCCACTTAATCATTCATAACATAGCTCAAATTCTCTGGCAACAGTCTGAGAAGTCACTTAAAGCAACGAGCAACAAGAGGAACAGCTTTTACTTAAAGACACTGCACTTTTACAATCATGTAAATTATTTTGCTAAACCGTCATTATGGACTACTGCATATAAATTGACGAATGAATGCATAATAGATTTTTATGAAACAGATATTTTCGTGAATTGAATGTGAACTAAACACCACATTTCTATGCTGTCTTTTTCTGCTTGCTGTCATGCCCAACAACACCGCACAATAAAATCAAAGCTTTGTACTTTATTAGGTGCCTGTAATGAGGCGGAAACAGACAACTTTCCACTGTAAGACGCTCATAGATGGACATGAGATGAGTTGATATCTTTCAGCCCAATGATTGAAGTGGCCATCTCAGCAGTTATGACTAAAATAGAGATAAAGCCAGCTGGCCTTAGATGCAGTAATTTAGATGATTTCGTTATTATTTCCCAGTTGATGTGGTTACTTCTGCTGCTTCCTTATGTCCCAGATATTACTAATGGAACTGAGAGTTGACTGCATGCCAGAAAAAGATCTTTTTTTCTTTTTTTCTTTTTTTTCTTTTCAGTTTTGTTAGTTTTTTATTATTATTATTTTAATTAAGAAGATTGATTGAAGTTGTCACAGAGATGTTTTCTGAAAGAAAGACACCTCAAGGGTACTGCATGTCACATTTTTCAACATCTTAAGTAGAGTGACCACAAGTTCAACATGCTGACACATTGTCAACTCAGAGAAAGTTCAAGACAGGAACTTACATACAGGAGCACTTAGCAAAGTTCTGAAGTTTAAAAAACTTTGTTTCTTTTCCACTGCCTTGTCTGAAAAAAAGCAAAGTTGCATTGAAACCTTCATATCTGTCAGCTTAGATATTAGTCAGGCTCTCGGGGGAAACTATCACAACATGAAATGAGATGTGCACATTTTTGAGGACAGTAATACTTAGTGCCGGAGATGATGCTGTCACTGTTTTACTTCAGTTTAGCAAAAAAATGGCGACAAATTGCATTTCAGATCTGCTAGACTAAAATGAAGTGATGTAATGAACTCAATTAAGTTGTATATTAAACGATAAGTAAATTTGACCAGTAGCCCATCATTATACAACTTTATTTCATGCAAAGCTGCAAAACAACCCCAGGGTCTTGTAACATCCTAATTAATGAAACACTATTTAAGTAGATTCATCGCAAGATGTTCTGAAGGTTTATTCAAACAAAACAGCAGAGCCCCTGCTAAAGAACATGTCTTTTTAATCAACATAGTCATGAAAAATGTCCACAGATGCTATTGATAAACTATCATAAATCAAACCTATGCAGTGTTGTGAAAGTTAACATGCAGTGTGCCCTCCTTTTGAACAACAACAGAATAAAAGCTTCATTATAAAACATTTTTCCTCTACCATAATGCATAGTAAAACTTATGTATTTAATGATAGCTACAACTGAGACAAATATTCCTTTCTCATGGACAAACTGTAAACTTTATTGCTTCAAATATGACTCAGAATTTGGCAAAAATATAACACTTGGCATATATTGAATAAAGTCAACATCTGTTTTTGGTGCAACATAAAACCGAGGACATGTGCATCATTAAAAGCAGCTATAAGTTTTTTTAATCGGCTTATAGGACGACACTGGCTCGTGCACAGCTGAGTCTATAGGGAATCATTTAAAAGACTGTTTTTACAAGGAAAAGACATTATGATTCTATTCAAAGTCATAAAAAATTAACTTTATCCCCTGATGCTATTTTCAACCATCTGCCCATTTTGTTCTTTTTTCAAAATCATAAATGAGCAATTCACGCTTGGCTTTGTCTCCAGGATGAGAAGAACAAATAGGAGCCGTTACAACAGAGCTTATAGTCTCTTTCAAGCTGTGAAATGGTAACAGCAGAATATAAATAGGTTTCATCAAGGATTCAAAGACCGAGAGGACATCAGACCTCATTAGGTAGCCATGGCAAGTGAGTTATTTAGTGCTCCAAAACAACAGATAGTGGAGAGACTCATCGTCGCCTGATGGATCTCATCACATTGCAGAGGAGGGAGGTAATCACCACCAATGTACTTACTCGCAAAACCTCACTTGCCCTCTAAGATGTGCGATCCCCCTCAAAACTGCTCAAGTCATATTCATGCACTCTCTGCTTTATTTTTGAGGGAGAATGATTTTTACAAACAGGACAGAGCCACAGTTTTTTAAATAAATAGTTCATTGATATTGAAAAGCTGACCTTTGTGAAGAAAGCTACTTAAGTCCTTTGTAATTAAGACTTAAATGCATTTGAATGCACCAGATAAGGGCAAATTAGTCTCCCAGTCGTTACACTTTGTACTTTAGCAGCATAATTAGTTTGAAATTTATGTGGTATTCACTCCCATAAACCCTAATTGGGAAACTGTTGATTCTTTTAATTGTCCCAACGCTAAATCAAGATAATGGAATGTGCTCTGTTGTGGGATAGCTAAGAAACAAACACATATATGGTCACACATACACACACACAACGTTCAAAATCAAGGCAATGAAATTATATTTGTTTTTTTAACCTTTCATTTCATTTGACACATCTTTACATGTCATCTCATGTTAACATTTTCCTTTGGCCCAACTTTGGTCTGAAGGAATAAGACAAAGACATGGATAGAAGTTCCAGTAAGAATACATCTCCTTTTGAAAACGGTTTGGGACTCTTGAGCTGTCGAATACACCTTTATTTTTCTATAACAACTCTAATATTGCACATTATAGGTTAAATATCTAATGACTAGCCGGTGCATATTTAGAAGAGGGAGTAAGCTCCTACAATGTGATCAGAAGCAAACTGCTAAGTCCCGGTATTCAGACACGTATCAGTTTGCATCATTTGTACTACAGTATATAAAAGGGAGTGGGAACATCTTTGTGAGCAGCTACAATAAAGAAAACGATTTCAAAGAGGCAAATTGTGAGGGTGGAAGCTACATTGATGTTTATATCATAGGTACAATGGAAATGTCCCAATAGTGGTAAGAATGATACAGACATGTTCATTTTTATGCTATCAAGTCTCAAGGGATTGTTTTCCCTTGTGACCAGTCGCACCACATACATTCTGAGAGTAAAATCCAAAGGTGTGACAAGGGGTCGGGAAGCGTTCTTGGTGAAGGAGAGTCCACATGTTCCTGACCCAGGCAGAGCCTGCCAACACTATCGTGGTCACAAATTTGATGATAATCTAGATCTGATGTGATGTTGTTCAGTTTCTGGTAGACTGATTATTGAATCCTTCTTGGGCGGTCCTGAATCCAAACTGGGTCTCATCTGGGGGAGGGAGGCAGGAGGAAATGCACCTACAGACATTTGGTGGGGTAGTGCCATTCTTGGCGGGATACTTCCTCTAATACCAGCAGGGCCTGGGAGGTTCTGAGGGGGACCGATGGAAGTGGAGGAGACTCTGGTGGACTGGGGAGGGCTTGGGGCAACTGGCTGCACCATGTCATGGGGTAATGATGGCTGGGAGGCCGGATAGGGCACGGGCATCCTGGCTTAAAGCGCTCCTGGGGACTGGTGGTCGATGTGTTGGACTGGGGACGTGTTGTTGTACAAGGGATAACTGGGAGCCTGAGGGTGCACCTGGCGGACTGGATCCATACTGGAATGTTCGTCCGGTAGTTGCCAGAGGACTGTGGACAGGTGTGCTTGCAAGGGCAGAGGCAAGGGCTAAGGTTGAGTACTGGGAGCCTGGAGGCGTCTGGCTCTGGACCACCTGGAAGCGCCGCACCATGCGGGGTGACTGGACTGCCCCAGAACCCACTAGAGTGTTGCCCATCTGGGGACAAAAGCTCATGGCAACAGCCTGCTGGAGGGTAGCAATGGCAGAACTTGTAGAGGGTTGACTAGAAGTTGCAAACATGCCCCCATGAGTTGAAGGAGTCATGGACATGGCCCTGGGCCTCTCTGCATGTCTCCTTGTTTAACTAGTTTAACCATCTCCCGATCATACTTCACAATCTCCTGGATCATCTCGTTCTCACGGTTGTTGAAGACACCAGAGTTAAGATCGTGCTGTACTTTGTGCATCAGGATGGAGTTCTTCTTGCCTGAAAGGTACAGATTATGGTCAGTTATAGCTTTGTCTATGCATCTTAGATCATCCCTTTAACACATATATCTGTAAATAATGCAGTTAAAGGGTTAGTTCACCCAAAAATGAAAATTCTGTCATTAATTACTCACCCTCATGTTGCTTTTGTTCATCTTCGGAACACAAATTAAAATATTTTTGATGAAATCCGTTAGCTATCTGGCCATCCGTTAACTTTCAAGGCCCAGAATGGTTGTAAAGACATTGTTAAAATAGTCCATGTGACTACGTTTCAACCTTAATAAAGAGATGAGAATCATTTTTGTGCGGAAAAAAAAACTAATTAAAATAGTGACTTTATTCAACATTTTTTTCTCTTCCATGTCAGTCTCCTTTGCAGTTGAAGTAGTGAACGCAGTGCTGCGCTTCCGTGTTCTACGTCATAACGCTGGCTCAGTATTGGCTGTGTCTGTTTATGTGAGCACCACAATGTATGCGTGTAAAGCTGACGCAGAATCTGGCCAATAATGAGTCGGTATTCAGATGTAGAACACGGAAGCGCTGCACTGTGTTTACTACGTCAACTGCGTAGGAGAAATTAGTTAGTTTTGTTTGATTTTTCCACACAAAAAATTACTCTCCTTGCTTCATAACATTAAGGTTGAACCACTGTAGCCACATGGACTATTTTAACGATGCCTTTCTGGACTTTGAAACTGGTTGTTGTGTTGCAGTCTATCAGAGGCCAGATAGCTAACGGATTTCATCAAAAATATTTTAATTTGTGTTCCGAAGATGAACAAAGGCAACATGAGGGTGAGTAATTAATGACAGAAATTTCATTTTTGGTTGAACAAACCCTTTAAGGATGTCTAATGATAGTACCAACTACCTAAATGTTTCATGCATATTACAGTAAATCCATTACACTGTACTCTATTACACTCTGTGCCTTTAGTAACTGTCAGACATACTACACTTAATATTTGTCTCATTTCCCAGATGTAGTGATTAAATGGTGCCGAAGAGTAATTAAAATCACATTTAGTAGACTTCTCCATAATGTGGAGAAGGGCCCTCGAGGAGGAGTACTGGACACCCCTGAACTAGTCGATTGTTAACTTGCAGGATAAGTCTAAGTTTTAAGAACATGTCTCAAGATCATTATATTCTGTTCCAATCCACTGTACTCCATCTAGCTGAACGCAAGAGCATATCTTATGTACACAGCCTTTAAGAAATGTGTCCCTTCGGAGTGAATTGAACTCCAAACTAGCCTAATTATAGTTTATTTTGAAAACATGCAGTTTTGCCCAACTCTAATTGAGCCTTTTGGTTTGACTGTGTTGACAACTTTTTTTAGATGGATTTTTGCACTTTACTCAGTGGATTCCTATGTTTTTTTTTCTGATAACTGCTTTTTCAGGCTGATGGGTCATCCAGTTCTCAGTGAACAGCAAGCCCCAGAGCCATGCTGAGATTTCCAGTGAGAGGGAAGCTATAATGTCTGGCACTAGTGTCGTTGTGCTGAGTCACGGCACCGCAAACACTAACTTTGCGACATGGCGCGTGCCTATCACCTGCACCCTGCTGCTAGCAAGACAATTTGCAGCTAAAATGACATCCTTCGCACAGCTCCTGCTGGCAGGACCCCAACATCGCCTTCAATTTCTCTCACCTCCATTTCCAGTAGCACATACAAATAACACTCTATCACTCGTGGTTTGAGCATGCAGCTTCACCAAGCTGTCTTCCACATCCACAACTACATGGTTGAAATCAGAACAGATTTATGGCATTAATCATGTTCACCTTGTTTTAGATGTCTCTTTGAATAGAGCTGTTCAGTTTTTGGTCTAAAACTCAAAGGAGGATTATTATCTTTAGCATTCTTAGCATTTTCATGTTGTGGGTAATTTATAGAATTCGATTTAAAAGTAAAAAAAAAATGGTTAACATTGTTTGAAGAGGCTTTTATTTTCAAAGTACATAAAACCAATCCTCAAACATGAAATTTTAAACTTTTGTGCGCTTTAAAAATGCTATGTTGTTAACAAGATTTATTGTTATTGTAGCAACTTTTATTTTTAAAGCACACAATGGTTTTAAAGTACATTTGAGGTATATTATGCATTAAGGAAAAAAAAGTGAAAATACTCCAATACTCCAAACCTTATTTCACTCATAAATCAAAAACCATCATTTAAAAACCCTTAGCAGAGCCCATTGAATGAATTAGCCTTCCGGTTAGCCCCACAAATTGACGTCATGACTGAATCTCTCTTTTCCCATAGTAAATAAACAACTGAGTCATTTTTGACGTTCGTAAATTTAATTGACGGGAAGTGACTGCAGTAAATCATTATTGTGAAATTGTGGTAGCGGATATTCTTCTGCAAAATGTCTGTGGTCTAAACTCCTCCGCGTGAGCTGAACTGATCATTTATGGAATCTGGCTGCCATGGCAACAGCAGCAAGTGGGGTGGTTGCATGGCCCATGTGTAAACAACTGAGGTGGTCATGTGAGAGGGAGTGACATCAGCAGCACACTGACCTTGGGAGATAAGGAAAGAGGATGCTGAGAGGGGTGAGGAGGGCAGGTGGCCTGCCTCTCTTGGCAAATTACGTGTTTATGTGCCGAGGACACAAAGCCAAGAATGGCAAAACAATCGTGTTGAAGACAAACAAATTTTGGAGCTGTCTAAAATTTGCCCACAGATGTGACCAATGGATGTCCAAACAAATGGAATTCTGGGCTATGTACCAGTAACGCCTCTAACACAGGTAAACACACCTTCACAAAATGTGCTGGGTATGTACTGTAGTATTGCCATGTTTTTATTAAAGGGTTAGTTCACCCAAAAATGAAAATAATGTAATCTTAATTTGCGTTCCGAAGATTAACGAAGATCTTACAGGTGTGGAACGACATGAGGGTAATAAATGACATTAGTTTCATTTTTGGGTGAACTAACCCTTTAAAAGTACAATGCTATGTATTTATGCATCCATTTTTACTTTTTAGGCAACTTACCTATTCGATCAAGGCGGTCGATGGCTACGGTCTCAAACGCTCTCCTCATCATGGGGTACTCCTCCAGTACTTCATTAAAGTTGTCTACGGAGAGTGAGTACAGTCGGCAGTAGGTGTCCGCCCGCACACTGGCGGTTCGTCTTCCACGGGTCAACAGGCAGATCTCTGAGAATGAACAGGACATATCATGGTTATGGTTCCAGAATCTTCTGTATCTTCAGTATGGTTTTAGATTAGTCTTTAGTACTTGTCAAGCTGGGAGACCAGTTAAGACTAGCTGGCTGTACCTGATGTAAAAACAAGCTCAAACCAGCCTAAGATGGTTTGCTGGTTTGAGTTGGTTTTAGATTTAGTTTTTTAG
This sequence comes from Culter alburnus, assembly GCA_028476615.1. Taxonomy (NCBI): domain Eukaryota; kingdom Metazoa; phylum Chordata; class Actinopteri; order Cypriniformes; family Xenocyprididae; genus Culter; species Culter alburnus. The sequence continues at coordinate 2,795,764 of JAOTNS010000145.1, read as the reverse complement.
TACTTGTCCAGCTGGTAGACTAACCAAGACCAGAGGAACCACCAAAAGCTGGCTGTGCCTAATAAGAACAAAAAACAGCCTAAGATGGTTACCCAGCCATGTCAGGCTGGTCCGGATTGCTGGCTATGAAGTGGTTTCTGTCACTGGTCAGCTGGGTAGACCAAGTTCAATCAGATAAGTCTGGTTTAAACAGCTTTTTTTGCAAGGTCTTAGCTGGTCGATCAGCTGCTCTCTTAGCCTGACTAGTGGACAGTACTCCTCCCAGAGGGACCTTTTAGGCTGGTTTATGTAGGCTTTGTTTTTCAGCAGTGTTCGAAACAGGTAATCTAAACATTATTGGAACATAAACTTCAACATAAAAGTCATTAAGTTTTTCAATCTTTTTTCTCTTTATTCTTGAAAGAACACACTGAGATTTCACCACAACAGGAGTTGAAACCTGAAAAGGTAACTGTAGAGGACCTGTCAGTTGGCTTCGTCTCCTAACTACACCTCTTCACTCTGAGAGGAAGGTCACACTCAGCATTATAGAGAGGTAAGATCCTGTCACTGACTGAAGGTGCTCTATCTACACAGACACACACACACATTCAAAAGGATGCTCAGCATTTGGAATCTACCCAGTTGAAAATGTGGCTACACTTCAAAAGTGAATGTTGGCACAGCTCACTCTAATTGAAGTTGCTGTGCCCCTCATCCCTGTAGAGTGGATAAAACTCCAGTGAGGGATTCAAGTGGAAGTTGCCTGTTATTAAAAATCAATAAAGCTTTAATTCAGGGTAACATCTGCATCTTAATAAGGGCCTTTGAGATAAAGACTTAACCTTCTGTTCCTAAAAAACATTTGTTTAATAGATAATATTGAATATTTAGATAATTTGATTGTATTTCAGAACTATGAATCTAATTTTAGTTCCAGCAAGAGTTGCATGGCTGCAGTGTTTGAAAAGCATTTGATTCTTCTGTGATTCGGGTCAGCATGACTCCATTACAACACCCTTCACTACAGTGTAGAACAGCGGCACTGAATGGGGGAACGGCTAACAAGACGATGCTGTGATAGTTGGGCTATGCAAACACTGTGTTGGATGGCCATTAATATTAACAGACTGGGAAAAACAAATGGGGCTTTTATAGCACCCCAACTTTTAGGCAAATCTATGTTTTGTGTTGCTTTTATAATTATTTATTTACTTATTTATTTATTTATTTATTAATTAATTAGGTTAACTTTTAAATATACAGACGAATAACTGCAAAAATCTCCTTCCCAATCAGTATTCTTTTTTCAGTAAAAACAATCAAATTAAATACATTTACTTGAAGCTAAATTGCATAAAATAATGTTTTTTTTTGAGAATACACACTGCTCAAGTTAAGTCAGTTAAGTATCAGAGGGGGTTGTTAATCAGTTTCAGCTGCTAATGTTAATGAAATTAACAACACGTGCACTAGATGGGCAACAATGAGATGGCCCCCAAAACAGGAATGGTTTTACAGATGGAGGCCACTGACATTTGTTTCCCTACTCATCTTTTCTGACTGTTTTTCACTAGTTTTGCATTTGGCTAAGGTCAGTGTCACTACTGGTAGCATGAGGCGATACCTGGACCCTACAGAGGTTGCACAGGCAGTCCAACTTCTCCAGGATGGCACATCAATATGTGCCATTGCCAGAAGGTTTGCTGTGTCTCCCAGCACAGTCTCAAGAGCATGGAGGAGATTCCAGGAGACAGGCAGTTACTCTAAGAGAGTTGGACAGGGCTGTAGAAGTTCCTTAACCCATCAGCAGGACCGGTATCTGCTCCTTTGTGCAAGGAGGAACAGGATGAGCACTGCCAGAGCCCTACAAAATGACCTCCAGCAGGCCACTAGTGTGAATGTTTCTGACCAAACAATCAGAAACAGATTTCATTAGGGTGGCCTGAGGGCCCAATGTCCGCTAGTGCAGTGTTTCCCAACCCTGTTCCTGGAGGCACACCGACACTGCACATTTTGCATGTGTCCTTTGTCTGACACACCCATTTTAGATCTTTGAGTCACTACTAATGAGCTGATAACCCTAATCAGGTGTGTTTAATTGAGGAGACATGCAAAATGTGCAGTGTTGGTGTGCCTCCAGGAACAGGGATGGGAAACACTGCTCTAGTGGGCCCTGAGCTCACTGCCTGGCACTATTGAGCTCGACTGGCATTTGCCATTGAACACCAGAATTGGCAGGTCCGCCACTGGCACCCTGTGCTTTTTAGATGAGAGCAGGTTCACCCTGAGCATGTGACAGACGTAAAAGGGTCTGGAGAAGCCGTGGAAAACGTTATGCTGCCTGTAACATCATTCAGCATGACCGGTTTGGTGGTGGGTCAGTGATGGTCTGGGGAGGCATATTTGCAATTGTTTTTAAGTATCATTGGTTTAATAATCTAAAAAAATATATTTGTTTATGTCTCTCATTAAATTAATATTTTTAAAGATGTTTAGATATTTTTACTGGGAAAAAAAAGAAAAATACTGATTAAGAAAGTGAGATTTTTTTTAACTGATTACTGTATTTCATTAAAATGTGTATAATTTAAATAAGTAGTTTTATGGACTTTGCGTTTTCCCCTAGTGCTTTGGCTGTTTCTAGTGCAGTTCATTTGGTCTTTTAAGTTTTTTGGCCACGTCCGTTATTGACAAGCCTTTGTAAAGTTGGCACGTACAGCCTCTTATTAAATATTGCAGTAATATTCTTTCATATTCTAGGGCTCAAGAACTGTGCACTGATTGGCCAATAACTGTACTTTTTTACAGCCGTATTTGATGATTAAATGTCTTTGATGATTAACACATCTAATTTTCCTACTAACAAGGGCACTGGTATAAAAGCTGAGAATGATGGACTGAACAATACTACTGAACCAGAACTTATGCACCAGTCTTGAACTGCCAATTAAGTCAGATTTGTACCTCTAATAATAACCCCACAAAAACAGCAGTCTGTCAAAAAAAAAACACATTTTTCACAACATGCCCAGTTTGAGTTGACATATCCTATTATGCAAAACTGAACTGTCAGTTTTCAAACGATTCAGTGTATCATTTGTATCATCAATGTTTATATTTAAAATATATATATTTCATTGATTGATTGATTGATTGATTGATTGATTGTCTGTGCAATGAAGTCTTGTACTGACCAAAAACAGTTCTTTCAAACACATTATTCAAAATATCCTTATTTTATCGTTTATTTTTGAACTATCCCTTTAAGTTAAGATCTTAACATGTTAGAAAATACATTTAAATTCTATGAAAAGAATGTGCACTGAAAAAAAAATTGTTTTAGAAATTTCACAATTATATAGAAACCGCAAATAACACATTGAATTAAATGTGAAATTCTGAACTAGAAAAACTTAAATAGTATTTTTTTTTTATTTACTTCAATAATCTTTGTTTTATAATAATTAAAAAAAATAAAAATAAGAAAAATCTCTTTTTTTTTTTTTTTTTTTTTACAAAGCAGGCTTTTTATTATGTGAGTATCAGTATCAGTATAGAGTACTGTGACAAATCAGTCTGAATAAACCCCTCTCATTCATGCATTGTAAAAGGTACGGTGTAATTGTTTTTGGCCAAGGAATCTCTGAAGTTGACATTACAAATTGCTTTGCCAATGCTGTTCTGCTCCACTAATTAGGTGTTATTAATTGGCCACATTTGTTCTTTATCTGAAGCCCTTCTTCAGCGCCCCTGGCTCCTGGTATATTCGCAGCCTCAGTGAACTCTGCTCCTTGCCCCTCCCAGACCTCGCCCTAAAGACTCTGGAAAAAGCACTGCTTTTTTTCTGGATCACCAACACAAGCCCCTCGAAGAAGGCAGCATCTTAAATGGGACAAAGCTCGCTGGAGGGAGAAACTAAGGAGTCATGTTCAAATGTCAGTGGTATTTATCACTGTATTCGCAGTGCAAGTGAGCTGTTAGGGCTTCAGATGGAGCAGTGATAAGGTGCAATAATGTACGACTGTAAACATTTTTAGCATGCGTTCATCTTTATCAAAAAATCATGAAGGAATGTGAACAGGAGGATTATTTTTTTAATTTCTTTGACTATTAAAGCAATGCCTTAACATTTTAGTATTTTTTAGTATTTTGTTTTTAATTTTTTTGGCATACTTTCCTCTCTGGACTTTTATTTTGAAATTTCATTTTAATAGCTAACAACAATTTAGCCTTGGAAAAACATTTGGCCATAAGAAATGTACAATTTATTGCAATATGATTTGAGTTTGATATGATTATTTGGTAACACTTTACAATAAGGTTCATTAGTTAATATTAGTTAACTACTTTAGTTAGCATGAATTAAGAATGAACAATACTATTACAGCATTTATGTTAATTTCAACATTTACTAATAGATGAACGACAGTACTTTTTTTAAAACTATAACATTAGCAAAGATTAATAAATACTGTACCAAATGTATTGCTCGCTGTTAGTTCATGTTATTTAATTTTTTATTCTTTGATAACTTAAGTTATACTGCCTTTGGAAATTAAAATTGTAGTTTTAAGGGGTTTTTTTAAGTTCATACATTGACTATTATTTTGAAATTGTAATATTTTAATATGCGCAAACAGGATGTCAAGTTGTCAACAGAATTTCCAACAGGACAAGTTAGAAATGTAACCTTACAACAGTTTATCCTTTGAAAAAAGCATTTGTCTGTAAGTATTATATTATAATTATATTAATATTATATTCCGAATTAATAAGATGCTCTTTCTGTGTCCTTACCCCCAAAGTAGGAGCCATCAGAGAGCTTCATGCCGATATTCCCTTTGGTCAGGACGCTGACTACGCCATGCTGAATGAAGTACATCTTCTTGCCGATAGTTCCCTCTCTAATGATGTAATCTCCTGGCTGGAAGACCTCGAAGCGGAGCTTGGTTAACATTGCTGTCACAAAGTTGGGATCTGCGTTGGCGAAGAGCGGCATGGACGCCACCAGCTTCCGGCAGTTGAAGTTGACTATTTCCTGGAGGTGTGGAATTTAGTTTACTGTGAGTTTGAAGACAAGTTATCAATAGTGTACCATTTTCTGTTGGTAACTGGTACCTCTCGCAATGGCTCGTTCAGTTCTTCCAAAATGCTTTCCTCATCGAACATCTTGCCCTGGTATCTGTGCTCATAGTAGTCGTGGATCTTCTGCCGGAAGTCGGCCGGAAGTTTGTGGAAAGACATGTACTGCTCAACTTGCTTGTACTGAGAAGAGAAAATGGACACAGGGTCAGAGTGTTAGCTGACATCTCAGGACACACTTGACCCAAAATTTTTAACCAACAACATTTGGGTTGCCCATCTTAATCCCACATGGCCTCTTTTATGGAGAAATGCTGACAAGGATCATTATATACAGATGAAAGTAAATAAGTAAACATCCAGGCTTGCTTTACTTTATGGCTATTTTAGGAAGCATCAATGGAAGTTATTTATGGTGGATGTGATAGACTAAAGAGCATATGATAATATGATGTTCTCAAAGCAGGAAGAGTATGATGGAACGGATGATAAGTTCTATTCATAGCACAGCATATGTAGTTAACCATCTCTCTGCAGCATCATCTGTGCTGTCATGCTTTCTGGTTTATGTTACAAGGAATATGCAGTACATTTAAATGGTTTCGGCTGTGTATCTTGTGTAGAAACTGGATTATATAGAACAACAAATGATACATTTATGGATGTGTTTATAGCATATCACTGATTCTTATAACCTGATTTACCTGACGTTAGTTTTTAAATAACTACATTTTTACTTTGAAAATAATGTGAGATGATCACTAGAATGTTTTAACACATTTTCCATATCATTTGATATATTTTATATTATATATGATCATTTGATTGCTATTTTTTTTAAAGATTTTATATTAGTATGCCTATTTAATATAGATTTAAATATATCTTAAACTTAAGAAAATATTTTTAAAGAAACATTACAATTATGCATTGCCGAAAGGAAGAGGTTCGTCTTTAATATGTGCATATTCTGTAAGGTCTCATAGCTGTGTGCCTATTTTTTGTCAGCATCATCAGTGATTTATGAAATCTCTTTTAAAATCCAGGCACAAAGTCCGTCTTTATCTTGAAGGTCCTTTTCCCATATTTTACCTGCTATAAGTTCAACAAGGTCTCACAGGCTCTGGTTCTTTTTTTACATTATTATTATTAAATTATTTTATTATATGGGTTGTTCTGTAATTTAGGGTACATTTCATGTCCATTGTTTAAAATTATTAGAAAAAAAAAAAATTTCTATAAGTGAGTGGGTCTCACTCAAAATAACAAAATGATCATTGTAGCCAATCACAGATATATTCGATGAGCACGTCAACACAATGGCCAATCAGAGGTGTTTACGAATCCGCTCAACAGCGCTCAAAGCATCAAATTTTTACATTTTCAGGTACCAAAGTCAGTTTCTTTTGACAACTCTACTCACCAGATATCTATATTTATTGTATTTTCTGTATCAGAACAATGTGTTGCAGAAATTAAATCCTAAATTCCAATTAAATTCTAAAAAAAAAATGTTTCTATATTATATAGTCTCATTTGCACTCACTGATCTGATGGCTATATTTCACAGGTTAACAAAATTAAAGAAATGTTTGATTTTGCAAATCCCACCTTGTGCCTTTATGAAGCAGGGCGTCATATTAACAGTTTCTACATTGAATGACAAAGTGCATTTTGCAAAAGTATCATAGATAGATAGATAGATAGACAGAGTGTTGTTCTTTAAGCATTGTGAGGTGAAGCTTAGTTTAAGGTTATTTTGATGTCACGTCACTGAAGCAGTCAAGATCTCACATTCCATCAAACACTTATTGCCAAGGAGGGATGCTATTTACAGTATAGGGGTGTGCTAAATTTGAACCTTGTGTCACAATATTTCTGAAGCAGTGTTAAAAGTGAGACAGTCTTCTGTGGCCTCTCAGACCTCATATTCCAACATAACTCAACTATATTGGGTCATGTGCACACCAGGATAATGACATGGGGGAAGGGTGATGCTCCTTAGTGACCTCCCAGCTGAATGGATGGCGTTGGTCGGAAAAGGCATGTGGATAATGACTGTCGGTATGTGCGCGGTGACATATGCTCGGCATGACAAGCCTTGGGTCGATCTTTGAGCTACTAACAGGGGTGCAGTCTGTTGCACTTGTTAGTGACAGGTGCTGTCTGTTGTACAAGCCATTATGCTATGAGTTTTGTTTATTACTGGTGTTTGCTAAAGGAAGAATTTACAGCTAGGGATTTTTTATAAAATGTTTTTTGGACATTTTTCACTGTATGGACAAAAATAGTTCTTCATAATATTTTGTGTGTGTGTGTTCCACAGAAAAAAGAAAGTCAAACAGATTTGGAACAACATTAGGGTGAGTAAATGATTAGAATATACATTTAAATCCCTTTAAATTTTAAACTGAAGTGCATTATAGGTCCTGCACCGTGCATGCTAAATACTGTAGCAATGCCTTAGCAAACATTTAGGCTTATGGCAGCAATTTTTGCAAATGTTAGCATGTCACATATATTATTAATGATATGTAAAAAAGACTATCAATATGTAGATTTTACATTTTCAAGCTTATACTTACTGTCAGAAGCAGATATACACTATATACAACAGACATGGCATGTGCGTGTTAGCATGCACACTATTACTCATCGTCCCTTTGGCAGTGGGAGGGAAATCATGAGAAGTGCAGTGACTGACTTTAATTAGCTCAGAGTGGAAATCCCTATCATAAACCCATTTCATGAAAACCTTTTTGTTTCAGTAATCCGGCCCAAATCCTAATCTAATTCAATCTTAATTAATTACAATTGGATAAGGGATTTATACAAACGCACATAACCAAAAGAAACAACCAGGTGGTCCCAGCATGCCATTTTCCCTTTTCACTTTTTGCATTTCTTTCTGAGTGAGGTAACACATAGCACAATGCTAACTGCAACAGGCAAATAATGCTGAGTTTTGTGAATAAGACATCTTTAATGAGCCTTATTTACATATATAGGAGGCATGTAGCACATGAAAAGAATTAAAATTAATTCATTTAAGAGAATTTAATCAGGGACTGTCTGTTTAACACTGACAAAACCATGATTAAACACTCAATATCATGACCACAAGTACCACAAACGTGTTTACTTGCACATCAACATTTAGCCACCTCAAAATAACAGTGCCCACATGACTTGTCAAGCTCAACAAACTCTGTAATTTACGCTTTGTCCCTTTCGATCAAGGAAGTCTATTTTCTCCTCTCTTTGGTTCATTCAATCAGACAAGGTGTTAAGCTGAAATGTGAAGACAATTACTTGAACCTTGTTGCAATCACTGTTTGAGTCTCCTATTATGTAGAGCCAAGGTATGTGTATTAGTACTGAAAACACTTCAGGAAACTCAATTGCCCCTGGTCTCAGGCTGGTTCGTAGCTCAGGAAACTGTTCTCGGTTTATACTCAGATGGAGCTTCTTTCTTCTATTATTTTATATATATTTAATTTCATTCATTCATACATTCAAGAAGAAAGAAAGAAAGAAAGAAAGAAAGAAAGAAAGAAAGAAAACTATGTGGCTTTCAAAGGACACAGCTAGCATTAGCTAGCTTAGCACCAGTAAGATCAGGTGACCTACAGGTAGATGATCAGATTAACCTGTGTAAGCTTCCTAGCAGAAGTCATCATAGAGTTGATGCAATGTTGCGTAATATATTAGAGATAATTATATTAGTCATTCCAATATAGCTGAATTGACATGATCTGATCTGGTCTGATCTGACTTGGACATTTGAACTGATTTGTGCTTGCTAAATAATAGCTCAGTCTTTGTTGCTTGCTTGTTTTTAGCAATGTTTCTCCATATAGACCCAAGACTTTAATTTCCAAACTATTCATTATATTTCCATAAAAATGTAGAATCACTTCCAATCCAAGCTGGCTTACAAATCACACAGCTCCAGTAAACATGTTGAAACAAGCTATTATTTATGAAAAATGTTAGCGCATGTGCTAAATGCATGAAATCCAATCACATTTTCAGCCAGTCCACAGGGTTTTTCCTTTTCTTTTTAATGGGATGTGCAGTTCATCTTCAGTCAGTGACATAAAGGGATGATATATTTCCCATGACCATCTGCCAAATCATCAAGGTCATCGTAGTCACCAAAGGAGGGGGATGAAAGCCTGAGTCCTGTGTCAAGCTTTCATTCCATATGGACATAGAGTCCATCAGCGGATACATTTAAACCATAGGTATCCGACGCCAACTAGGATTATGATGGTTTACAGTTAGGTAATAACCAACGTGATATGAGACCCCTACAGCCCTGTAGTCCACAACCCTAAACAAAGAACCACTTACAATGATTACAACAAAGGTTGTAATTCAGTTGTATATTCTCGTCAAAAAAACTAAGAGCTATACTATATTATTCTGTAAAATCAAATGGTGTCCATACATGATGCAGTCAGTATATTATCTTTTGTACAGTACATGTTGGAGACAATGTTGTGATCAATATTATAAAATACTAATCTAAGCAGAGACTGTGGTGCCCAATGGTCAACAAATACAGTTCGATCTGTACATCTCAGCAGGCCTGTATATACAACCACAAATCCCTGGGGTGCATTAATGTTGACAGAAACTGTCGTTCTACTCCATATGAGCATTTGTTAGAGGTTAGACCTAAACAGGTGCTTGAAAGTCAAAGTTAAGCAATGTAATGCTTGTTACATAATGCCTAATGTCCCGTTCATCTGTCACTGTCTGGCAATCCATTGGTTTCCACATAGCAGGGGAGATGGACATGTGAGGGGACGATGGGGGATCTACACAGGAGGAGCATTGTGCCGTTTGTTCATCATGATTCATGTTGCATCAGGATGTGATAAATATTTTTTCCATAAGAAATTTTAAAGTACACTCAAAAAAGTACCCTATGCTTTTTGCAGTGGATTTTGAACATATACTATACATTGTAGGCATTTACTATACATTTATGTATGCTAGAAAGCATATTCTGGGTCACCATGTTGTAAATATATCCCTTCTATTCTAGAAGTGCAAGTACGGCAAGGGCCACCACAGCAATCCACTTCTTCCTCTCCACCTCATCTCAAGTATGCACAAAAATCATCAGCTTTATTAATGTATATTTTGGCACAAAGGAGTATCATTACATGTTTATTCTGGATCATGAGGTCAAAAATAGCCTCCTGTGGGCCCTTTATCTCATGCAAAGAATGGCTTTTGTTGGCATCTTTAGCACGTTCTACTCCCCTGCTGCCTCAGTGGCTCTGTTATCTGACGGCAAGCAGCTCTGTTGCTAGTGATTAATGAACAGGAAAGTCTGCCGCCTCAGGCAGAGATTTGATGAGCTCGTCCGAAAATCCCTTTGGGATTTCTGCATTATCATTCCTTCATATGTTTCATATATATATATATATATATAATATATATATATATATATATATATATATATATATAATAATATAGGATTAAGAATTGAAGGTATGCTCTTAATAATGATGAGCAGGAATACTGTTATGCTTGATGTTAAAATACTTTTCCCTATGCTAGTTTGATGTGCAGAGGCAACTATGCGTAAGCCAACCAAAGTAAACCATTCGTAGGGGGACTTCCCAAAGTGTGTAGGCACTGTGGTCAACTTCTGTCTCAACCAATGCCATGAGTTTGGAATAGGACTATCTGTTTGAGCAACCAAAGGATGATGTGGGACATGGCGGAAGGAGTGGAAGCACAGTTTGGTATAGTCTATTTCAGAGGTCTTCAATCCTCCTCCTGGAGACCCACTGTCCTACAGAGTTTTGCTCCAACCCTAATCAAACACTCCTAATCCAGCTAATCCATGTCTTCAGAATTGTTTGAAAATCACAGACAAGTGTGCTGGAAATTATCTTCACAAGAAGGGGGTCTTTAGGAGCAAGATTGAGGATTTCTGGTCTGTTTGATGAACTGATTAACTTAATTCAGTTCTGTCCATCTGACTGCTGTACCCCATTTCCTGTAGAAGAGAAAGTCCAACCCATTTATCTGACTTGTCTATGTCAATGTCAGATATCTAATGTAAACTGACTGCTGCCCCTGGGGATTCTCCAATAATGTAAGAACGTGCAAGCCTTTTTACTTAGGTGGGCACAGGGTTGGGCATTTAAATTTTTCATGTGGGCCGCAATAGCCGAAATCGTGATTTGGTGGAGTGGGGGGTATACGAGCAGAGGTGAGGGGGCAGACCCAACCCACACCCCCTTGCCTGGGCCCCCTCCCCGGGCCCCCTCGTAATGCCGAATCAAATTTCTTTGAAATACAATCTCCCAAAAAAGGTTTTCTTTTAAAGCACATAGCAATAACAAAAATGTTAAATGATCTATTTTCAAGAAAAATGAGGTTCCAGAAAGTCGCCTGCTCAATGGAAATAGTGCAGAGATAAGAAGTTTGTGACCAAATTGTTTGTGACGTCAAGACACGGGATGCAAACTAGAGTTGCCAGTGTAAACAAGCACCAGATGCCGTGATTAGGAATCAAAGAAGACCGAATTACAGCCGTGGGAGGGACTGACAACTGATCAGATGAGAGGGAGACCAGATTGCAGAGAATACCCAGAATCCTCAGCCGTAGGGATAGTTGGCCTGAGCAGATTCATCCTCTCAAACAGACGATAGGTACCGACTTTGATCTGGCAAGATCAAACAAACGGTGACACATAAGAAGGTCATCTGCAGGTGTTTCGGTGTGTATGTGTGTGTGTCTGGAGCATAGTACCCACCTTCTCCTGGTACTGGCGCCGGGAAGAGTCCAACGACTGTATGAGGGCGGTGGCATGGCCAATGAACATTGCGTAGCAGGTGGCTCCCACGATCATACTCAGCATGGTCAACCAGATATCAGACATACTCTCTGGGGCCTGGCGTCCATACCCGATGCACAGCATATGGCTCATGGCCTTGAACAGCGCAAAGGAGTACAGCTCACTCCAGGAGTCGTTCTGCAAATTGGAAGCCGAGAAAGTGATAAAGAGAAAAAGAAAGAGAGACTTTGATTACTTCATCAGCACTAGATACACTCTCCTGAGCATGATTTCCTCTGGACACTAATCCTTGTGTCAAAATCTTGGCTCATGGGGTTGTGTACACCTTTATAAAACCCCTATAAAAGGCAGCTTGCCAAGTACCGTACATTGGATAGCTATGTGCGGCATGGACCTGTAATAGATTCATTATTTTATCACTCTGTCTGTTATTTAAAGGTGATTAATGGAACCTCATTCATTGTTTATTGTTCAGCTGGCTCTTGTTATAATGTCTTTCCTCCCCTCTTAAGTATCTGCATAAGACCTCAGCTGCTATGCTACGGTGCTTTGTCTCTCTTCATAAGCTACTGATTTTTCAGGATTGACCTGATGGGTCCCCGTGAAATGTGCTTAACCTGATTTACATTCACTTCGAGCAGGGTTTAGACAAGGCTATGAAGATCCTGAATCAAAGTCAACGAGTCCACGGGTGACTTTGAATGACAAAGAAGGGGGGAGTCTGAGGTGAAAATGGAAAACGGGGGTGATAGGTAATCAGGGGAATTACTTTGTGGAGATGAGTCGAGAAGTGGCTTACTGGGGTTGGGATGGAGAAAGCCTCTGTTGAGGCCTGGACGCAACTGACTGCTATCAACAACTGGCAGCTTGGGTGTAAAGACAGTGCTCATAGTGTCATGGAGAAATAAGAAATATAAATGAGATTACAGACTCAACTATACAGTCCTAAGGCAGGAGAAAGTGTTGTCACAATCCCAACAATCCTGTCAAGTACAGATGCAAGCAAGCCCGAGAAGACATTGTCTGGAGTCTAACCATTTATTTGAGTAACTACAAGGCTCGGCAGTGTAGAGAAAGCATGCAGTGTGGGCAGCGTGTCAGAGAGATTTGTTTGCTTAGTTCATGTCTGCTTTCCATCTTCTTTACATGTCTGCCTTCTAAGACTTCCAGACATACCCAGACATACCATTTTTTTCTGGGTTAACTGGAACATCTCAGTGAGCACACAGGCAAACAATTAAACACTGAATGAATACAATAAACTGCTAAGGTTCTACATTATATATTTGAACCCTCCTGACATATGCATGGAAAAGAAATAAATGTAATTAACACTTCTTTTGTTTACGTTCACTCTTAGATGGACCTGAGTCATGCCTTCCACTGTGAGACTGATTTCCCAGGATTTGAACTGCTACATGAACACCAGTAAGCTTGCAGAACACAAAGAGTTGCTTGGCAGTGGCACACTTCTCAGTAAAGTGTATGCAAATGAACACACTGAGCTATCGCATAGCCTCGAAACATTCACTATTTAACACATGCTCTACATTCTGTGGATAAACAGGCATTCACAAATTATTTCCTGTTCCCTGCATTTATGGGAAGAGAAAGAGGAAATGTTTAATGCTGCATAATCTGTTTTAACAGACATAAATTGCAGTGCTGCTAGCATGATTTGGAATGAGCTAAATGAAAGATTAGCACACATTAGGGTAGATTCGGTTGAGCAATTGTGCTTTGGTTACGTTTGCTTGACTAATGCCCTAAGCACACATTTAACCTAGTGTTACTCCCCTACTGGCACTGAGATGAAGAGACTTAGCTGCTAAGTTGATTTAGCCAAGTTCAACTAATGTAGTAGTTTTTCTTTACTGTGGGGCTTTGTTCTTGGAGAAGTATGAACATAGGATTGTGTAGAGTCTACATTCTGCTGAGGAAAAAAAAAATTCCCTAATATTTACTGTCTATTATGGCATGCTGATGTATTATAATGGTGCTTATAACTGAATAAATATAGAGAGCTAATTAGCTGCAATGCAAAGGGTTTTCCTGTGGCATTGCTTGTTTAATAATTTCTAAGTGAAAAAGCAAACAATTTTTATGGTGGTGAAGACACATTTAGAAAAATTAATGGGAGAAATTGTAGTGCTAAATATGGCAGTTGTGAGAATTGAAGTCCTGATTTTCAGTTTAAAGAACCAATAAACTTTTTATTGTTTGCTTACTCTAACATAAGTGAACATTAAATGAACCAGCCTAAAACATTTTGTGTGTGTGTGTGTGTGTGTTTGTATCGTTTGGGCACAATTGACAGATGCAATTGTCCGATTAGAAACATAATTTAAAAAAACGGCTTAATCTTAATGTGAAATTTCAGTCTTTCCCATTTCAGTATATAACAGCTGTGTAGCATTAAATAGCTTTGTGTGGACATTACCAAGATGGTCGCCAGTGTACTGACCTGCGCTAAAAGGACTTTGGTAAGAGTCCTTCACTGGGAATGTGTATTTGAAGATAGGCCATGTTGAGTCTATATGTGAGTGTCTGTGCACGTCTGGGGGATGCTTATCTTAACTTTGAATGGCTCCTCAAGCTTTCAGAGCTCATAAGCAAGACTCACACGCACACATTGAGCATGTACCTGTGAATCGCACATGCTTTATTTGGGATTCTAACCGTGCACAGATGGATTTAAAGATGCTAGGTCATGGATCACAGGGCACAGCTGGATCAAAAGGGATCAAAGGGTGTATTTCAGTGCATTGATCTATCAGAGGCGGGAAACACAGCGGCAGGTGAATTGTGGCTGAACCATCTGTAACTCATTTATGCACGTCAACGTGGAATTTTAATTCAATTTGGATGTGCTATTGATGAGTCTAGGCTTACATTAATGATCTCAGATGTTTTTCCAACCACCACTGAAAACAGATATATTTTTTCAGAATCTGACCCTGGATATCTGCAAACAGGAATTGGATCCAACAGATTGGATTCACACAGTCTGAATGTCATCAGACTTTTTTTTTTCAGTGTCCTGAATGGTAATGCCTTTTTAAGTTTTATTGTATTCTAACAAATGAAGGAAGGTTTGTAAATAGTGCAGTGTTTTATAGCACCTTTGCTGAACCAACACTTTAGCGAGTGTGACTCACAGGCTTCATTACCGCACAAAGAAGAGCCTATTGAGAGACCAGGCATACACTTGAAATAATGAGACAGATCGTTTAACGCTGCGTCTTTCATTTCAAGCAATCTGCCTTTCGAAAGCTGCTGACCTTGATTGCTAAGCACTGGCAACAACTAGAATGACTGCAACTGTTGTGGTAACAAAAGCAGAGAAACCTTTCCCCATGTCATGTGATCTCTTACAAGTGACAACATAATAAAAGACAAGGATGACCAGACAGGGAAACCCTAAATAATCTGCACTTATTAGATTTATTCAACCCTGCAAGTTTGTCAATCTTTCCACTGGTAAATTCAGTTTGATAAAAAGTGTTGCATTTTTTATACCAAACTGGATGATGACTATTCACAAACTGTCGGCAATCGTTTACACTAAGGTTTAAAACAAGCCAGCCTTTGGTTGACAGAGTGGTGTTCCTTCCCACATGTGAATCCCCAGATAACCCAAGTATAAATCTTACTCGCAGTTGAAGTTGCCTGACGCTGTACATACTTTACCGAGCAAGAGTTCATGATCACTTACTGTATACATCAGTATAGCAAATGTCCAAACATTGTCTTTTCGTCAAAACAGACTTAACAGCAGGGAGAACTTCTAGAACAGATGGATGATGGTGAGCAGTGAGGGAGGGGTGACTCAAAGTGCCTGGCAGACTTGGGAAAGTGAGAGGAGCAGGTGATAGAGTCGGCACCCCAATGTGCCCATGTGATTAACACTGTCAAACACTGATGATATCAGTGGAGGTGTTGGCTTTGTTATTTGCATATATTGTGTGGAATTGTCCAGGCATAATTTGAGCACTCAGAGTGACCTTTGTCACATCCATTTGCTGAATCCAAGATTTAGTTTCTGGACTCAGCAAATGGCTCACTCCTATTTGAGAGTAACAGTAGAAAATGATGCTCAAACTTGCTATTTAGGAGAGTTTGGGAAGATTTGTAGTGACAGAAACCAAGGTAAGACTTACCACCATTTTGTTAAGGGACACCCAACAGTCCGAAGGAAAGTCCTGCAACATGGGCACCAGGAACTGCAGACAGCCATCCCAGTGGCACAGCAGCAGCATCATGCCAATCAGATTGAAGATGCGCATCACCGCACTGGCCAGGTCATAGGTCATGTGAAAGATCTGTCAGTCGAGATAAGAGCTCATTACATTTGAGTAGCAGAAGGGAAGGACTCTCTAGGACAAACTTGAAGATATTAAATTATCAGGACTCTGAAACAATGACGGACTCTGAAACAAAATCCCTCTTTTTTGGAGGGATTGTCTAAAGAAGCTACGGTTTCAAAACCCTTCTGATTATTTGTGACCTCTAGATTTGCAAATATTAGCACACATATTGCATTGAGATCAGGTTTGTCAGAGCTTTATGTAATGAGTACAGTACATCCTACAAACTTCATCCCGTCAGATTAGATTCAATATCGGTGACTGTCGGGTCAGAATGATACGAACATGTCTGTGAACAATGAAAGTAATGTGCCAAACTGATACAGAGTTCTTCCTGGCAGGACAAGGGAGGATTGGATAATGGAGAATGTCTCTAGGAGACAGTCGTGTGTGCAGTTTGTTTGTGGTTACAAAGTGGAGAGGACAGCTCTTGGAAAGCGATCTGGAGCCAGTCCAGGATAATGCCTTGTGTGGCTGTGCGAGACAGTGTCAACACTCTCTTCCCATACCAGAAACAAGGCTTGTCACACCTGAGAAAAGCCAAGTGCCCCAAATAGCAACTAGGCCAAAAACAGCGATAAAAGAAGACAAGGCAGAGACACTAACCTGGCTCATGTTGTAAAGTTCTTAGTCGGCATGGGTTGTTTTTTCTAGCTTGAGAAGCAGCAGCATCTTAAAACCGAGACAATGCAAAACATAAAACTGACTGGAGACTAATATTTGAAAAGAAGCATCATGCTTGGAGCTCTCATATGGTTGGAAGTTATGGCTGTTTCTTTGGCATATAGTTGTCGCCATGCAGTTCTTGAAAGCCTCTTTGATTGATCAGGGTCACTGATCCCAAAGCAATGTGGAAACACTTATGTCTCATTGCACCGCCATTTGAATTTGATGAAATTAATGATCCATACCAAATATCAATACTCCTTTGTCTTCTGGCATGCATAATCACTTGCTGTAAGGGTGTGGTCAATTATCAGCTGACTAATGTCCTTGTGAAAACACTGGCTTGTGTAATCCTGTTTGCTTGTGTCTGTACAATATATTTTTGGAGTAGTTTTTCAGTATTTTTATGCATACCATGGTGTGGTTGTTTGGTCCAAAACAATTTCTTTAGCAAATGGTTTCAAACTATGCGACTGTTTTAGCGTCTAATTTCATTTAATTTATGCCCATTATAGCACTTCGGCTGACTGACCTTCAACTTCTTTTGGCTTTCTTATTCATTGCCTGACTACAGATTTAATTTTTTAAATATTTATTGTCTTAACCATTGAAATACATTGGAATTAATATCTATTAAATTGTGTTTATACAACCAAATATGGTCAATCTAAAGGCCGTGATACAACAAGCCAATGTAAAAGAACTAGTGGCAACGAAATTTGACTGTGTTGTTGCCTCGCGTCGGCTACGTTTCGGCTAAAAAACTGTGCTTGAACACACCAAAAGGACTACAGGCAACTGTCAACTAGCACATGCATCTACATCAGGAGGTATCAATAGTCTATATTTGTCATTCAAAAAGGGAAACTAAGACTGCAGATATACAAATCGTAAACAAAGCAGTGATTGCTTACCATTTTGAATATCATTCATGCTGATCACTTTCTTCATTCCAGGCAGCTCATGTTGTTAGCAAGCTAACGGTTAGCCTGATAGCTTAGCATTTATAGCTTTTTTTTTTTTACAAAAACATATCACTTTGATTGTGTTTTTAGTTTCTGTTTTTAACATTACAACTGGCCTGATAGCTTAGCATAGAGCTCATTATTAGCATGCTAAGCTACCATACACAACGTTGTAAACTAAATTTCACATTCTTTGTTTTTAATTACCCTGTAGTTTTCAAGCTAACTATTAGCCATGGACATTTTGCTTTGTGTTTTTAGTTTCTTTGTGGGGGGTTTTAAGCAAGATAACAACTGGCCTGATAACATAACATTCACCACTTGCTAGCCAATACTCTATGTAATCTTGTAAGCAGATGGCTGACAAGAAAAGCCTTTTTATTAGCTAGCACAAAATACAGCCATATTATGACACACTACTGTTGCTAATGTCATGCTTTTCTTGTTTGTTCGTTTTTCTTGTTATGGCCAAAAACACAACAGGCTTTTTGATCAGGCTTTACAAACGACAGTCCAAGGCGGACAGGAGTTTACATGCAGTGTAAAATCAGGGTAATGGATAACAATCTAAGTAAGCTGTTTATGACCTTTTCTCGATAAAAGAACACAGTTTAAGGCATTTACATTACCTACACGTAATCCAGGTTAAGGGAAAGTGAAGTAAGATAAATGGGTTTCACAACTTGGTCATATCTTTTAGGTTGTCTAACTCATGCTTTGTCCCTGCCTGAGTAATCAAGAGCTATAAGGGGGCTAAACAGTGGAGTGGATGTGGCACTACTGTGCAAGGTTGATTCAGTAATTGAGGGCCATGTCTGGCTCACATTACCACTATGTAATCAGGAGCATAATTGTCCCATTTGGTGGTGAAAAGAACACATATAACTGAATCACCAGTCAGCTCAAACCCAGGCAAATCGTCACATTGCTGTCACCCTGAACAGCTGGCTCTCTATGTAATCATCCAAAATGTTCACAAAAGGTGGTGTTTTGAAATGTCGGTCATTGTTTTAATGTTAATGCACTGAACTGTTTTTTACTATTGTGGTCAGTCAGTTGCTGTTTTTAACGTTTATGATGGTTAATTACTCCAGGCTATGTTAATTAGCCTGTGCACCTAATTATTCACCCACAACAAACACCTAGAAGGCAGCATTGGAAATCAGTGAAAAGCTCCGTTGATTACATTCTGCCTCTCGCAATTACAAACAAGAAAAGTGACGTCACCAGGTAAATAAACATTTGGCTATGTTTGGAATAGCATACTAACTAGCTAATCTTAATACAGGGTATGCACATTTTCTGTTTGCAAAGAATATTTGGATGAGCAACTTCATTTGCCAAACTCAGCAGTAAATAAGTTTGCTATGTGAAAGTCTGTATCCCACAATGCTCAATCTTCTATCTTCAGTGTGACAAATGTTTACATTCATAGCACTTTTATCCAAAGTGACCTACATTTCAGTCAAGTTATGCATTTTATGAGTTTATGCCATAGACTGTAAAACACACCTTCACTTTCTTCCATTGTAATAAGTGAAGCTGCCAGTGTGTCAATATGGCGCTGACATCTTGAGTCTCAAGTCTGTGTATAGTGAACTTGGAGCCTGAGTCTGCGCAGTAGTGAGCACAAAGTGGAACCACAATATCAAGCTCCCGCCCACAACTCCCGCAGAACTGGTCAATAAAGCAGGAGAACTCATTATGTCGGTGTGAAATAAACAGTTCTGGAAATGTAAATTAAAGTTAAAGCTCCAATTTCCTCCCAAAGATCCAGAAAAAAGTCTGTTGATGCTTCAGTGATTACTTCACTCAGAGAAGCTGTCAATCTCGCAAAAAAACTGTGTTTTTAAAGCATCAAATAACGAACTAAAAACAAACTTATTTAAAGAATGAACACTTTAACTAACATCAGCATGATAAAAACTGCCTAAAATGGCAGAAACCATCTTTGGAAAACAAATACTTTAATGTGTAATTTTACTGTTTACTTTGTCTCACTTCCCATTACATTACATAGAGAGGGCGGGGTTTATGACATATACCGCATCCAGCCACCTGGGGGGCGACTGAGACACTTTGGCTTCACTTTTCAAGACTCGTGTGGCATGCTTGGTTTATGCATTCACTGGAAATCAAGTCAACGACTTTAGCTTTTTAACATTTAGCTAGAACCGTCTTTTACTCTTTAAATGATTAGTTCACTTTCAAATTAAAATTTCCTGATAATTTACTCACCCCCATGTCATCCAAGATGTTCATGTCTTTCTTTCTTCAGTCGAAAAGAAATTAAGGTTTTTGATGAAAACATTCCAGGATTTTTCTCCATATTGTGGACTTCAATGGCCTCCAAACGGTTGAAGGTCAAAATTACAGTTTACAGCGATCCCAGACGAGAAATAAGGGTCTTATCTAGAGAAACCATCGCTCATTTTCTAAAAAAATAAATAAAAATTTTATACGTTTTAACCATAAATGCTCATCTTTAAGTAGCTCTCTTCTTCTTCTCTATTTGAATTCCAGCAGTGTAGATGCTGCTAAGTGTATTACTGCCCTCCTGAGGTCAAAGTTTGAACTAAATTGTCATACAATATGCTAGTGCAAGTATATAACAATTAGTTCAAACTTTGACCTGTGGAGGGCAGTAATACACTTAGCAGTGTCTACACTGCCAGAATTCTAATAGAGAAGAAGAAGAAGAGAGCTAGTTCAAGATGAGCATTTATTGTTAAAACGTATATTATTATTATTGTTGTGGAAAATGACAGAGGTTTCTCTAGATAAGACCTTTATTCCTCGTCTGGTATCGTTTAAAGCCCTTTGAAGCTGCACTGAAACTGTAATTTTGACCTTCAACCGTTTAGGCTCCATTGAAGTCCACTATAAGGAGAAAAATCCTGGAATGTTTTCATTAAAAACCTTAATTTCTTTTCGACTGAAGAAAGAAAGGCATGAACATCTTGGATGACATGGGGGTGAGTAAATTATCAGGAAAATTTTAATTTGAAAGTGAACTAATCCTTTAAGCTACAAGAACGCTCAACAGAATATCAATCATGATTTCAACAAGTTTTTTGACTTATTTTGTCAGACTGCCAAATGCCAGAGGCAGCATCCAAATATGCATACTTCCCTACTATATAATAGACGAAAAACAGTATGTGAAAAGAGTAGTACTGTATGTCTGAATTCACAGTATTCATAAAATGCATCTAATGGACACTTTACTATCCCATAAGGCCACAGGAGAGAAGTCAAGAATTGACGAATGACAAATGTAGTGCGTTCAGATTGCATTCATACTACACATTCATAGTACATAGTTTTTTAATGGTCATGAACCAATTTCTTCTTCAAAAGAAGAGAGTATGCACTTTCGGTTGTGTGCATTGTGTGCATCGAGCAAAAGCTTCTTCTTTTTTTTTTGAGTTACCGATGCTATTCACAGTCAGCCATGATTCATTTATTTTTTTGATCATGTGATCTCAAATAGCGGCCACCATGAAGTGACCTGTTCAACGTAGAATAAAACCAATTTTGAATGAGAAAAAAAACTTACTTAATGCTCCTTTGAATGTTTCAATTTCTTCACATTGTCACAATTCGAAAGATCATGTTGGACTTCAACAATGAAGCCCATCTTACCTCTTCCCATTGATGGATGTAACGAATCAGTCTGGACAGTCTAAGTAGTCGCAGTAAACTGAGAATCTTGGTGAAACGCACAATCCTCAATGCCCTGGCAGTCTTGTAAACCTCAGAGTCAATGCCTTTCTCAACGATGAGAAAGATATAATCCACCGGGATGGATGAAACAAAGTCCACCACGAACCATGTCTTCAGGTACTTCATCTTGATCTTTTCAGGGTCCAGTATTATCTCTGTGTTGTCTTCGTAGACAATGCCTGTGCGGAAGTTCAGTACAAGGTCCATGAGGAAGAACGTGTCGGACACTACGTTGAAGATAATCCAAGGGGTGGTGGTCTCCTCCTTGAAGAAGGTGATGCCCACAGGAATGATAATCAAGTTGCCCACCATAAACATTAGCATTGTGAAATCCCAGTAGAACCTATGTGGAGAATGAAGGAACGGGTACACATGAATTAAATTACTAAATAATTCAATTCATAAAATAATTTACACGGCATATGCTTAAATGCATGCACAAAAATGCCACAGGATTTTTTATTTATTATTTTATTTATAGATTACGCTTTTATGGCAATAAAAATAGGCATTTCTGTGTCTCCAACAAAATATCTGAATATTGTCATTTGAGAGTATTTGTAATGATCATAGTCCTCAAGGAGTTATGTGCATGAATTCATTATTTAGCTTGGAGCATGGGCACCTTATATTAATATGAGGTTTTTTTTTTTTTTGGGAACTAATTTCATTTTTTGTTGCCATATGTCGATCTAATGTGGCATTTTTCATGTATTTGGTATGAGACACAACCTTATAATAAAAAAATGAGATTCAGTCCTCATGCGTTCGGTGAGACAGGGATACACCCTATAAATAACCCCAGCCTCGACAAACACGCTGCACGCACACGAGAGGAGAGAGGCGATGTAGGCGTAATAAAACAGCTTTCGTGTGATATAGTGCCTGTTGGATGAAATCAATATTTGTGAGATATTGTACCAATAAATAACAGTAAACCTATGCAAGGTCATCACAAGGACGCTGAGAAAAAGATACAGACGGGACAAAACAGGATGATCTGGCTTACAGATTTTTGAGATTTAAGTGGGAAATTAGTAGCTTCTCTAAAGGTGTGTCAATAATTTATTGATTATTTATGGCGATATGACTGCAGAGCTGTCTGTGATACTGAATCCAAAACTTCGGAAGCGATCATAACTGAGCTTTCTCAAGCAAAGTATGCAGCTGTAGCTGCTGTGCTCTAATAATATGTGCTCCATCACATAAAGCTCATTTAAATGCAGTGCTCCATTTGTCTTCTCTGTGCAAATAATAATAGACCACTGGCCTGCACTGCAATGTGTGATTATGAATAAATACGAAGACTAGCATGAACAAATCCATTGTATATTTTCTTTTTTTCCATGCATGCACAGAAAAAAATGTGCATGAACGGTCATTGGCACAATTACCAGAAAGCGTAAAAGAATGCATAATGATGCTGATGTTGGGGAAAAAAGGACTGTTCTCTTCCTGAGTTATCTTTTTCTATATGTGATACCTAAAATATTCCATTAAAATATTGTACTGGCTGGGTATATGAAAAAAGATTTGTTTTATTATTATTTTGAAGTTTTTTTTATGAAATTGTTTTTTTTTATATATAAATATTTTTATATATATTTTTATATATATTTTTATTTTTTTTTATATACCCTTTGAACTGGGTATCTGAAAAGAAATAATTATTTATTGTTTTTATTATTATTATTTATTTTTTTTTTATTATTTTTATGACTATGTCTAAAATATAATGGTAATGATTTGTTTTATTATTACTGCTATTATATTTTGTATTGTATTTTAATTTTTTTTTTTTTATTTGCTGATACTTTTATGAAAGATTTATATATATTATATTAAAATATTTTGGTTTTATTGCTTGTTTTATTTATAACCATCTGATAGCTGAGTCAAAAGTTCATTAGCTACTGCCTAAATTGAAGTAGCGATCCTATATAACAGCCTTTATTTTAAGTTACTTTATATAAAATCAACTTGTTTGTCAGTGTATTTGAAGAACACCTTCTTGGCTCCGTGTCCTGGGAGATAATTAAGCACAGACCACAGAGGAGACTATATCAATCAAAGTGCTTGCTGGGAGAACAACAAACAAACCATTGAACTATATTGTTGAGCTAATAAACAAGATCAGTTGTGATCTGGTCCAGGGTCAGTTTTGAGCAGTTATCTCAGCAAGCGATATTTTGCAGATTCATTTTTAACTATACAGATGCTAAAGAAAGCTTGCTTGCATTTTGCGGTGTAAATTGGTGTACAATCAGACTTTATCCTGAGAGGCTGAGGGGATCGTTTCTGAACTTTGAAGTAAGTGTCCTGTCTAAATTTCCCTTTGCAGTTTATCCGGCTTTTACGCAAAAGGATTTCCATAAATGTTCTAGTAAATTGCACACACCTGATGACATGAAACATAACAGCTTTAGTCCAGCTGGTGCAAGTGGGCCATCAATGATTAATTTCAGTTTACTAAAATTCAAGTGAATTTGAGCTCCCAATTCTTATTACTAATTATAATATTGTGCATGTTTGATATTCAAGCCTATGGGTTGTTCCATGAAAAGGGTGCTGATGCCAACTTATACTTTGTTGTTATAGGCATTTTCATAACACATAAAGAAAAGTGCTGCAAGTTTATTTTTTACTAAACATTTCATTATTTTTTTTTTTTTTATTAAATGTAGTGTTTGTTTTTTTAATTAAATGTAATGTAATTTTTTCTTTTCTTTTTTTTTCCTGTGTGTACAGTTACCATCATACGGAGGGTATGATGGTAACAGACACAGAATTAAATAATTAAAGCAGTTTAATAAAAAATTTTTAAGTTTATAATTTAATATTTAGTAAAATGTTATAATGACATCACAGTTGTGTGTTAATAACGTCATCTTAAAATGTTAAATTTGTCAGTAGAGGACGATCTTAGTCCTAGTCCGATAGTCAACCCTGTTACTGCGACTTGTACACTGAACAGATGATGTGATTCTGAACATTAAATATTTGTGAATGAATAAATAAATATCAGCACACCTTGTAGTGTTATGACCTAGAGCTCAATGACTAAACAAACGTTAAAAAAAAAAAAAAAAACATTTTAAAGTTCGTTTAGCCATTGTGCTGTAGTTCATAACATTTTTTTAATTTAATGTTGAAACATTAAAATGTCAACTCTGTTATTTTCAGAAAAAAGCAACAGAGTTGACATTAAAGTTTGTTTTTCCATTGTGGTCTAGGTCATAACACTACAAGGTATTAGAAAGAGAATTTAATGCTAATATTTATTCATTCATTCACAAATATGTAGTGTTCAGAATCACATCACCTGTTCACTGTATAAAGTCACAGTAACAGGGTTGACTATTTAAGGTCGTCCTCTACTGACAAATGTAACATTTTAAGATGAAGTTATTAACAATCAAGGTTGCACTTATGTGTGTACTTTTAGAAAAAAAATTGCCACCTTCTTTAATCACTTTATCTTAAAATGTTACAATTGTCAGTAGAGGACGACCTTAAATAGTCAACCCTGTTACTGTGACTTTATACAGTGAACAGGTGATGTGATTCTGAACACTACATATGAGGAGGAATTTAAAGGGTTAGTTCACCCAAAAATGAAAATTCTGTCATTAATTACTCATCCTCATATCATTCATCTTTGGAACACAAATAAAGATATTTTTGATGAAATACGATTTCTTTGTGAACCGTTTAGAAAGCAATGTAATTAGCATTTTCAAGGCCAAGAAATGTAGTAAAGACATCATTAAAATAGTCCACATGACTACAGTGGTTCAACCTTAATTTTATGAAGCGACAAGAATTTTTTTTTTTTTTGCACAAAAAAAAAAAAAAAAACTACTTTAATCAACAATTTCTTCTCTTCCTTCTCAGTCTCTGACGCTGTTTACTTTGTAAACACAGTACGGCGCTTCCAGGTTCTACATCAGAACGCCGGCTCAGTATTGGCCGGCTCCTGCGTCATCATCACACGCGTGCGTCGTGCTGCTCACTTGAACAGCGTCGGAGACTGACACGAAAGAGAAGAAATTAATAATGTAATTATTTTTTTGTTTGTTTGTTTTGTGCACAAAAAGTATTTTCGTCACTTCATAACATTAAGGTTGAACCACTGTAGTCACATGGACTAATTTAACGATGTCTTTACTACCTTTCTGGGCCTTGAAAGTGGTAGTGGCGTTGCTGTCTATGGGGGTCAGAAAGCTGCTGTATTTCATTAAAAAATATCTTAATTTGTGTTCTGAAGATGAACACAGTGTCTAATTAATGACAGAATTTTCATTTCTGGGTGAACTAACCCTTTAAATAGTCAGCCCTGTTACTGTGACTTTGTACAACCCTTTACTGAACATGGGATATCTGAAAAAAATAAATAAACTGATACAAATATCAGCATTCAATTCTATTTTATATATAGGTCTATGTTTACCTTGAGCTGGTACAATATTTTATGTATTTATTTAATTATTATTATTTTATTTGTTTTCTAACAAAATGTTTGGTATTTTCCAGAAATGCATGTTTTTATACCAGAAAAGCCAGCCATTTTATAGAATTCATGTGCATTTGCAACCAGGTATTGAGTGTCCATTGGTGTTACTCCATGGTCCCTACCTGAAATCACTGTATGGATGAATAATCCAGTTGCCAGCCGATTTGACTCGTTCCTGCTCCTTCTCCACTGCCTTTTGGCTCCCAAACATACGCAGAGAGAATTTGTTGACCCCAGGCTGTAGCATGGAGCTAAATTGCCTCTGCATGTAAGTTTGATTGTCCCTGGCGTCCCCATCATCTGCCGTGATCTCTGGCCATCCTCAGACTTGGGAAAGCCCACAGAATTGGCCGGCTGGTTCGGGGTCGGTCCGTGGGCAGGGGGGGCGTTGGAGAAGGAAACTCTGGAGTCCTTCTTGTCAGCGGGAGCAGCGGCGGTCGGGGCAGGAGTGACCGAGCCGTCCATGCTGGAGGTGCTGGAGTGACATGCAGATGCTGGGAAGCCTCCACCTGTCTGCTTCTCCTGCTTGGAGAGGTTTGAGGACAAGCTCTCGTCTCTTCGGCAGTCTCCGTTGATAACGCATCTCATTCCGGTGCCATCCTCGCCGTCAAACCCGCTCCTGGAAACATCTCCGTGACAGATGAGCGCGGCGGATTCCGTGCTGCGTCCACATGAGACCGAGGCGAAGTCCTTGTTGTTGGAGATCCTGCTCGTTGCTCCCCCTCCTGGTGTTACACTCTTCATCTTGTAGGAAGAGTCAAGGATCTCTTTGTGGTCTTCATCGCCGTCCTCCGCTTCGTCCATGACGGCGTTGCTTTGAGATGAACCCTGACGCAGCCAGATTGCGAAAGCGCAGACGTGGGCAGTTAGTAGCTTTACTCCGCGTCCCAATGTCACCAGACAACTACATCAGTCGCGTTGCTATGGCTGCACTCGTTCACTCCCTTACCTGGTAACGCATCCCAAGCTCTGTGTTCCCAGTCTCACGTAATGAATGGAGTCATGAATTAAACTATGTCAAGGAGAAATCAGCGGAAAATGGGCCGAGATGCGTTTATTGTGCGGTTCTCGGTGTTAAATATACAAATGTAGGTTAGTAGCATGTAAGTAGTAACCTGTGTTTGATGATGCATTCCCCATCTGGACATTTCTAAAAACTGAGGATGCCTAAAATCATTTGATGATTACAAGGTTTGACCAAATAAGATATTTTGAATCATGAATATCAGGTGTTCTTACAGGTTATTCCATTTGACCTGAACAAAAAAAAAAGTGTCATCAAAAGGTCACTTTTTTTTTTTTTTTTTTTTTTTTTGTCTTTTTAAACTTAAAGTAAAGACCTTTTTAAATGCGTATACGGTCTTTAAATTGTCAAACGTCTTTTTCCTCTTCAGGTTTTTCCAAGTATGTTACTGCTTTAAAATAGTACAGTGATGCTAAACTATTTCAGTCTTTTAATGATTAAAACTATTTCGTTATAGTTATACCACAGACATTTGACACTAAGCCGCATACAAAAGCCACCTTTAATTCAGAATTAGAAAAATATTTATCATAGAGATGTATTCAAATCTTTAGCTTAGATCTGCACGACAAAAACACATTGCTCTCCAATGCTTTAGGGATACTAAGCGAATATTCACATGGACTTTATTATGAATAGTAGTAATAATATGGATGACTATAAACACACGAAGGTTTAAATGTTAAAATGTTCTTGTTTCCAATATAACAATGCTGTGAGCTTTGTCACGTAGAGCCGCTCCCTACAACTGAACCGAATAAATGAGTGAACGACGCCCCCTTCTGGAGGCTCAAGGAACACGCCGATATAGACGTCCGTTTCTCTTCAATACTGTTGCATCTCTTATTTTTAAAAATAAGAGTTTACAGCAAATGATTTCACAAACAAAAAGCAATATTCAAGAGACAAAAGTTAAAATCAAAACTTTATTTAGATTGTGCAAGTCAGTACAGTTGACAGTGTATGAGATTCCTTCCTACGAAGCTAAGGCAAAATAATTTATACACTTCTATCAAGGTCTTACATTTTATGCATCTCTTAACTTGGAAATGGCACACATCCAGACACTATACTTCACAATGCATTACAATGCAAGTATGACTGTCAACAGGAAAGCGTCATTTAAGCAAAACAAAACAAGCCTCGACTAAAATCCCAACTCCACCGACTTTACCTAAATATATATAACCATGTCATTGTCCTCCATGTTAGAATTTCAAATGACACTGTCCTCTTGGTGGCTTAGGGTTAGGGCAGGAGGAATCCTAAAATTCAACATTGGAAACCATCTAAGCAACATGAAACTAAGCTTGTTTGACATTAAACAGAAAATTGTTAGCCAGACAAAATAAAGTGGCATTTGACCATCCACATGGAATAGTGCACTTTAATATGCAGTAACAACACGAGTACTGCACATAAAAAGTTGTTAATTTAAATTATTTTAATAATTAAAAGACAGCATGTACAATAAAGTGGCTAAACATTAAGGCTTACAGAAAGGAAAATGACTGGCAAAAGGAAACTGAATGAGAAAATGGTTGTTTCAGCGATCTATCTGTATACATGCAGCTGAACAGTGATTTGACACACACACACACTCGGTAGATGTTTCAGACGTTGCGGTGCGTACTCATGAAGAACAGTGAAAGGAGCCCAGGAAGACAAGAAGAAAGAAAAAAAAAAAAAAAAAAAAAGCTCATTCCCACATTAAGAGATTTTCACAAAACACACTTCTACAGCAGGAATACAATCATGCAATTTTCCCCCTCCCCCCAAAACCACTTTAAAAATGTCTGCTGGCAGCACAATAAAGATACGAATAAAAGAAAAAGACCAATGAACAGCTCAAGACATTTACACTCAGCAGAAGGTTAAAAAAAATCGCAGGATGCACTATAATGTGCTACTCAAACTCAACACTCCTTATGTCTTCAACAGTAGTCATCAAGACACCTGAAATGAACCAAAGAAAACTCAGCTGGATGTGGTTAAAAAAAAACAACAACTTGGTTTATATTACATTTAAAAAATATATATAATAAATAAAAATAATGCTAATATGTACAAACCATAATAAAAATATGTATAAAATTATATAATTTTATATTTATTCAATTTAATGTGTATTTTTTATATTCCATTACAGATTTCTTATAAATTTAATAAAAACCATAAAAGTAGTTTATTTTTTAAAAAATGTATAGACTATAAAAGTTAAATTATAAAATAAATATTGTTTATAAAATATTTATTACAGTATATCGAATTTATGAACAAAGACCATAATAGAATTAAAAAAAAAAACACATTAAAAATAATAAAAACATTTTATATAGTTATATAGTTTATATATAGTTATATAGTAAATTTTATTAGATTATATTAATTGAATTTATAAATAGATACTTCAAGAATTATACCTTTTCTCCTTTTCTCAGTTGGAGTTTCTTTGCCGGACGTTTTTGTCTTTGTGGTTGGTAGCGGCATTGCTCTTCCTGTAAGAAACAGCGGCACGTCAGTTCTCTCTTTGATGTGCATATGAATGTCCTGAGCTAGAAGCACACTGAGGGGCTATTGTCTAGACTTCAACATGGCCTTGAAGTTCCTTTGAGAAAAACTGCACAAATATCTGCACTTCTCAATATCTCATCACAAATATTACAAAACACTTACAGTGGTGCAGATCCTGAGTCGTCATCTACAGGAATCAGGAAGACATGGAAAGAAAAAGAAAAGAGTTAGACACTAATTTTACAAGATGACAAATGTAAAAGTCTAC
Source organism: Culter alburnus (assembly GCA_028476615.1). Taxonomy (NCBI): domain Eukaryota; kingdom Metazoa; phylum Chordata; class Actinopteri; order Cypriniformes; family Xenocyprididae; genus Culter; species Culter alburnus. The sequence continues at coordinate 2,765,830 of JAOTNS010000145.1, read as the reverse complement.
AGTCTACTTGTAGAGTTACGGTAGCTTGTCTAAGCTCTAGTTTGACAGCCTCAAGACAATGAGAGCCTTAAGTTTAAAAGCAGAGCACCTAATGAGTAATGTGATTCGGGGGCTGGAAAACCTTGTTGATATTCTTAATTGGTCATTTCTATTGCTAAACATGTACATGTCAACTAAACACCGCTATGGATCTTTTTACAGCACTACTAATGATGATTCATGCAGAATAATGCATTTACATTGACCATGCAGTTTGATGTTGGATGGATTGAAAGGATACATTTAGTGGTTTTCAACCCAAGAACAAACATTTCCAATCAAGTATCATTTGTTTGTAGCACAACCTCACCAACATTTCATGTTGAGAAAAACATGTTCTTTTTCTGCATCAATCATGGGGAGAGGCTCTCAAACAGCATTAAATCACATTTGTAAACTCCTGCACTGGACTTCTGAAGTCAATATCTCTCCCAATATCTCTTCCTATTGAAAAACCACCACTGAAAAATGTCCCGCCTCAGGCACGCATACAAATATGTGGACATAACGACTGTATGGAAATGAAAAGAATTATAATTTGTGCTATACTTCACACCTAATAGACATTTTATGTACCGCAAAAAGATATTTTCAACATATGACTTTGGAAAATTTCTACAATTAATAAAAAAAAAAAAAAAAAAAAAAGGTACTTTTCCTTGCCATTAAAGTGAAATGACTGAACATAAACATACAAGCTTGATAAAAATGCTCATTTTATAAGAGAATTTCAGATGGCACAGAGGCTTTTGCATCTGAAGGCTTCATATTATATAAAAATACATTAATTTGTGATTTAAAATCACAATAAAAATGTATAATATAAAAAAATCATAAATACATACACAGCTTTGTGGAGGTTTTATTTATATCTATATAAATAAATAATTATTTATACATATTATGAATGTATAGAACATATACTATTTACATTATTATTGAATTTTATCTTTTTAAAAACAGACATTAAGTGCCATAAAACTGCATGTATTAAATCACTGTTTTATGAAGATAAAATTCAATATAGTAAATTATAGGTAAATAAAAAGTATTAATATATGCATTTTAAGGGGGTTTAAAAAAAATGCTGTTTAAATATAAGTAAATAGTAGTTATATTATTTATAATACATAAATATATGCAGTTTGTGGGTATTTAAAGTCACTATAAATGCTTGTTTAAAAAAAATAAATAATAAATGACTTCATAAAAGATTAATAAAGTAAATGGTATATTAAATTCACATTTATATGTAAATTAACTTTATAAATATGCATTTTTTTTTTTTAGGGGGTATTATATAGGATATATATATATATATATATCCTATATATATATATATATATATATATATATATATATATATATATATATATGTGACTATTTAGTAAAACATTACTAAAATATTACAGCTGCTGGCAAGGTTGTGCTTCAGACAGTTAGACACAATCAGAAAGCAACTTTAATAAAATGTGAGCTGACACCCAACAAACAATCTTTAAAACAGTACTGAATCAGAGTGTAAAAAGAGCCATTTGCCCAGGTTCATGCAGAAAACACTCAGAATGACAAAAACTTCAAAGTAATAAAGTTGGGATTATATATTTTGCCACCCTTGTTGCTATATGAATGCTGCCTCTCAGGAATGAATGAGAGGAGAGGAAGTCGCTGCTAGAATGTAGGGCTGAAGAATAACATGCAATGAGAAGATGATGCAGAGAGCATGCGAGGCAAAATAACGTCATCCGTCTGAAATTTCATCTTAGTTATGCATAACACCTTGACATTTAAAACCCATTCTGAACTGCAATATGTCAGACTCAGCTAAACGCTTTCACTGAGAACAGTAACCAGTAAAGTTGCTTTTCTTGAAACTAAGTCTGAGGAATCTGGTTCATTTTATCGTCCTATTTAAGACAAACTGCCAGTGAAAGAGTTGTACTTTTCAGGCTATCAGGGAGAGCATTCAAACTCCCAAAACCACTCGTTTAAGCAAATCCACTTCAGTCTGACATGCAGTTTTGAGCACTTACCACAACGTAAAAGCAGCAGCGAACGGAGAAATAAACAACGTAAATCATAAAAATAGACTCAGCTAAGGCAAAGCCACACACACTACAGCCAAATAAAATAAACATACAAAATCAAACTGAAATAGGATCTTGCACCATTACGTAATTCAAAAACAAAAATGTAAATTTACATCCACTGATCATTTGTACATTCAAGAAAATGGAAAGTGAAATAATTATGACGTAAACTGCTACATCACATACCGTCAGTGATCTCGTCGGGCTTTCTTCTCTTCTCGTAGACGAAGATGATGACGACGAGGATGATGACCTCAGCGACAATGCCAAGGAACGGCCACAGGGCGGCCAGCTGGCTGCGTACACGCAACTGAATCTCATCCCGGGCTGTTCCCATTTCACTGGTGCCGCGGCACTCATAGGTGTCCATGTCACTGTTGATGTCCAGATCATTTATGTATAGCATGGTCTTGTTGGGGGTGGTCTTGATCTCATACTTGTCACCAGTGCCATTGGCAATGTTTTCCTGTATCTTGAGGACACAAAATTGTTGTGTTAAGGCTGCAGGATTTAGTTCAAAAAAATCATATTGTGCTTATCTTGATAAATGCGGTGATTTGAAGAGCAACACAACATAATACTATTGATACAACCACCATAACCAAATAAATAATACTAGTAGTTATGTCTAGGGCTGTCACTAATGATTATTTTGGTAATTGAGTAATCTGTCAATTATTTCTGTCAACAATTTTTGTGGTAATAAAAATAGACCTAAGCCTTTAAAATACATGAGGCAATAATATTTGGTTCAAATGAAGTATCAAAAGCAATTAATCCTATGGTTTTGTTAAAATACATACTATACATAATATAAACAATCTTATGTACATTATGCATTATAAAAAAAAATGCCTGCAGAGGGCACCAACGGCCTGGTGTTGTTACACTTAACAGCAGATCAAATCCTTGTTTAAAATTGGCTAAAAGGCATTTAACCCTTTCAAGTTTGAGTTTGAAATATTCTAACTGACCCCCCAGAGTGAAGTTTTTAAAGGCCACCATTATTTTAGAACGTTTTCCCTTATTGTTTCTATGGCGATGCGTCATGCGCGTCACGTAACGCGCCGCAGCCACAATAACACTGTATGACAGATGAATCGCTATTATTTTGTGAAATTTATGTGAAATATTCACAAACTTAGTTACCATGTCATCAACTATCTGATTTTCAGATTCTCAAATGTGTAAGCAAGTGTGTTTTGTCATTTAAAAACCTTTTTAAATTATCTTTATCTTGATCTATAATGCGAGATGGGCGTCACCATCTTAGTTTGCCCCGCAGTTCACAGAGTCCTGTCAGTCGGAATTACAGCAGGTGAATTTATCAGTTTCTCCCGAAATACAAGTGGCTGGTGAACTGGAATAACAATAATAGAGTAAACTTTATAGTTACTTAGGCACACTATGTGTGTCTGATATGAATAAATGTTGGCAAATTATATTTGAATGGATTGTTATTGCCGCTTCCACAGATGTCTGACATTAGTGTGTATTTTATAAACTCTAAATGTATCGTTTTACTGGTGCTTATGCATATTTAAATGTCTAAAACCTTAAAAAAAAAAACACTGTGGCTGAAAACACTGCTTAGTTGTGATGTATGACAAGCACTGAGAACATCCGTCTTGCAGCCAAAGCGCGAAAGCAGTGTTTAAATCTGACAGTTATGTGACGTCACTGAACGTTCTAAATCCCATATGTGGGACCGAAATTTCTTAGATTTCTGCTCGTTGTAAATCAGATAAAAGATAAATTAGTACATTACCAGTATGTAAAGAGCGACTGCGTGTGTGAATTAGTCATAGCGTTTCTCTATTAATTGTGAAGCTGTGGGATGTAAATGGTTACTTCAAAAGTAGAATAATATATGCTATAAGTAGTTTTGAGTTTCTAAGCTACTTTAGTGATAAATCACAGGACAGCGCTGACAACTAGTTTCTGCTCATCTCAGTGCGCGCAATCTTCATGTTTTGTGCAGCTACTCTTTGTATGAGTGTTTGTGCCACAATGCAGCTGCACGAGCACGGTAGCTCGATATAATAATAATACACATCCGATCGTCTAAATTGCTTGAATGTCCAAACTGGCAAACCTTAAAACACATACAACTGACAAAGTTTAGTGAAGATGCAAGGTTCACCGATCGCGCACCATCTCTGTGTGTTGACTCCGCGTTCATCTGCGTGTTGAGTCATGTGGCTACATACGTGGTAGTATGTCTTTAAGTGGGAAGTATTAACAGGATTAAAAAAAAACATGGGAAAATTATGTAGGTTAGAGGTTCTGAATTTCGGTTCCGATTACTTTTCGATTAATCGTCCAGCCCTACTCACAACATATGCAGAGATGGAATTTAGAGACGCGCTCCACGCATGTAAATGGTAACAGTTCATGTGGAGCAGCATGTAAATAATTAAAGCGTGTATAAATATATATTAAACCCGCAGGGCATATATTTATTTAATTGAATCGCAGCCTTTGTGAATTCACAATGGCACTATGCTATAATATGATTTTTAAATGGTTTTAATATATCGAGCAGGCTTAGAAAACGGTCTAATAATGCGGTTCATGGATCCTCGTCTGTGGAATGCACGGCTTTCAGTATTTTGCCAGTTACTCAACACGGGTAAATTGAAATCAAGGTTTTTTTTAAATCAAGTATTCAAATTTATTTGAGGAATAGTGACAGCCCTAGTTATGTTACAATATTTTATTCAACTTAAGCTGAATATCATTTGTGACAATTCTATTAATACGGCTATTATTATTATTATTATTATTATTACTACTACTACTACTACTACACTACAATAGGTTGAATACTATTTCTAGTAAATATCTACTATATTATAATTCTATAATATATAACCATTAATAAAATAATAAAATTTGTTGAACAGAATATTGTAATAATTCTATTAACATAACGACAAGAACAACTGCAACGTATTAGTAACATTATCATCATGATAAAATTAGATAATACTGTAACAATTCCAGTACTACTATTATTATGATTATTACTATTACTAAATTACTAGTAGTAAATAATAATAATAATATAATAATTTTATTATTATTATTATTATTATTATTATTATTATATAATAATAGCATTGTAATATTAAATATAGTATTTCAATAAAATTGTAAATGTCATAATATCCAACATCCGTGGAAATGCTTGCAAGCTTCAAGTTGATCTTTTAGTTTGAATTAACTACGAATTAACTAGACTTGCATACAAAAAACAGATAGACATTGCAGCTAGGTTAATCAATAGCATGTTTGTACTTCCAAGTATCAACTTTTTAACCAACCTTCAAACTGAATGATATGTTATCACATGTTATCACAATGGTTTAGTTAAGTCTTCCTTACTATATTTATGTCAGAGAGCTTGTGCCAAGTCAGTCAGTCGGCAGGGGGTATCCATGGCTCACACATGTTAGGACAGCCTTGTCCTTCTCATTAGCACTTTCAAGTGTTTGCTAGGCCGTACATGTGGGAGGAAAGCTAACGGGAAGAAGCAAGAGTAGAAGAGAGAAAAAAATAAAGAGTATAAAAAAGGAGAAAAGGAGAGTAAGAAGAAAGAGGTAAGAAAAGATATAAGAAAGAGTTGCAAAGAGTCAGGAGGATGAAGTAGGAAGAAGAGTATAAAAAAAAAATGAGTCAAAGAAAGAGTTAGAAAGAGT
>JAOTNS010000144.1:0-66448 GCA_028476615.1 Culter alburnus | reverse complement strand
CTGATGCTTTGGTGATGTTTTATTCACTGTCACACACAAAGAGGCAAATCAATCACTCCATCATACATGTTTTGTATTAGGTCACTGCCTACTGATATTTGCCACTCTTACACCTGAAGGAGATTATATCCCCATGTGGTGAGAATATCTTTCGCTGTTCACCCATCGCAGCTGTATACCTCGTTCACCAGTAGCTCTACAGTCACTGAACAGGGCTCTGAAACAAACACACACATCTCAATCTCAGTGTTACAGGATACATTCATTGATTCATCAGAACCAGAAAACAACTTCAACCATTATATATATATATATATATATATATATAGATATATATATATATATAAAAACAGTGAGAAAAAGCCTGGCATGTCTATGATAGTGTAGAGTGTTCATACTTACTCAAACACTTAATATTTCCTCTCCATTCTCCGTGTTCACAGGTCAAGTATTTGGAGTAGGGGTGACTCTGATCCAGTGTGTATTTATTAAAGCAGGTGTATTCAACTCTCTCCTCTGAATTATATTCATTTTTTATCATTTCTTTTGTATCTGCAAAGTTCACATTTGGTGGTGGCCCACATTTCCCTGAGGGCAAAGACATGTTTTAGACTGTTTTTAGATCACCAAGTAAATGTGGCATTAATAGATCTCAATATCAGCCAGATGCATTTTTTAGAGCCTTAAACAACAGAACATGTTTTTATGAATGCACATCATTAATAGTATATAAGGTCATTTTAATAAAATGCTTGAAGAAAATGACATTCTGTTTTGAAGAGATCTGGGTTGTATTTTTCTATAAAATATAATATAACTAGATCTAAATGAGACATCCTGAAGAGAAATTTAGTGTTTTGGGTGGTGCCTGATGAATTACACTCATGAATTACACAGCATTTACTTTAAAGGGGTAATTCACTAATGGCAAAATGGCTTTCAATAAATCTGGCTGTCTTTGTGGTATAAAGGAAAAAAAATCTGGTTGAAATTGGTGCTTTCTAACTAGAGAAAACAGAGAAAAAAGTATTGTATTGCCTTTTGCCCAATAGGTATAGGTAAACTTTGACATCCATAATGCACTGGTATGTTGCCGTATGTTGCAAGTATTCAAAGAGTAAACGTTTAATGGGAGTTATTGTCAGTGAAGAATCCAGTGTGTTGTAGGCAGTGACTAAAGGCTGCAAAGAATCGTAAATATGGAGAGAAGACAACGACAGATAATCTGAAAAACCTCCATATACGTGTGTTTTATAGAAATAATAAGTTTGAAGTCACCTGAGTGATTGCTTTAGAAATATTATAGCAATAAATTCACTAACTGTTAGTTTCTTTTAATTCATCTGTATTTAATTCTTTATACAGACAAGAATTTTGAGCAGGGTTTTATTTTCTTCTACCTTCAACACAGACATCATGAATCAGCGTGTGATCCTCAACAATGGTGACACTAAACAAAAATCTTTTTTGTGACTTTAGTAGCTTGTTTTGTGATGTTCAGAGTTAATCTGTTTATCTGAAAATTTTGTCACCATTGTTGAGGATCATACGCAGAATCTTGATGTCTGTGTGAATCTACAGGATGCTGTCTGAATAATTGATAATGAAAACTTTTAAAATCTCAAAACAGGACAGGATTTTATACATTATCATTGTACTACAACATTAATGAAAATACAATATTCAGAGACCAGAGAATAAGCCACAGCATGACGAGAAAGTTGTCAACAATGAACAACCAAATCCATATGATCAGATTCTCTCACAATTTCTTTTGCAATGAATGCTTTAAAAACACAATTACATCAATTGGGGAAAATAATCAAAACGTTAAGGGTCAGGAGCCCAACTAAAACAAGCGCTTACCTCCATAACGGTGACATTTATAAATTTGATAAAACACCAACACTTCATTAAGAAGATTTGTATGAAAGAAACAAAGTCAGAGTGGTTTGTAATAAGTGAAGATGCAGATATCTAGAGAGATCTGTTAGTGTTTAATGTTGTTTCTGTTATCTGAGTTTTGTGAGGTCACCATTGTGCTGGAGAGTAGAGCCTGTGCTTCAGTCAGTGATGATCCAGAAACACTGATGCTCTGCTGCATGTTCTTTATTTAAAGACAGACACTGTGTAGTTGCTGATGCAGTGATACAGCAGTTACATTAGTTCATGTGTGTTCTGTTGTTGTTTTTTTTTGTCTTTTGTAGGGATGGGCGATACCACTTATTTTGTTTTCGATACGATACTGATACTTTCAAGGCCAAAATTGCCGATATCGATACTGATATGATACCTCTAATCTGAATTTAAGTTATTAAATTAATGATTTAAGTCCTTAAATTATTGAATTACTATGAGTAAAATGGGTAATGGTACCCACTTAACATTATATTTGAAAGGTATTTTAACATTCAATATGCCTTAACCTCTTAACTGTCACGATCCCGTTGGCGGGACGCCTCCCAGCCAGCACACCCATGTAGGGCCCAGATGAAATGAACATTGTTCAGAGTGCACACTACACACTAATGTAACACTGAATCAGTGTTGGATTTAATGAGATAATTAAGTAATTAATTAAGTGATGATTGAGAATTATTGAAGATAGCTGCTGTTAACAAGCAGAATCAACGAAGGAAAGAGAAACAACAAGAACAGAAAAAATCGAAACACAACTAACTTCAGCAACAGCCTTAGATAAAAGAAGACATTAAATCTCTCTTGATCTCAGCAGAGGAGGATTAAACAACTCTATATACAGAAGCTCTTATTGAGAATTAAGAGAGTTTTTTTGTTGTTGATTTTTTATTGAAATTTGTTTCTTGTTTTTTATGTTACCATCATGGTGATCAGTGTTTACTTTAGTTAGGTAGTTTGACTTGTCTTTGTAATGTTAGAGTTTCTCTGGCTGCTGTAACTGAGTTAGTTATAGCAAGAAAAACAAGAGAAAATACATTTTGATGCATCAAAACTTTTATCTTCAGTTAATTTCATCGAAGGCTGTGGTTGAAGTCGTAGTTCTTGTTGTTCCTCTGTCCTTCAGTGATTCTGCTCGTTATCACCTAATTATCTCATTAACTCCAACACTGATTCAGTGTTACATTTAACAGCCTGTAGTGTTCATTTCATCTGGGCTAAACCATGTGCTAAACATGGGTGTGCTGGTTGGAAGGCGTCCGGCCAGCTGGACTGTGACATTTAAGGGGTTAATTGCAATTTATTAGATTATATTTTTGTTTACACATGGTTAAAAATGTTTATTTGTAGTGGTAACCATGGAAATCTACAAATACTATAGGCTTAGCTGAACTATGTTCACTGTAGTAATGGTTCAGTTTCATAAGGGACTGCCACTGACAGGCTGTTGCACCCATAAAATGCAAACTTTGTATTCTGATAGTGTAGTTACAGAACAGAACATCAATACGAACTTTTAATGTTCAATTTAAATAAATGTAATTCCAAAAACTATGTAGGCTACTATTTCGTTTTGTTGTTTGTGAAATAGCTCAAACATATTATGTTGTTCTGTCTGCTGTTAAGCATTGTTCAGGGCTGCGTTTCCTAAAAGCATCAATGGTTTCTTACAATATTAAACGCATGCAGCCGTATGAATGTAGTGTCGGCAGTGAGCGAACGCTTTCTGTGATTGATTGGTTCTGACTTGCAGCATTTGCTTGTGTTCAGATGAGCAGGAAATACTTCTACTACACAATTCACTAACATAGGTTATTTGTCCAATTCAATGCATATTGTATGCATTAAATTTATTTTTAATTAAACAAAATCACTGGAAAAAAAACACACCTTAGTATCGATATTTTTATTTGAGTATTGATACTTTCGATATTCAACGTCAGTATCGATATATCGATACTTCATATCGATATGCCCATCCCTAGTCTTTTGTAAGACATTTAAGAAAAATTAGTTTTTGTTTGAGCAGATACTTTTATTAATTGACTTTTTTTGACAAGGGCGGCAGGGATGTTCTCTAAAAAAAATAAAATACTGTTCCCTAAATGTTCAGAGAACATCCTGAATGTTCTGTGAAGATCCGCCAAAACGTTCCCCAAACCTTAAAAGAACTCCACATCGTGACCATCTCTGAACGTTCTGGGAACATTACTAGACAACGTATTTAACACCAGTGGGGATGTTTTGAGAATGTTCTGGGAACGTAAAATTTCTAGTGGGCAGGGTGTTGTGAACGTTCAGAAAATAACGTTTTCATAACATTTCCAAAATTATAGAATGGAATGTTCCTCTAACGTTCACATAAACCAAGGAAAAACATTCTTAATACATAAAAACAGTTAATTTGAACGTTCCAAAAATATTACAAAATAACATTTTTATAAAATTTCCAAAATGATAGAATAGAATGTTCCTCTAATGTTAACATAAACCAAGAAAAAACATTCTTGATACATTAAAAAAACTGGATGTTTTGAACGTTTAAAAAACATTCCAAAATAATGTTTTCATAACTTAAAGAGAATGTTAACAAAACGTTCTGACAACTCCTTTTTGTTAGCTGGGTAATAACTGAAACAAGATTCACAATATTTTAATAACACAGTAAGTTCAGCTCCTAATGCAGAAGTGTTTCTCTAAATCTTACCCTCACAAACAGGCTCATGATCCCACTCCCCGTTCTCTTGACATGTAAATAATCTGATGATATCTTTTGTACGAAAGATCCAGTATTTTTCAGTGCAGGTGATCTCCACACTTTCTCCAGCTCTGAAAATAGTTTTTCCCTCTGGGATGATCTTCTTTACTCCAAATCTTGACTTAAGCTCACAAGTTCCTTCTGTACAAGACATAATAATGCACAACTAAGGCTACGTTCACACTGTCAGTCCAAATCCAATTTTTGTCTTTATCCGATTGAAATCCGATCAGATTTAGCATGTGTAAAAGGCAAAAAAATCACAATTTTTACAAATCCATTTTAAGCTACTGTCAGAGGTGTATAGTCCAGGGGTCAGAAAGTAGAAGTCCTGCCATATTTTTTATTCCACCCACTGAAGCAGTGTTAAAGTTAATGAGATAAATTGAGTGATGATTGAGCATTATTGAAGACACCTGATGATAACAAGCAGAATCACCAAAGGAGAAAATCATAATTTTTAAGCCACCATTGTGGAGATGAGTGTTTGCTCAATTGGAGTTTAAATGAATTCAGTGATTCAGATCAAATAAGAGTCAATGGTCAGGAGCCCAACTAAAGCAAACACTCATCTCCACAATGGTGGCTTAAAATTGTGATTTTCTCCTTTGGTGATTCTGCTTGTTATCATCAGGTGTCTTCAATAATGCTCAATCATCACTCAATTTATCACTTAATTTCTCATTAACTTTAACACTGCTTCAGTGGGTGGAAAAAAAAATATGGCAGGACTTCTACTTTCTGACCCCTGGACTATACACCTCTGTTACTAACCCTGACTTCATTTCTGACATACATCTACAAAAGTTGTTATAGAGAATTACCAGAGGTTTAGATGTTGATGATTTGTTGAAAATAAGTTTGGTTTGATGTCACCGTGATCGAGGTCAGTGCCTTCAGTTAGGCAGTTTGACTCTTGCCTGTTTTAGTGTTTTTATGGCTGCTCTTGCTGTTTGTTTGGAAAGAAAAGCAAAAGATAATGTATTTAGCTATTGTGTTTAACTTATTTTCAACAAATCACAACATCTAAACTTCTGGTAATTCTCGATAACAACTTTTGTAGATATGTCAGAAATAAAGTCAGTCTGGTTATAATAAGTGAAGCTGGTAATGCTGTTTGTGGAGATGTTTAATCAGATCTTCAGAGATTTAATGTCTTTTATCTTCAGTTGATTTCATCGAAGGCTGTGGCTGAAGTTGTAGTTCTTGTTGTTTCTCTGTCCTTCAGTGATTCTGCTCATTATCACCTAATTATCTCATTAACTCCAGCATGTTTCTGTGTTACATTTAACAGCCTGTAGTGTGCACACTGAGCAGTGTTCATTCATCTGGGCTAACCCATGTGGGGCCTCCATGGAAACCGTGGACAAAAATGTCTGGGCCCAGTTAGGCAGCCCAGGTGACACCCATCTGGGCCCCACCATGCTGTGTTGGCTGGGTAGTTAAAAGGGCTGATAAGTCAAAAAACAACATTAGAAATACCACAAATACATGAGAGAGCAGAGAGGGAGCAGAGGCAAAGCCGAACACAGCTGCCATCATTCTCTCCCTCCTGAGACTAGACCTAGATTGGAGATTTATCTCATTAATTCTTCAGTGGGTGGAATAAAAATATGGCAGGACTTTTACTTTCTGACCCCTGGACTATACACCTCTGAATAGTTGCGAGAGACAGTGTTGGACATCAATAATTTTACATCAGATTCCAATTGGATTCAAATAATCGGATTTGGACTGACAGTGTGAACGTAGCCTAAGGGTAAGGAGAGACGAAGAAGCAAAATTTGTGAAACAGATATGTGGAAGTCATATAATGGAAAATAAAGTTCTTTACCTTATCAAAAATCCAAATTTTTAAAATATTCTCACTATTATGAAATAATCCATTGATTTGATAATCATGGTAGTAAGTAGTTACTAATTTTGAAGTTATCAAATAATAATAATATTTATTATAAAAAAGAAATCAACATCAGTTGGGCCCTTCCCACAGGAAGATGGAAGTAAATAATCTTGTTCAATTGTTTTACAAATATTGGTGTGTTGACTGCATTCATATTGTTTTTTAAAAACTGAAACTAAGATCAAACTAACATTTTCTTGAATGTATGGGAAATAATAATTTTTCAATAACTACATACTTGCAATTTTGTTCTTGAATTTTCCGTTTTGAATTTAAGGCTGTTGGCTTTCTAATTTTAGAATGTTTCAGTGCACTACAGAGTTTTTCATATAATGAAAGTTATATGGATTTTTGTATTATTTCCCAAATGAATTGTTTATTTAACAGTGATACATTACCATCACATTCTGGGTTCAGAGTCCAGCCAAATTTAGCACATCTGGGGATTCCCTCTCTAGCCTTGAACCCTGGTGAACATCTGTATTTTAATATGGCATCTCTCTGGTATTCTTCCTCTGGCTCAACAACAAAACCATTTGATATGACAGGTGCTGTGCATGTTATCTCTGTGTGGAAAGTGAGAGAAACAAGAATAATTAAAGTGGTGTTTTGAAAAAGCACAGAAATCTGTGATCATTGTGTGAAGATACGGAAAAAAAAACAACAACAACAACAAAAATTAAACAATAGAATGAACCTTTGCATGTTGGAACAGAGTCACTCCATTCGCCGTCTCTGTGCAGTTAATTTCACTACTTCCGTCTATCTTTTTGTCAGCAGATACACACTCAAAGTGGATAACATCACCATAACTTCCCTCTTCTGTGTTGCCTGATGCATTCACTGCCGCATTTGTGCGAATGGCTGGACATTTCACAGCTAGCCAATAAAGAAATAATATGAAAAAAAGAAACCAACAAACTAATCACTAAATTGTAATTCTCTTGAATAATGTAGATTATGTGTCACTGTCAGAAGGACGTAGATAATTAAAAGAAGAAGAAAAAAAAAAAAAAGACTTTCAAGAAAGCTTACCCTCACAGACAGGGACAGTATTATCCCATCCTTGAGCTCTGCAGGTACGATGATTGATTTCGCTTGTCATTTCAAACCTGTGAACACAGTATTTTTACACTTTTTACAAGTACAAAGAATGTTAAAAGGATAGTATACATTTCATACATTAGAATAAAATGCATAAAGCACATTTACCCTTTCTTGCAAGTGTACAACACTGTTGCTCCAAAAACAAACTCTGATCCTGCTGTAAGTTTAAAATCACCATTTGGTGTGTCTCCTGGGTGACTGCATTTTTTCTCTGCAGAAATCAAACAAGGTTTACTCTGCATAAACGGCAATGATTTAATTACCAATAAAATGATGTGGTGATCATATTGACAATTTTCTCACTTGCACATTTTCGCTCAGCGATTGTGTCCCATGTTCCCTCTTCACACTTTAATCTATACATGCCAGTAAAGCCTGTCCTGCAGTACAGTTTCACTGTTTCACCATCACTGTATGAAGCTTTCGCAGCTGGTTCTGTGTTTTCATATTTGATGTCCTCTCGAAAACAGTCTGAGAAGCACAAACAATCATTACACAAAGACGTAACTGTCATGTATATTAAATGCTGAAGTACATGAACAACTAGTCAACACTCTAAAGCTACAGTTTGGGAAGTGCATATAATATAACATTTATGTTCAAGTCAATAAAATCTAAATGAAAAATACTTTCAAATAGATAACAATAAAGAGATTACTTGCCTTCACATTGGCCACAATTAAAGAAAAACAACCAAAAGACGAAGCCGAGGAGTTTTACTGGAACTCTCATTTTGAGCTCAGTTCACAGTTATCTTTTTTGGTCTGTCTCTGATACTCTTGTCTGATGGAGATCAACAAGTTAATCATTTACTAAAGTCAAAAAGACTTTTTTTCTTACATCAGACCACTCAATATTTCCTGTAAATGATGCAGCAATTCCATTTAGACACACCAAAGTCCAGTTACTTTAGAGAAGTCAATCTTCTTGAGTCATATTTATGCAACATATGAACAGAAAACAAAGAATCCAAAATAATTGGCATGTTCACTTATGAACTCTGTAGCTTAATCCTGTTAATGTTTTTCACTGGATCATGTTCTTCTTGAATCAAATTACAAAAGTATGATTATGTTGTGAATGAATCTGTCACATGAGTGAAACCAGGCTTGGATTGGCTAATCGGGAGCACCGGTAGAATTCCCGGTGGGCCGGTCTGTTTATTTGGCCGCGAGGACCGGTGTTCCCTTACGAAAAAGAAGTTTATTCAAGTGTGCAATTAGTATACTTCTTTTAAACTAAAAATAAGAAAGTATACTTTCAGTCTACTCTTTATATACTTCTCAGAAATATACTTTATGTACTTCTGAGATATATACTCAAAATTGCACTAAAGTATACTTGACAAAAGTCTAAGTATATTTGGCCTATACGTGGACTTGTTTATGGACTCGATCTACTTTAAATAAAAATAAAAAAAATTAAACTTACTTATATTTAAGTGTTGATAAAAAGGATTCATGAAGCTACAATAAAATGTTTTTAAAATGGAAAGAGTTAAAGTACAGTTCAAGGTATTTCAAGTATAAAAATAATACCTAAGTAGGAACATAGAAGTATGCTTAAAGTGCAAAAATAATATATAAAAAGTAAACTATAAGTGTGATGTCATGTTCACTTAAAGAAAACTTAAAAGTATACTTGCACTAAACTAGCAGTTTACTGAGAGTATATTTCAAAGTGTACTTTCGTATACTAAAAATGTAGCTACTACTAGTATTAAAATAGTAAACTACTAGTATACTAGTATAAGTTCACTTTTAGTACAGATGCAGTACAAATGAGAAACGTAGCTGTGAACTAGTTAAAGTTTACTACTGTTACACTTATAGTACACTTAAACGTATACTTCAATTGGGCCAATTTAGTCCCA
Source organism: Culter alburnus (assembly GCA_028476615.1). NCBI lineage: Eukaryota > Metazoa > Chordata > Actinopteri > Cypriniformes > Xenocyprididae > Culter > Culter alburnus. Next base: position 56,890 of record JAOTNS010000144.1, on the reverse strand, counting down.
AGCGGTATTAAAATAGTACACTTACAAGTTTACTACTAGTACATTGATATTATACTTACTACATAAAGTATACTTAAAAAATATACTTGAACATTACTTTAGTATACTTGATCAAATGAACTTGAAGTATACTAGTTTTTCGTAAGGGAAGGGAAGAAAATGGGGGTAAAAATTAAACCATACTGGACTGTATATTTAAGGTACCCTAGGGGTGTGCCATGATACTATACTACTGATAAAATCAGTAAAACTCTCATATTTTGTAGTTTAAAGTTTTAGACCCACATTTGGATGTTATTGTACATGAGCTCTAATGGAAAAAGCAACAACCACTTTATTCAGACAGGCATAATGTAACACTTGTTTACGAAAAAATATCATATTTGTTATTTAAAATATGAATGGATGTTATATTATCTTTAGCTTGTAGCTAGTTTGTTTCATTGTGTTACCTTTTGTTGAGGCACCCATGATCATTAACCGAAGAAAGAGAAATATCTCGCATTTCATTTTAAGCTGTAAAACATGACAGATTTCTTAGTACAGTTTACAAGGCTAATAAATAGTAACAATTGAATTGCTGGCCAAGTATTTTACACACATCAATGCAAAGATTTTTCTAGTATTTTGCACAAATTGGTACTAATGAAAAACTCTGATTACCTGTTTAAAGATATATTCATAAACGCTCATAAGACCGGTTGCAAGTCTGTGTAATGTAGATGAAAGAAACTGTCCCTTCTCTCTGGCCCCTCAAACAGGACTTCATGATAAAAAACAAATAGGGCTTTTGTTCCTGGGTGACCCTGTTTTGTGTGTGTGTGTGTGTGTATGGTGTGTGTGGTGTGTGTGTGTGTGTGTGTGTGCTAATATTAGCTATTCCATTTAATTCCATTGGTAACATTTGTGAACAACATTTACTTCAAAGTTTACTTGAGTCTAAAAAAAATATATATATATATTTACTTAGACTTGTCAAATGAAGTGCAGTCTGTCTTGATTTCATGTGAACATTTTACATGGCCAGTGACCAGGGCTGTTTTGTTTGAGTCTATAAAAGATAAATTAGTAACTGATTAATTCACATTATAAATATTATAAAAGTTTTATTCGGGTTGTTTAATGAGTAAAAAACATGCATTGACTTATCTAGCAAAAAAAAGTAGGCTTAGGATAATATTTTTCATACATGCACATCTTAAATATGCTACATTTAGTATTTTTATTGCAAGAAGTCATGAACAGATGAAACTGAATTGGGAAAAGGTTAATTTTGATCTGCTTTATTTCTTTTTGTTTATTAATACAGCTGATGCTTTGGTGATGTTTTATTCATTGTCAGTCACACAGAGGCAAATCCATATCTCCATCATTACATGTTTGTATTAGGTCACTGCCTACTGAATATTTGCCACTCTTACAACTAAAGGTGATTCTATCCCCATGTGATGAGAATATCTTTCCCGTCCACGCCATCGCAGCTCAAGGCCTCTTTCATCCATTACCTCCACAGACACTGAACAGGGCTCTGAAACAAACCCAACATCTCACTCTCAGTGTTACAGGATACATTCACTGATTCATCAGAACCAGAACTACAACTTCAACTACAAGATTACATTTTATATATATATATATATATATATATATATTATATATATATATATAAAACAGTGTAGAGTGTTCATACTTACTTAAGCACTTAATATTCCCTCTCCATTCTCCATCTTCACAGGTCAAGTATTTGGAGTAGGGGTGACTCTGATCCAGTGTGTATTTATTAAAGCAGGTGTATTCAACTCTCTCCTCTGAATTATATTCATTTTTTGTCATTTCTTTTGTATCTGCAAAGTTCACATTTGGTGGTGGCCCACATTTCCCTGAGGGCAAAGACATGTTTTAGACTGATTTTAGATCACCAAGTAAATGTGGCATTAATAGATCTCAATATCAGCCAGATGCATTTTTTAAAGCCTTAAACAACAGAACATGTTTTTATGAAATGCACATCATTAATATGAGTATATAAGGTCATTTTAATAAAATGCTTGAAGAAAATGACATTCTGTTTTGAAGAGATTTGGGTTGTATTTTTATATATAATATAATATAATATAATATAATATAATATAATATAATATAATATATATAAATAACTAGATCTAAATGAGACTTTATTAAGAAAATTTGTGTGTTTTGGGTGGTGCCTGATGAATTGCACAGCATTTATTTTAAAGGGGTAATTCACTAATGGCAAAATGGCTTTCAATAAAATCTCGCTGTCTTTGTGGTATAAAGAAAAAAAAATCTAGTTGAAATTGGTGCTTTCTAACTAGAGAAAACAGAGAAAAAGGACTTTTGTATTGTCTTTTGCCAAATAGGTATAGGTAAACTTTGACACCCATAATGCACTGGGTATGTTGCTGTCCAAGGCCACTCACACCACACTATCCTATTGGACAGGCTTGAATTGTATAGGAAATACTTCTTAGCAAACTTTCAGTCACAATAGTGTCGATTAATAATTTTTCTTAGCTGTAAGTATTCAAAGAGTAAACATTTAGCCAGAGTTATTTTCAGTTTCAGGATCCAGTGTGTTGTAGGCAGTGGCTAAAGGCTGCAAAGAATCATAAATATGGAGAGAAGACATGGACAGATAATCTGAAAAACCTTCATGTCTGTAGTCTCCTTTTCAAATGGGATGACTATGAACACAGTGTTTAGGGACAAACAGAGGAGAAAAAATAAAAGAAACTGCCTTTCCATAAGTTCTGTCCAACCCCTGAATCAAAACACTGTGATGTACAGGTAAGAAAGCTTTTGATATATTGTGTTCCTTTTTTTTTTTTTTTTACCATAATGCTGTTTAAAAAGTAGACAACATACAATACAAATTTCTGTGATAAACCTTTTACAATAACCTTCTGTCTATCCAACTGTTTGTGGGCGGAAAAACAATCTGTAGTTTTTACAAAAGTCTTAGAGCGTTTATCATTATCCAGCAGACTTTTTGCTGACAAATGAAAAAAAAATTCCTCTGTCCATGTAAAACGGAGAAAAAGTAAATATTGTTCATTTACATATACTACAGACATTGTAACAATACAAAGCTGGCTGAAAATCTGCAAACTTGCACTTTAATATGAGCAACAGTGATGCTTGTAAACACTGCTAAAACACAACTAATTAAGCATGTGACCTTACCTCCTACACATTTAGGGAATGGGACATCCCATTGTCCATCTGACAAGCAGCGGATTTTGCTCTGTCCTTGTAATTCCCTCCCAACACATGAAAGAGTTATTGTGCGTCCAGGTCTGACTGAAACCTCAGGCCCCGGGTGTCCATCTGATCTCATGTTCACTTTCAGGTTTGCAACACACATTACCTCTAAAAACAGAAAGATTGGATCAATCAAGCATCCTCCATGTGAACAACAGTTCTATCTTTGATCTATGTTTGTCCAATCCGAGGCTTTTACCATCTGTGTTCTCAGCTTCACATGTAGGAAAAGGGCGGCTCCATTCTCCATTTGACAGACAGGTGATTTCTCTCTGTCCTTTTAATTTCAGCCCTTCTCTATTGCATGAAAATATTAACTTGTGTCCAGGTTTGACGGGACCCACAATATCAGGGGATCGCTTCATTATTAAGTCTTCATCTGCTGTGTTTAGAGGACATGTTGCCTCTAGAGAAAGCAGACATTTGATCACATATTTGTCCACACAGAATCATTTATTCTTTATGTGGCCCAGTGTTTGAGTCACTATTAAGGGTTTAGCATAACAATTACACTTAAAAATGCTGATCCTTCATTAATGAATAACTACTTAGAAGCAAATATTAACACTAGAAACTACTATTAACTAACAAGAAACTCTGATTAACAAATGAGTAGGTAATAGTGCTCAGTTGAAGGTGGTAGTTCTCTATAATCTAATCAGTAACTACTGTTTTTTCATACCTCCCAGAGAACTATAAGAACTACTATATACAGGTTCAGAATTAACATCAGAGGTGGACATTCCAGGGGTCAGAAAGTAAAAGTCCTGCCATATTTTTATCTCATCCACTGAAGCATTAATGAGATAATTAAGTGATAAATTGAGTGATGATTGAGCATTATTGAAGACACCTGATGATAAAAAGCAGAATCACCAAAGGAGAAAATCACAATTTTTAAGTTACCATCATCGAGGTCAGGGTTTGTTTTAGTTGAGCTCTTGACCCTTGACTTTTTAGTAGATTTTGTTTGGGCAGTTTTAACTAGTGATGGGATTTATGGCTCTTTGAGGGGATCCGGATCTTCGCGATCCGTTCCTTTCAAAGAGCCGTTCAAAAGAACGGCTCTTTTGGCTCTTTTTAAATATTTAGTCAGTTTTAAGAAGCCAGCTTGGGGGCATCTCAGTTTATCCTGGAAATAATCACTGGGAGGAATGATGAGGTGAGATTTGTAGTCAAATAATTAAAACTCGGATATCACACACCAATATCTGAGTTTGAATTATTCTGAAATATTGATTATTACCTCATTTGTCATGTGTGGACTATATTCCATAGGGTTGCACAAATCCCTCTGCTTAGACAGTGACATCACTATTTTGGATTTACCTTTAGTACAAAGTGTGTGTGTGTGTGTGTGTGTGTGTGTGTGTGTGTGTGTGTGTAAAGCTACGTTGACTTATGTTATTCATACAATACCTACTCACAAATAACATCAAAAACAAAGCCGGCTGCAATGAATTTCTGTGCAAAACAGCTTTTACTACAAACACTTCCACACAAGAACATTGTTATCACACAAGACATGTGTGTCTTCATCCTTTCGAAGTCCGAACGACCCGCTATTACTGACGTTGGCACTGAGACAGAGAGGCAATCGCACGTGTTTTTTTTTTTTTTTTTTTTTTTTTTAACTGGAGTAAGCATGTGACGGCAGCGTGCACACGTCATGGCTCCGCTCCTACCCAATGACAGAGGAACGCAGGGTTTTTTTCCACTGGAGTACTCACGTAAAGGATGCGTGCACAACTAATAACTAATATCATCACGCTATAAAGGGTTGGCCTGCGCTGGGGGCGCCCCTCCCCCTATAACTGTTCTGTCTCGCGGAGGAGCTCATTTGTGTGCATCTGTGTGAAACACGCATAGGAAAAAAGAACGACAGAAAGAACGGCTCCCCTCCAGCCGCGACTCGGCTCCCATCGTTCATGTTTATGAGCCGTTCAAAAGAATCGGTTCGTTCGCGAACGTCACAACTCTAGTTTTAACTGCATTAAAACCAACCAGACAAGCAAAGTTAAAAGATGATCAGGTGTTGGTTATGTTTTCTCAAAATCATTATTTGATCTGAATCACTGAACTCATTTAGAGCTCAATCTCTGAGTTAGATTTACATTATTGATTACAGCAGCACTGTGATTCTGCAGAAGATCAGCTTATACAATACAGAATTTTAAAAAAAAAAAAAAAAAAGTTCTTTTAGGCACACACAGACATCAAGTATCAGCCTGTGAATCTCAACAACGGTGACAAGCAACATATTCTGATCAACAGATCAACTCTGAACATTAGAAAACAAGCTACTAAAAAGTCACAGAAAAACAGCAAAATTTTAATAGTGAGAATAAATGAAATTACTAAGACAATTTAGCTCATAATTTATTCATACAGCAATGCATGATGGGAGCCATGGATGAATTTTGATTGGTGGCTCCCAGAATGCACTGCAACATGCTTTATGATGGCCACCACTGTTGAGATTCACAGGATGATTCTTGATGTTTGTGTGTTTAAATGAGAACTTTTTTTTTAAATCAATCATGTTTTAACTTCGCTTGTCTGTTTGGTCAAGAGCTCAACTAAAACAAACCCTGACCTCGATGATGGTAACTTAAAAATTGTGATTTTCTCCTTTGGCGATTCTGCTTGTTATCATCAGGTGTCTTCAATAATGCTCAATCATCACTCAATTAATCACTTAATTATCTCATTAATGCTTCAGTGGATGAGATAAAAATATGGCAGGACTTTTACTTTCTGACCCCTGGAATGTCCACCTCTGATTAACGTGAATGATGCATAATTAATTCTAAGGTAAAGGTCATGGTAACCCACTTGTAATGAAGTATTACCAAATCCTTCAGAAGGAATAACTAATTATTCTAATTATACTAATTGCTCTCTAATAACTAAGGAGTCATTGTAAATTTTTGAGGTTATTGCAGTTTTGTACAGTAATTCCTTCTAACACTTAAGAAATTATTAGAAATTACCATAGTTCCTTTAGAATTAACTCTTGAGATATTACTATCCAATACTTTACAGTACTTTGAAAATCATATTAGTCCACAAAATTAACTTTGCCCAACAACCAAATGTCTGGTAAGTTTCCAGTTGCACCAGCATGTCATAATTATGTGTCTGTATACTGGGACTAGTTAGATATTAATTAACACACACTAAGAGATAAAGACAGCAAACAAAATCTCAGTATTTGTCAGTTTGGGACAGAGTTCAAGTGGTCATGTATTGAATGATAGATGTTTTAATGAATAACCCATAGAATAACACATGACTTTTTTTTCTTTCTATAAATTACAATCTTGATATATTTCAACATTATAAAAAACATTTAATGTGTAAAAACAAACCTTAAATATTTTAAACGATATATTACTGTGATATTTCTGCATACCTCCACATTTTGGATATGGGTTATCCCATTTTCCATTTGACATGCATTCAATTGTTCGTTGGCCGTACATCTTCAGGTTCACATCTGTGCATCGGAAAACTAAGATATGTCCAGGTTTATAAGGTGAAACGATACCTGGATGTCCCATTAAAACGTCAACATTGAGGAGTTGTTCACCCTCACAGGTAACTTTTGTAGAAGAAGAAATGAAATTCAGTCAGTTAGATGTTAAAGTTTAACATCAGTAGATGTTAAAGTTTTACTGGAATAAAGAGCAGTTTATTAGCACCTAATATTAACCAATAGCATGAAAAGAAGGAAAAAATCCTCTATCCTCTATGTCTTGTTTTATTTGACGGGGTAGCTCTTAAATGTTCTGAACTTTTGGTCTTGCGTTTGCAACCTCTGCAGTATTAAATCAAACACCAGTAAGGGAAATTGGGAAAAAGTTGGCTCGACTTATTTTGATAATTAGTTCCTTTTTTTTTTGTTTTGTAAGATGGGTAATTTGTAAGATTTCTTAGCTGCTTCTACAGAAGAGAAACTTGAATGTCTTACCAAAGATCAGTTGCATAAAGTGAGTATTTGTATATTGATTTTAGATATACCTATATTATATTATATATTATATTATATTATACTAAATTAAAACAACTTTGTAAAGAGGTTAAAGAGAAATTAGTTAAAAGGTTGGTGCTAACCTTGGATACACAATCAGATGTGGAGTTGTCTCCAAAAGGAATGTCAACACCACATATGACTGAGATAAACTACTATTTGCTAACTCGCTTAACGTTTGAGCAGCAAAAGAAATTATTACAAATGAAAATTAGAGAATATGAATTAGATTCTCAACTAGAGTGGGAAAAGGAAAAACTTAAAGAATGTGATCGAGAATGAGAGTTTGAGAAATTTAAGTCTCAGAGTAGAGGAGGAAACATTGTCTCAAGAGCGAGAGTGCTTCAGATTGATTGCAGAAGGGAAGATATCTGGTGATGGTTCTGAAGGTTCAACTAATAATCATCAAGGTTTGAACTTCTTAGCCCTGTAATTTTGTATATATGGTTAAATTTCTACCTAATTTTAATGAAAAAGATCCAGGCGTGTTCTTCTCTCTATTTGAGAACATTGCAGAGGACAGAGCGTGGAATGATGCAGAGCACACATTTCTGTTGCTGAGTGTTTTGATGGGCAAGGCTCAAGAAGCTTATATTGCCTTATCAAAACCTGAACAGAGATTATGCGATTAAAAGAATACGAGCTTGTCCCCGAGGGATAATTTATTTGAATAATGTCTTTGTGCTTTGTTTCACGTTCTAAAGGTGAAAATCATTAGTTCTCAAAATTGACTTTGCCCTACAACCACAATGTCTGGTAAATTTCAAATTGCAGTTAGAAGTTAATCAATTCACACTAAGATAAATACAGCAAACAAAATCTTTAAAAAGAATATTTGTCAGTTTGAGACAGAGTTCATGTGTGCATGTATTGAATGATAGATGTTTTAATGAATAACCCATAGAATAACGCATACTATAAATTACAATCTTTATATATTTTTCAACATTATAAAAAACATTTCATGTGTAAAAACACACCTTAAATATTTATAACAATATATTACTGCAATCTCTTCATACCTCCACATTTTGGATATGGGTTATCCCATTTTCCATTTGACAGGCATTCAATTGTTCGTTGGCCGTACATCTTCATGTTCACATCTGTGCATCGGAAAACTAAGATATGTCCAGGTTTATAAGGTGAAACGATACCTGGATGTCCCATTAAAACATCAACATTGAGGAGTTGTTCACCCTCACATGTAACTTCTGTAGAAGAAGAAATGAAATTCAGTTAAAGATTTACTGGAATAAAGAGCAGTTTAATAGCATCTAATAATAACCAATAGCATGAAAAGGAGGAAAAAATCCTCTAAGACATCAAAACCATACTGGAGTGTATATTTGAAGTACCCTACTTAGGGTGTATGGCATGCTAGTATACTACTGATAAAATCAGTGATTCTTTTGTTCAGATTTATAATCTACTTCAATTTTAGACCCACATTTAAATTTTATGGAAATTGAACAAAAATTATTTTTTGTACAGTAAGTATTTTTTTTATTGTTGTTACCTTGAGCATTTGTTGAGACATCTATGATCGTTAATAGAAGAAAGAGAAATAGCTTATAATATTTCATTTTAAGCTGTAAAACATGACAGATTGCTTAGTACAGTTTACAAAGCAAATGAACAGTACTGACTGAATATGGAGAACTTAAAGAATTATTCACTTTCCTTATTTGAAACAAATCAATGCAAAGATTTCTTTAGTATTAAACATAAAATAGTATGGTTGACAAATTCTGATATTAGCCTACCTGTTTTCCAAAAGATATATTCCTGAACACTCTTCAGACCGTTTGCAATGAGAATCTTTGAAGTCTGTGTAAAGTAGATGAAAACAAGCTCCCCTTCCCTCCGCCCCATCAAACAGGACTCACCCTCCAGTGATTTGTCGAAAACTTGACAGCGTTCTTCTTTTATTTAAGGCAGAGAACTGTAATTTTGCATTATTTTAGACAACAATATGACTAAACTGATGTGCTGCACAAATTCACGTTCCAGTTAAACTTGCTGATTGAAATATTGAGTTTGAATGCAAAAAGGCTCTCAACAATTTTCTGAGTTTATACAGCACAGAACTATAACTTTGTCTATGTTTGTGTTAATATTAGCTAAAGTTTTGCTGTTTAATTTCATTTCATTTGACCAAAATGTACTCTTTAGTTTGAAGAGTTTAAAAAGAGTTGATGTATTTACTACACTTGTCAGCTCTGAAATGCAGATTGTTTTGATTTCATGTGAACATTTTAAATCTGGTGTAAATAGTCATGTAACCAGAGCTGTTTCATTCCAGTTTGTCGTTTTAAAAGATGATGATGTGTAAAAGCTTCATAATGTAGGCATAGAAAATATTTCAATACAGATGTTTAATGAATATAAATTTTAAAACTTCTGTTATGTTTTATTGATTACATGCAACGTTATCTTTGGTCTCACAAGCTTTTGCAATATTTTATTTTAAAGTATTTTAAAGTATTTTATTTATTTTTAAAAGTTTTTTCATTGTAGTACTCAGTAAAATACACATATGCTCACTCAGCTGGCATTAAATAAGTTAAGATGACTTTTATACATGAACTTTTTAAACATGTTGCTTTTATCTTTTTTAGTTTTTCTTGGAATAATTCCAAAACAGAGTGACTGAATTAGGAATAAAGTTTTATTTTATTTTTTTTTTTTTAAAACAGCTGATGCTTCAGTGATGTTTTATTCACTGTCACACACAGCGAGGCAAATCCATCACTCCATCATTACATGTTTGTATTAGGTCACTGCCTACTGAATATTTGCCACTCTTACAACTAAAGGAGATTCTATCCCCATGTGGTGAGTATATCTTTTCCCGTCCACGCCATCGCAGCTCTATACCTCTTTCATCCATTAACTCCAGAGACACTGAACAGGGCTCTGAAACAAACCCAACATCTCAATCTCAGTGTTACAGGATACATTCATTGATTCACCAGAACCAGAACTACAACTTCAACAAACAACACGATTACATCAAAATTAAAAACAAAAAACAAAAAAAAAAAAAAAAAAAAAAGAGAAAAGCCTCACATGTCTATGATAGTGTAGAGTGTTCATACTTACTTAAGCACTTAATTTTCCCTCTCCATTCTCCATCTTCACAGGTCAAGTATTTGGAGTAGGGGTGACTCTGAACCAGTGTGTATTTATTAAAGCAGGTGTATTCAACTCTCTCCTCTGAATTATATTCATTTTTGTAATTTCTATTATGCAAAGTCCACAAGTGGTGGTGGCCCACATTTCCCTGTGAGCAAAGCAAAGACTTTTTTTTAGACTATACTATTTTTTTTTTTTTTAAATCACAAAGAATATAATAATAAATCTCAATATTAGCCAGAAGTCTTTTTTTATCCATGTTAAATATAGAACATGTTATTAATGCAATGATCATTATTAATGTGCTTAAAGAAAATGACATTCTGTTGAAGCAATTTTAAAAAGTTTCTAAAGAATTGTTGGTTTATACTGTGAGAGGAAAAACAAAAGTATTTAACAAAATTAATATAATGACTGTATCTAGAATCTTGAAACTTCTTGAAACCTCAGGCCGCTTCTTCAATTTTAAAACCACATTTGAATTTTATGCATGAAAATATTAAACTGTGTCCAGGTTTGACGGGACCCTCAAGATCAGGGAATCTCTCCATTTTTAAGCCTTCCACTGTTGTGTTTAGAGGACACCTTCACTGCAGTGTCCTCCATCTGGATTTAATCTATTCATAAGAATTTATGTAATATCTTAATATAGAATGTTGACTATCAAACCTACATTTTTTAAAGGTGAAAATCTTATTTTCACAAAATGGTTAATTTCCAATTGCAGTTAGATGTTAATCAACTCACACAAAGAGATAAAGACAGCAAACAAAATCTTAAAACAGTATTTGTCAGTTTGGGACAGAGTTCATGTGGTCATGAATTGAATAATAGATGTTTTAATGAATAACCCTATAAATTACAAACAATATATTTTTCAACATTATAAAAAACATTTAATGTGTAAAAACAAACCTTAAATGTTTTAAACAAATTTATTACTGCAATATCTCTTCATACCTCCACATTTTGGATATGGGTTATCCCATTTTCCATTTGACATGCATTCAATTGTTCGTTGGCCGTACATCTTCATGTTCACATCTGTGCATCGGAAAACTAAGATATGTCCAGGTTTATAAGGTGAAACGATACCTGGATGTCCCATTAAAACATCAACATTGAGGAGTTGTTCACCATCACAGGTAACTTCTGTAGAAGAAGAAATGAAATTCAGTTAAAGATTTACTGGAATAAAGAGCAGTTTAATAGCATCTAATAATAACCAATAGCATGAAAAGGAGGAAAAAATCCTCTTAGACATCAAAACCATACTGGAGTGTATATTTGAAGTACCCTACTTAGGGTGTATGGCATGCTAGTATACTACTGATAAAATCAGTGATTCTTTTGTTATAATTTTACTTCAGTTTTATAATCTACTTCAATTTGTACTTCAATTCAGTATTATAATCTACTTCAATTTTAGACCCACATTTGGATTTTATGGAAAATTAACAAAAAGCAGTATATATGCAGACATAAATAAACATTATAAAGCATTATAAATAAACACTTGTTTATTAAAAAATATGTTATGTTTGTATAACATATAAAATATTTTTTTTATTGTTGTGTTACCTTGAGCATTTGTTGAGACATCCACGATCGTTAATAGAAGAAAGAGAAATAGCTTATAAGATTTCATTTTAAGCTGTAAAACATGACAGATTGCTTAGTACATTTACAAAGCAAATGAACAGTACTGACTGAATATGGAGAACTTAAAGAATTATTCACTTTCCTTATTTGAAACAAATCAATGCAAAGATTTCTTTAGTATTAAACATAAAATATATGGTTGACAAATCCTGATATTAGCCTACCTGTTTTCCAAAAGCTATATTCCTGAACACTCTTCAGACTGTTTGCAATGAGAATCTTTGAAGTCTGTGTAAAGTAGATAAAAACAAGCTCCCCTTCCCTCCGCCCCATCAAACAGGACTCACCCTCCAGTGATTCGTCGAAAACTTGACAGCGTTCTTCTTTTATTTAAGGCAGAGAACTGTAATTTTGCGTTATTTTAGACAACAATACGACTAAACTGATGTGCTGCACAAATTCATGTTCCAGTTAAACTTGCTGACTTAAAATATTGAGAACCTTTACATTTGAATTTTATGCATGAAAATATTAAACTGTGTCTAGGTTTAACTGGACTCTCAATATCAGGGAATCACTCCATTTTTAAGTCTTCCACTGTTGTGTTTAGAGGACACCTTCACTCCTGTTTGACTTGAAATATTGAGTTTGAATACAAAAATTTTTTGAGTTTAAACAGCACAGAACTATAACGTTTTCTATGTTTGTGTTAATATTAGCTGAAGTTTTATTTCATTTGTGACCAAAATTTTCTCTTTAGTTTGAAGAGTTTCAAAAGAGTTGATGTATTTTCTATAGACTTGTCATTTCTGAAAACGCAGATTATGATGGATTATACATCCCTTAGTTATATCTTTTACTTTCCCAAGTCTCAAATCTTGGTGTTGTTCACTTCTGCACAGTATCTTATTACATCTTATGAGTCTTTTACTCAATAATCCTGTATGAGTTTCTCTCCTCTGCTGAACACAAAAGAAGATATTTTAAAGAATGTTGGTAACAGACAGTTGATGGCAACCTTTGACTTCCATAGTATTTTTTCTTATGGCTGTTTGATTACCAACATTCTTTAAAATATCTTCTTTTGCGTTCAACAGAAGAAAGAAACTTTTATTTTTTGAAATGTCTCATAACCACTTCATTATATCTCATGGCTGTGTAACCCGTACGAAAAAGAAGTTTATTCAAGTGTGCAATTAGTATACTTCTTTTAAACTAAAAATAAGAAAGTATACTTTCAGTCTACTCTTTATATACTTCTCAGAAATATACTTTATGTACTTCTGAGATATATACTCAAAATTGCACTAAAGTATACTTGACAAAAGTCTAAGTATATTTGCACAGCAAAAACTGCAGTGTTAAATTAACTCTCCAGGGAGTACATGTGAGACCACTCAAGAGTGTTAAAGTGTTAAAATAAGAACTATAAGCTTAAAAGACATGTAAAACATACTTACAGTTTTGGGCACACAGACAAAGATCATCTGACTGTACATGAATCATTAATATCAGATCAGGCATTAGAATTAACACAGTTACTGACATGTTGTTGCATTACTGTCGAGTCCAGGCACTGCACAATATTTTGTAATCCTCAACGGCATGTTTATTGCTTGGTAGCTCGATCCGGTTTAGCACAACATAGGCCTATATTACTTAGGCTCCTCCCTATTCTATTGCATGTCATGCGCGAATCGGTGGGTGGGGCTAAACAGGCAGGAATGAAGTAGGCGTTGATCTTCTTCTGCGGAGGCAGTGCTTGCTGCGCTTTGACGTCATAGATCCCCACTTTGTAAATCCTGTCGTTTTCTGGGTCTGGTGTCAATTAAAGCTTTTATTGGACTAACAAGGAAGTTTTCAGCTCTAAAACTTACAGGATATTCTTATAGTATGATGACCTCTTATATGCCAAAAGCTCAAGGAAAATTTGATTTCTCAGTTCATCAACCCTCTAAGGCAGGGATTCCCAAAGTGTGGTGCGCGCACCCCCAGGGGTACGCGAGCTGCCGCCAGGGGGTGCGCGAGAGGAAAAATGTAATGGCGGTCTGTTTTTTTAAGTGGGATTTTTCCATACAATAAAATAACATGAACAGTAAACATTTCCTTTGTAAACGCTTTTATTTTAAATAAAAAAACTATAATTTATTAGTTTTTGAAAGAAACGTAGAAGAAGACAGCTGCTGTCTTCTTCTACGCCAGTGGTTCTCAACCTGCGGTCCCATCACGAATGTAAATGCGGCCCGCGATATGCCGACCACAATTAAAAAAATTAAATTATAGCATTACAATTTATTTTTGTTTTTAAATTTAAATTGAAGTGAATTAAATAAATATAAATGAGCTATAATGCTTTATTTGTCATATAAAATCATTTTGGTGAGCATTTATTATTTTCAGACATCAGGCAATGACGAAATCACTCAGTTAACGAAACGAACACTTACAAGTGCGCGCTTTGGAAGAATACAAACAGTTGCCATTATTTTTGTAAATTTAAGCCTCAGAATGCTCAAATTTGTTATTAGATGAGAAAAACTAAATGTGGAACATACAAAGAAGGAACACATGCAAACAAGAAGAGTCGCAGCATCAGCAGTAAAGGTAAGAAGAATGGAAGAATCAGTTTGCTATTAATGAGCGAGATGGGCAGCCTTCCTGTTTGTTCTGTAGTAAAGTACTTGACAAGCAAAACCTACAATTTCAAAAGACTGAACTGTGAATTCGATGTGTTTGTTTGATGTATTTTAAATCAATAAAAATAACTGCATCAGCGCACCGCGGCTGGAATGAGCCCAACTCGGCCGCGCGCTCGCGGATCCGATGCTGCGCGAGGGATTGCGACATGACAGAATGCTTGATATCGTCAGAGATTGTAATTACAAGGCGCTCAGTGTTGTTTGTAAAAAGAGCTGAGTAACATTTGCTTATTAAGGCGTTTATGTGATTGTTTGGTGGCTATTGTGATGCTGTTGAAAAGAGTCACACAGTCATACAGAATTAAATAGCAACTTAAATTGATTCTATACACAGTTTGTGTGTTCATTGAGCAATACTATCTGGTTATTATTGTAAAGCTAATGTCAGTAAGTTAGTTTTTATTTGTTATTTATTGTGTGCAACATCTAGGTATAATAATAGTATTATCTGCTAATACCATAACATTAAATCTGATTGGTTTGCATTAGTGACGTCATATGTAAATTATATGCGGCTCGTGAGACTTGCACTTGGACCATTGTGCGGCCCACTGGGAAAAGGTTGAGAACCACTGTTCTACGCAATGCTCTTCTTTTATGCACTGCAGGCTAGCCTATTGCTGCAATGTTTCTTTTACGCGGCTGAAAATAACCGTGCTTTCTGTTACTGAGCCTGTGTCTGTCACTCGTCCTCTTAAAAGTGGAAGCTTGTGCGTAGCTTTGTTGCATTATATTGAAACTTTGTTGATGTTGTTATTGTATTCTGGTTATTTGCGCATGATTAAACATGAGTCTTTATATGGCGACAAAACAAAGCTTTGTTGCGGTTTTTTTTTTTGTTTGTTTTTTGTTTTTTTTTTTGAAGTGGGGATAGGGGGTGCGCCAACCCGGTTGGGACATAGAAAGGGGTGCGCAGGAAAAAAAGTTTGGGAACTGCTGCTCTAAGGTTTTGCCTCTTTATCGCCATCTCTGTTTGAAACCTGCAATTGCAGTTATTTGTGGAATTATCATCTTTACATGGGTTGCCGTCACCGCACCGGTGTGGATACTGTATTTCAGAATCAAAGATTCTGCATCTTGGAAGTATGATGAAAATAATCATAATCATTTAAAATAAGAGTGTTAAAAGAACACTGAAAAGTGTTAAAGTTAATAAGATAATTAAGTGATTAATTGAGTGATGATTGACCATTATTGAAGACACCTGATGATAACAAGCAGAATCACCAAAGGAGAAAATCACAATTTTTAAGCCACCATCGTGGAGATGAGTGTTTGTTTTAGTTGGGCTCTTGTCCCTTGACTTTTTAAAATAAAATTTCATTTGGGCTGTTTTAACTGAGTTATAACATCCAGACAAACAAGTGGAAAAAATGGTCAGGTGATGTTGGTTATGTTTTCACATAATCATTATTTTATCTGAATCACTGAACTCATTCAGAGCCCAATCACTGAGTTAGAGTTTACATTATTGATTACAGCAGCACTGTGATTCTACCGCACAAGATCTGCCTTATCAATATAATCTGAAGGATTTCACAAACAGTTGTTCTGAGCAAAAAAAAAAAAAAAATCTTTCTCTTAGGCACACACAGACATCAAGAATCAGTCTGTGAATCTCAACGACGGTGACAAGCAACATATTCTGATCAACAGATCAAATCTGAATATTAGAAAACAAGCTACTAAAAAGTCGCATAAGCGGAACAAAATAAAATATGAGAATAAAGAAAATTACTAAGACAATTCAGCTCATAATTTATTCAGCTCATAATTTATTCATGCAGCAATGCATGATGGGAGCCATGGATGAATTTTGATGGGTGGCACCCAGAATGCACTGCAACATGCTTTATGATGGCCACCACTGTTGAGATTCACAGGATGATTCTTGATGTCTGTGTGTGCCTAAGAGAAAGATTTTTTTTTTTTGCTCAGAACAACTGTTTGTGAAATCCTTCAGATTATATTGATAAAGCGGATCTTGTGCTGTATAATCACAGTGCTGCTGTAATCAATAATGTAACTCTAACTCAGAGATTGGGCTCAAAATGAGTTCAGTGATTCAGATCAAATAATGATCACGTAAAAACATAACCAACACCACCTGATCATTTTTTCCATTTGTTTGTCTGGATGTTATAACTCAGTTAAAACAGCCCAAACAAAATTTTATTTTAAAATGTCAAGGGTCAAGAGCCCAACTAAAACAAACACTCATCTCCACGATGGTGGCTTAAAAATTGTGATTCTCCTTGGTGATTCTGTTATCATCAGGTGTCTTCAATAATGTCAATCATCACTCAATTAATCACTTAATTAACTCATTAACTTTAACACCGCTTCAGTGTTTATTTAACACTCTTATTTTAACACTTTAACACTCTTGAGTATGGTCTCACATGTACTCCCAGGAGAGTTAATTTAACACTGCAGTTTTTGCTGTGTGGCCTATACGTGGACTTGTTTATGGACTCGATCTACTTTAAATAAAAAATAAAAAATAAAAAAAAATTAAACTTATTTATATTTGTTGATAAAAAGGATTCATGAAGCTACAATAAAATGTTTTTAAAATGGAAAGAGTTAAAGTACAGTTCAAGGTATTTCAAGTATAAAAAATAATACCTAAATAGGAACATAGAAGTATGCTTAAAGTGCAAAAATAATATATAAAAAGTAAACTATAAGTGTGATGTCATGTTCACTTAAAGAAAACTTAAAAGTATACTTGCACTAAACTAGCAGTTTACTGAGAGTATATTTCAAAGTGTACTTTCGTATACTAAAAATGTAGCTACTACTAGTATTAAAATAGTAAACTACTAGTATACTAGTATAAGTTCACTTTTAGTACAGATGCAGTACAAATGAGAAACGTAGCTGTGAACTAGTTAAAGTTTACTACTGTTACACTTATAGTACACTTAAACGTATACTTCAATTGGGCCAATTTAGTCCCAAGCGGTATTAAAATAGTACACTTACAAGTTTACTACTAGTACATTGATATTATACTTACTACATAAAGTATACTTAAAAAATATACTTGAACATTACTTTAGTATACTTGATCAAATGAACTTGAAGTATACTAGTTTTTCGTAAGGGAATGTATAATATTCTAATTTAAATAAAGTGCAAAAACCTTTAACAGACATTTTTTATTAAATTTTATTATTATTGTTAAAAAGTATTCATGTCACTTCATAACATTAAGGTTGAATCACTGTAGTCATGTTGACTGTTTGTTAATGTTTTCAACTACCTTTCTGGACCTCAAAAGGTGCAATGACGTTGCTGCCTATCTGTGGATCAAATACTCTCGGATTTCATCAAAAATATCATAATTTGTGTTCAGAAGATGAACGAAGGTCTTACGGGTGTGGAACGACATGAGGGTGAGTACTTAATGACAGAAATTTCATTTTTGGGTGAACAAATCCTTTAAGGGTGCAATTTATCTGTGCTTGGTCACAATGGCAGTCATGTTTGATTTATACTGACACCTAGTTGTGTGGATGCAGCATTACACAAAAGTAAAGTTTTTCAGATATAATTGCTGTTGTAGAAATGTGCTGTCATCCAAGATTTGTATTCCATGAGTGAAATTATTCAATAACAGGAGATGACCAAGATAAAGTTAGTATTTGGCTTGGTCATGTGATCTTGAAAATGGTGGCCATCATAAGGTGACCCACTCCATGCAGCATAAATCTACGTTTATTAGACTACTGATGTAACTGGAGTCTTGTGTACATGATTTTAAATATTTATTAGAAGTCCAATTATTGTCTTTGTGTAAAGGTTTTTATTAAGAAAAAAAGATTAAAGTGTGCATCTTTAAATTTGATTTAAGAGAACTTGTGCTTTGAAATGTCATGCTGTTTTGCTCCCAGTTTGTTTAAATTCCAGTAAGCAAAATAGACTTGTCATCGATGAGAACGCTCAGTAAATACACACTAACTAAAGTTTATCATTTGTACATAAAAAAACAAAGTTTCAGGGAAACTGTTTTCAAAGTCCATGGATTGTTGACATTATACTGTGTCATTTTGCTTGTGTTGCCAAGCACTTCTTTTGGTCTGTTAGGCCTTGACTGATTTATTAATTAAATTGCCCTCTTACTCTAGACTTGAGCTACATGCAAAAGTTTTACTTTGACTTCCAAAGAACCACTGAAGCTATAAAAACAATCCTATTATTCACAATAGTATCTCAAAATAAAATTGTTTACCAACTCTTTGAAATCATCACTAACTCTTCAGTCTATTCTTTTTCACAGCAAATAACAGCTGCTGTGAAGATACAATCAGCTTTCAGAGGCTTTACCCAAAGACGACGGTATCGCCAACAGAGAGTCGCCGCCATAATACTACAGCGGCGTTTCCGAGTCTTGCAGCTTGCCAGAGTCGAGGAAGAAAATCAAAGACGACGACACAGTGCCGCTGTTTATCTCCAGGCATTGTGGCGTGGTTGGCTTGCAAGACAACAGGCAAGAAATGTTATTACTAAGGCTGTTCACAAGTAATTGACTATTGAAGTACTTGTTCTGCAACCAGATAGTGGGAGTAGATTACTCAATGCCCATCCACGATTCAAAGTTTCTTTAGTAAATTAAGGGGAATGAATATGTTAAAAGTTACTAAATGTTTTATAAAGTATTAACTTATTTCTTTTATAGGTAAAAGAAATGATTTGTGCTGCAAGACGTCATCGTTTCACAGCTGCCGTTTACCATCATCTCTGTGCAGTAAGGATTCAGAGCTGTGCGAGTGCACTGGGCTCTTAAATCAGCCAAGAAGAAAATCTCTTCAGTCTATACATCCAGGTACAATCAATCCTCTACATGTTAAAGGTACAATGTGTAAAATTTGGGAGGATCTATTGACAGAAATGCAATATAATAAACATAACTATGTTTTCAGTGTTGTATAAAGACCTTTTATAATGAACCATTATGTTTTTATTGCCTTAGAATGAGCCATTTTAGTCTCAAACACCGCAGGTCCCATATTTCTCACAAAATATATGCATGCACCACATGTGCACTGGTTTTAATATCACTACTAAGATTTGGCTGACCAACAAAAACATCTTATTGATTTATAAGACTTCATCATTAACCATTTTATTGACGTTTTATATGCATCATGAACTTGGGTAAAGCGCATAAATGAATGAATGAAAATGAATGAATGAATGAATGAATGAATGAATGAATGAATAAATAAATAAATAAATAAATGGGTTTGTTAGCCAGAGGTTACATCATGCAGTAGAAGGTTAGCCACTGGCTTATTTCACATTTAGCCTATTATAAATGCTCTTAATTTAACTATACATTTTCTCTTCCTCTCCCCAAATTTCTAGCAATGTTTTAGGGCAAAGCTGCAGAGAAAGAAATATCTTAAAGACAGAGAAGCCATCATCAAGACCCAGAGGGCAGTGAGAACATGGTTACATCGTCGCAACCAAGCTGCCGGTACTATCCAGTGTGCAGTCAGGAAGCTCCTTCTTAGACGTCGCAAGGAGAAGCTACAACGTGGAATAATAAAGGCGCAGGTATGGTGTCTTAAATTAAATGGTGTACAAAGACTTGATACATAATGCATATACATTTTTATATTGTATTACATAAATATGTATTTTCTGTCAATGATGTGTTTTGTCATTTTGTATTTTATTCACCGTTTAAAGTTTTTTTTCCAAATTAGTAAAACTTATGCTGTGTCCCAATTCGCATACTATCCGTCCTAAATAGTATTCGAAAAAAGAATTAGTATGTCCCAAATCGTAGTATGTTGAAATGAGTATTCCAAAGATACCCGGATGGTCTACTTTTTCCGGTTAGAATTCGAAGTGCAGATCCGTGCACACTTCTAACCACTAATATTGCCCATAACACATTGCGCTGTGGACGAGGATTCGATTAGAACTACAAATACGAGTAAAAAGTGTTAAAAAACTACAAACATGACGGATGTGCGAGACCGACGGTTAAGCAGAGCGGTTAAGATAAAGGGGCTTGAATGATTAATAATCAGTATCTAACCTGACGAAAACATGTTTATTAAATGTTATCCACATTATATTTCATCTGCAACAGCATTGTGAACTTTTATAACGATGCGTTTGGTCATTAATTTTTAAATGCATCATTATGCAAAGACGAGGAGAGTTATTGCATGAAAGACCCATGACTGGCAGATCAACGTGCGACTACATTTATCTCCGAAACGGTAGGAAATTAAATTTAAATAAATGTGGAGGATTTTAACTGTGACAAGATGATTGACAGGGTAGTTTAAACAGTTACAGGTTGCGTAACTAAGCGACAGAACGTCCATTAATGACGCAATTATGACGAGGTAGTATGTCCCAAAGCTTGCATACTCTTCTGCTACACACTCAAAAGTATGTACTTTTTCTTTACAAAAACGGACGTAGTATAAGTAGGACGTAGTATAAGTAGGCGAATTGGGACGCAGCATTACTTTCTTCTTTAGACCACCAAAGGCAGTATGTTGATGTTGGTCTTTTACATACAATGAAAGTGTTTTCAATTTTGCATGAACAACTCTATTAATTGAAACTTTTGCAATGCGATTAATTGTTTAAGGCACTCTGGAGGGGTCATTGTTCAAGAAAACATCATGACACAAGCAGTGTCATTTCCATGAGGCGACGTCTCAGGGAAGTAAATCGAAAGGTGAAGGAAGAGGACAAGCTGTGTAATAAGACCACAACAGCGTTGAGCTACCTGCTTGGACTTCAGAATTATGCTTACATTCTTGCAGCCTTGAAACATTTAGGTAAGATGCTGTTTTTAAAGTTAGGAGGTTGGTTGTTTCATAAAATGTTAACTAACGTTATCTTTTTTTTTTTTTTTTATGGTTAAAGAAACTGCCACCAGACTTTCACCAGAGTGCTGTGAACGTCTTGTTGAAAGTGGAGCAACGCACACCATCTTCACTTTGATAAGGAGCTGCAACCGAAGTGTGCCTTCAATGGAGATCATCACATTATCCATCCAAGTCCTTCTCAACCTATCAAAAGTATGTTGCCTCATAATTAGCTGTTAATTAATAAATTACATATTGTATCAAATAACCTGATATGTGATTAATTAAATTGCATGGTGTAGTATTTGCTCTGTGAATTTTAATTTATTTTCTTCATATTTTTCAGCACAACAGAACCATTGATGCAGTTTATGATGTGGACAACTCTGTAGAAACCCTCCTGGATCTTCTTCTGCAGATCTACCGGGAGAAAGCTGGAGATAAGGTTGCAGAAAAAGGTGGCAACATCTTCACCAAAGCTTGTTTTCTCTTGGTTCTCTTTGTCCAGGATGAAAGGAGAGCAATGGTGGGTGTTTTTTAATAATAATAGAAATAATAATTTTTTTTTTTTTTTTTGATAGTGCCTTTAAAAGTTGCATCTCAATACACTTTACAAATATCAAATAAAAATACATTGAAATGGGGAAAGATGAAATGAAAACACACATCGAAACTTTATAGATCACATATAACCTAGCCTGAAAAAAGTTGAGAAGATTTAAAAACGCAAAGATTCAGCATGTCTGATCTCAGATAGAAAAGGGCTGGTCACTCATAGAGCGTAACTGAGTTGGAGGAACAGCTAAAAAGCCAGAATTGGAGGAGCGGAGATTACGCCTTGGGTAAAGAGAGTTAAAAGTTCTGACAAATATTGTGGTGTCAAACCATGCAAAGCCTTGTAAGTAAGCATGATACTTTTAAAATCTAAACAAAACCTAACAGGGAGCCAGTGCAAGGATTCCAAGATAGGAGTGATGTGCTCATTTGTCCTGGTCCTTGTCAGGATTCTGGCAGCTGTGTTTTGCACATACTGCAATTTATTTAGAGACTCTAGCAAGTAGAGCATTACAGTAATCAATGCGGGAAAATATAAGTGTATTGGTCAGTTTTCATCCATAGAAAAAGATAACTTGGGGTGCAGTCTTGCAGTGTTTGCAGGTGAAAAAACAATGTTTCTAGTAAAAGAGAATAGTCTACAGTGACAAAAGCTGTACTGAAATCGAGAAGAATCAGAATTGAAAGACAGGCAGAGTCCACAGCAATTAACAAGTCATTAGTAACCTTAACTAATGCTGTTTCAGTGCTATGTAGTTTGCAGAAGCCAGATTGAAGGGACTCAAAAAGATTGCTTGGCACAATGTTGGCATCCGATGATGAGTAATGTATGGCAGTATTCTGACATTTTGGCAAAGGTCATAGGTGCCATTTGCTAAATAATAGTTCTTTTTAGGTTCAGCAATTTGCAAGTGATGTACCTTAAAGCTATGCAGAGGGAATCCACAGCAGCAGAAATCTTGTGGTAATCTTAATGGTAGGTGTCAACTGGCGCGGGGCGGGCAGAGCAAAGCAAGTGTTTTCAATTCATTCCTATGGAAGTTAAACTTCACGTTCGCAATGTGCATTTTGGGATTGTGAAGCTCGACTTCCATAGGAATAAATTGAAAAGCTTGCTCCGCCCACCACGCGCGCCAGTGGACTCCTACCGTAAGTCCTGGGCCAGGCAACAGAAGGGTTGATTCCAGCAGATATTATTCAGAGATAAAAACAGCAGTCCTAAGATTAAAATGTAATTCTGCATTGCAATAGGATGAGTAACAAGAGGGGAAGAGGGGAAGCTTCAAAACCCCACTGACCACCCAGAATAATCCGATAAATATTTATCAATATTTATAAGTCAATTCTGAGAATTCTTTCTAAACACTTTATAAATGTTACAAATGTATTGCTGAAACACATTACAAAGACTGTGAATTGTGTAATGCTTAATTCTGAAGTTGGAGCGTTAAACAGTTTTTCACCAAGTCTGCTCAGGATTTTTTGGGCGGAGCTAAAACGGGGGTCTGATGACGCACTTGGACCCTCGAGCATAGCCCCTCCCCTAACACTATATAACTGTCGATGACGCACCGAGCGTGGTGCCGCCTCTAACTCTACAGCGGTTCACTCACTCAATCTCGAGTGTCTCAATCTGCCGTCTGTTGACTCGACAACAGTCGGCAGTTCGTGCCCACCAATGAGTGTAAGTTGCCGAGTTTGCTTATGTTTTAATTAGTAGGTAGTCCACAGTAACTCTACTAAAATTTGCAACCCTCTAAATGATTCTTTTTATATGCATCGGTACGTTTGACTCATTAGACAAGTCAGTTGAGACGACAGCTCTCGCGAGTGGGCGTGGTTTAAGCGCAGACAGCGGACACGCCCCCAGCGTTTGAGAGCAGAGAGCGCTGCCTATTTTTCCGAGATTTTGATAACTTATTTCATTTACTTGCAGATTTTTTTAATCATTCAAATTTGGCTGGGTGGTTAATAACACATTTTTCTGCGGTGTGACAAACTCAGAACACATACTTTAAAATGACTTTACAGGGACTTTAAAAACAATAAAAATGGGAGAGACTAGCAGCAGCCAAATGTGCCAGCGTTCCCTTTTAACCTGAAGTCCAAAAAAAAAAAAAAGGAAATTGGTTCAATAAAAGTTAGGTCAGCTCGGTCCTCAGTTTAAAAAAAAAAAAAAAAAGCTGAAAAAGTGCTTAACTTGTTGAACTTATAATTTTCATGAAATTTGCTGAAGGAACGTTCTGTCATGAAAGCTTGCTCAAACATTTCATAGTTTGAATACTCTTTTTCAAACAGGAGGTCCGAAAGCTACCGAAGGTTTCGGATCGCATTCGCAGCATCTACCGACTTGGACTTCGGAAGTACAAAATGGATGCTGAGAGAAACAAAGTCAAGCAGAAAATGAACACGTCTCTCAATGGAAGTTTCCTTCTCCAAGCCACTCCTCGGAAGTCAAAACCTGTGGCCAGGTATGCAGTTATCTGTAAAACCTTTTGCTCTTGTTTGTGTTGTAAGGAAGATACTGATCCTGCCTATCTTTTGATTTCCCTCAGGTTTGCTCCAGACTGGGTTCTACGCCGTGACAAAATGAAGGACATTGTGGATCCTCTTTGTGCTATTCAGATGCTGGTTAACGCTCTGGCTCTTGTGCCTTGAAAATATTGCAGCAAGAAAAAAAGTTATAAATTTGTGTGCTGCCAAAGTGTTTAATTGTTGCTCAAAATTGTGCACCCTGTTGGCTTTGTAAATATTGTGTATTTTTTTTGTGTATATTTTTATTGCTTTGTTTTACCTTTTAAATGTTGTGGATGACTGGTTTATTGGCACATATTAGGGTCTGTGCTGTAAAATGGCACGTTAGCTTTGAGATACTGTAAATAAAGTGCAGTTTTGAATTGATTTCTTTTAAGTGCTGTAATTGAACATTAAAAATAACCACAGCTTTTCATGTATGTCCTTGTGCCATTTTTGACTGAAATAACAGCCTATAAGATTTATTTCATGCTAAGTATATTACAAATACATATATACATTATGTACTTAATAAAAATACCCTGCAATTCTACTTTGGTATACTAAACTGATATACTTAAGGTCTGCTAAATTGGAACAATAATTTCATGCACCTATAATATAATATACAATAATTGATGCATCTTTAATTGTGCGGAAGTAGGTCCAATTAAAGATATATAAGTATATTTGACTTTGAACTATTGCAAGTTTACTTTGGCATTCATCTTTCATCATTGAAAGATGATCATTCATCATTGACAGCTGCAACATCTATCTGGTTTGCCAGATTGCTCGATTGCTCCTGTCTGCCTCTCTGCTCAGTGTTTTGTATCTCCGTATAGCTTTGTTTTCTTACTTTATTGAATCTCGTACTTTTGTTGCTTATATTATCATTACTTTATATACTATTGCCCACCACATTAATCTGACGTCGCCAGCTTGTAATCTTTGAATCTAAATAGCTGTTACAACGCGTTTGCATCTCGCTAGCTTGTTTAACTTGTCATCAGTCTCGCGCGCTTCTCTTCCAACGCGTTCATCAAACAGCTGTGGCAACTCGGATCAGTCTACAAACACGGTGAGTTATGTCATCCTTTCCCAGTGTTATATCGTGTTCCATCTGTCACATGTTTAGCATAGCCCTCTCTGTCAGCGATGAGGGATTTACATGTCATAAATGTAGGGAAATAGTCAGGCTGACAGTGAGAATCTCAGAATTAGAGACACGCATCCAAAATTTAATCGAGGATAGTAAGAATGCAGGGGCTTCAGATACTGTTTTGGATGCGACTAGCTTAGTGAAGTCTGTACATTGTTCGGTTCCGGCTGTAGAGCCCGCGCAGCAGGGCACTTGGGTAACGGTGAGGCGGCCTAGCAGCGGAAAACACCACTCTTCCGTTCCATTAAGAACATCAAACAGGTTTCCCCCACTCAGTGACGCACCCACTGAGAATCCTGTTGAAAGTGCCCTAGTAATTGGCGATTCTATTACACGGAACGTGAAATAGAGACACCAGCCACCATAGTCACATGTTTGCCGGGAGCCAGAGCACCTGACATCAAAGCAAATTTAAAAGTGCTGGCTAATGCTAATCGTAAATACTCTAAAATTATCATTCACGTCGGCACAAATGATGTTCGACTTCGCCAGTCGGAGATCACTAAAATTAACATTAAAGAGGTGTGTGAACTCGCAAGTACAATGTCAGAAGTAATTTGCTCTGGTCCCCTTCCTGTTCGTCGGAGTGATGAGATAGTTAGCAGATTATCATCACTCAATGGCTGGCTGTCTAAGTGGTGTCGAATAATATAGGTTTCATAGACAATTGGAAAAGTTTTTGGGGCAGACCTGACCTGTTGAAAAGAGATGGTATTCATCCCTCCCGGGATGGTGCTGCTCTTCTCTCTAGTAATATGGCACATAGTCTTAGAGCTGAAACATGACAAACTACGGCCCAGGTCAGGAAGCAGACAGACTGGCTAAACTGACCGTCTGCTAGCTGCCTCACGTTACAGAAGTCAGATAAATCCCAACACATAGAAACTCTTACACCTAGATACTATCACATAGAGACTGTGTCTGTACCCCCGAATTAATAAAAACAAAAAACTTCCAAACCCATTAATGGAAAAAATTTAATTGATGTTCAACAAATAAAAAATCGAGATAATAATGATAAACAAATGATAAAGCTTGGATTGTTAAATATTAGATCACTTTCTTCAAAAGCACTTATTGTAAATGATATTATCACAGACAATAGTCTAGTGCTGTGTTTGACAGAAACCTGGCTAAAACCGGACGATTACATTACTTTAAATGAGTCTAGCCTCAAGGTTATGATTATCGACACAATCCTCGACAGAAAGGCAAAGGGGGAGGTGTTGCTGTAATTTATAGTATATTTACAGTATTAGTCAAAAGTCTTTCATATAATTCCTTCGAAGTGATGGTGCTTTACGTAACATATGTAAGTTGACAATTGTGTTGGCTACTGTATACAGGCCACCAGGACACCATACAGACTTTATTAAAGAATTTGCTGATTTTCTATCAGAGTTAGTACTAGCTGCAGATAAAGTCCTTTTGTTGGTGATTTTAATATCCATGTAGATAATAAAAAAGACTCATTGGGATTGGCATTTACGGACATTCTAAATTTGGTGTTAGACAACACGTGTCAGGACCCACTCATTGTCGTAATCATACTTTAGATCTAATATTGTCATGGAATCGATATTGACGCCGTTGAAATTCTGTAGCAGAGTGACGACATCTCAGATCATTATCTAGTCTCGTGTATACTACATTTAGTTAAAGAGGCTAAACTGCCCGCCCTAAATATGGTAGAAATCACTTCTACCACTAAAGATCGCTTTATAAATAACCTTCCTGATCAGTTTCATCGCCTTAGCATACCAGACAGCTTAGAAGACCTCGATGTTGCAACAGAAACTATTGCCTCTGTCTTTTCCACATTAGATTCAGTTGCTCCTTTGCGTTTAAAAAGATTAAGGAATTTAATCCAATGCCATGGTACAGTGAGCAGACTCGGGCCCTAAAAACTACAGCCAGAAAAATGGAGCGTAGCTGGAAGAAAACAAAACTAGAAGTATTTCGCATTTCGTGGAGAGAGAAATGATTGAGTACAGAAACTGCCAGATCTGCCTATTTTTCAAAACTCTTAGAAGAAAATAAACACAACCCTAGGTATTTATTTGATACAGTGGCTAAATTAACAAGAAATAAAGCTTCAACTTCTGATGTTCCCAAAGAGCACAGCAGTAACGACTTTATGAACTTCTTTACTTGCAAGATTGATAATATTAGAGAGAAAATTATAACCATGCAACCGTCTACTACAGTATCGTGTCAGACATTGCATTGTAGTGTCCCTGAGGAAAAATTATTTCATTTACTGCTTTAGGAGAGGAAGAATTGTCTAAACTTGTTAAATCATCAAAATCAACAACATGTATGTTAGACCCTATACCAACTAAGCTATTGAAAGAGATGCTTCCAGAAGTCATAGATCCCCTTCTTAATATTGTTAATTCATCTTTGTCATTAGGATACGTACCAAAAACTTTTAAGCTGGCTATTATTAAACCTCTTATTAAAAAACCACAACTAGATCCTAAAGAATTAGTCAATTACAGGCCGATCTCAAATCTTACTTTTCTGTCAAAAATACTAGAAAAGGCAGTTTCATCGCAACTATGTTCCTTTTTAGAAAGAAATAATATCTGTGAGGATTTCCAGTCAGGATTTAGACCGTACCATAGTACTGAGACTGCTCTCATTAGAGTTACTAATGATTTGCTCTTATCATCAGATCGTGGTTGTATCTCTCTATTAGTGTTACTGGATCTTAGTGCTGCATTTGACACTATCGATCACAATATTCTCTTAAATAGACTTGAAAATTATGTTGGCATTAGTGGAATTGCATTGGCATGGTTCAAATCATACTTATCTGACCGTTATCAGTTTGTAGTAGTAAACGATGAGATATCATATCGATCACAAGTTAAATATGGAGTACCGCAAGGCTCAGTACTAGGACCATTGCTTTTCACTCTGTACATGCTACCCTTGGGAGATATCATTAGGAAGCATGGCGTTAGTTTCATTGTTACGCTGATGATACTCAGCTCTATATTTCTTCACGCCCTGACGAAACTTACCAATTCACAAAATTAACAGAATGCATAGCTGATATAAAAAACTGGATGACCAGTAATTTCCTACTACTAAATTCAAAAAAACAGAGATTCTAATTTTTGGTCCAAAAACTTCTTCACGTAATAACCTAGAATATTGTCTAACACTTGATGGCTGCTCTGTTAAGTCTTCGTCAGTTAGGAACCTGGGTGTGCTCTTTGATACCAATCTTTATTTGAAGGCCATGTTACTAGCATCTGTAAAACCGCTTTCTTCCATCTTAAAAATATATCTAAACTACGACATATGCTCTCAATGAAGAGTGCAGAACAGTTTTATGCGTTCATGACCTCAAGGCTAGATTACTGTAATGCTCTACTGGGTGGTTGTTCCTCCCGCTTGATAAATAAACTACAGCTCGTACAAATGCAGCAGCTAGAGTTCTTACTAGAACTAGGAAGTATGACCATATTAGCCCAGTTCTGTCATCACTGCATTGGCTTCCTGTTAAACATCGTATAGATTTTAAAATCTTGTTAATTACTTACAAAGCACTAAATGGTTTAGCCCCCCAGTACCTAAGCGAGCTCTTAATGCATTATAGTCCTTCACGTTTATTGCGATCTCAGAATTCAGGCCAGCTGATAATACCTAGAATATCGAAATCAACTGCAGGTGGTAGATCCTTCTCCTATTTGGCACCTAAACTGTGGAACAACCTTCCTAGCATTGTTCGGGATGCAGACACACTCTGTCAGTTTAAATCTAGACTAAAAACGCATCTCTTTAACCTGGCATACACATAACACATTATATATTTATATTTTCAAATCCGTTAAAGGATTATTAGGCTGCATAAATTAGTTCAGCCGGAACCGGGAACACTTCCTATAACACCAGATGTACTCGTTACATCAGAAAAAGAATGGCATCTACGCTAATATTAGTCTTTCTGTTTATCCCGAGGTTTACCGTAGTCAACCGGATTCGGGGCCGTTTCCAGATGAGACCGAGGACCAGCGCCTTGACACGACTACAACGCAGCCCTGTATCAGCAGAGATCGAGTCGACTAGATCATCCATTGTGAAGACATCATCAACACGACAGCCAGTTTCCTCAAAATTATAATCACGATTATTAATCATGTTTATATTCTATCAAAAGAGTAATGTAACTATGGCTATATTTTGCAAGTTCTTTACCAACCTACACTTCACCCAAAAGGCCTGTAGGTGGCACAGAGACTTAAATTTAACCAACTATGATAACTTCGTTAGATGGTAAATCAATACAAAACATGGTTTCGGTGAGCGCTTTGTAATATGTATTCACATTAGATTTTAAAGCAACACAATTCGTTTGCAATAAGACAAACCAGATTCAAATTGCCCGGCAAATTCGTAAAGCAAAGAAAAATCATTTCTAGCTGATCAACATTATGAAAACTGGTAAAACCTTTAGGAACTTCAAAAGATAAAACAGCGAAATTCCTAATATTACTTCCAATATTTCCAAATTATGTTCATTTTCATAGAGCGGGCCAATATCGTGACGATTATTTAAAATCAATCGAGAGAAGCAGATATCGTTATCGTGATAAAATACGATTAATCGTGCAGCCCTAATTTAATTTAATTTGACTTGACATTTGATATTCAGCAGTATCCTTGACATTTATTCAACAGTGCTTTTGATCTGCCTGCATTGACACTATTCTTTAAAATGGAAAATTATATACCAATTATCAATGTAAAGCTGCTTTGACACAATCTGCATTGTAAAAAGCGCTATATAAATGAAGGTGACTTGACTTGACTCATCTTGTGGAAAGGAGCCGTTACTCCATAAAGTCATTTGAAATTAAAATGACCATTTTCCGATCCTGGGAAGCGACAACTGAGGTATTTCAAGATATTTAAAAACATTATTCCTCTTATGCCACAAAGTACCATTGGCTGGAAATATATTTACATGTCTATTGTACGTCTTTCAGCATTTAGAGGCCAGATATTCCTACCCTCGACCGCAATGCTGTATGTGACGCGGGAAACAGATTTCTATGCGGCTGTGTTCGTGTCCTGTTTCTTCACGGTCTCTACAGGTAAGCTAATCAAATAATTTTAACCCAGATCATTATTCGCATTTTCAAGTAGTCATTTAAAACTGGGTCTTATCTAGCGAAACGATCGGTCATTTTCTAAAAAAAAAAATACAAAAATGATTGCCTTGCAAGTGCTTCCGCCTTCCGTATTCTTGAAAAAGTTTACGCTGTATGTCCTACACCTTCCCTATTCAACTTGCGGAATGAACGCAGCTGCAGTTTTTTTCAAAAATAACCAATTGTTTCGCTAGATAAGACCCTTATTCCTCGTCTGGTATTGTTTAAAGCCCTTTGAAGCTCCACTGAAACTGTCATTTTGAACTTTAACAGTGGAGTCCATTGAAGTCCACTATAAGGAGAACAATCCTGGAATCCTGTTTTCATCAAAAACCTTAATTTCTTTTCGACTGAAGAAAGGAGGACATGGACATGGATATGTCCTTGACAGAGGTGGGTAATCCAGGGGTCAAAGAGTCCTGCCGTTTTTATTCCACCCACTGAAGCATTAATGAGATAAATAAGTGATTAATTGAGTGATGATTGAGCATTATTGAAGACATCTGATGATAACAAGCAGAATCACCAAAGGAGAAAATCACAATTTTTAAGTTACCATCATCGAGGTCAGGGTTTGTTTTAGTTGAGCTCTTGACCCTTGACTATTTAATATTAGATTTGTTTGGGCAGTTTTAACTGCATTAAAACCAACCAGAAAAGCAAAGTTAGAAGATGATCAGGTGGTGTTGGTTATGTTTTCTCAAAATCATCATTTGATCTGAATCTCTGAGTTAGATTTACATTATTGATTAAAGCAGCACTGTGATTCTACAGCACAAGATCAGCTTTATCAATACAGAATTTTTTTTAAAAAAGTTGTCCTTATCACAAAAAAAAAAAAAAAAAAAAAAAAAATTATTTTAGGCACACACAGACATCAAGAATCAGCCTGTGAATCTCAACAACGGTGACAAGCAACATATTCTGATCAACAGATCAACTCTGAACATTAGAAAACAAGCTACTAAAAAGTCACAGAAAAACAGCAAAATTTTAATAGTGAGAATAAATGAAATTACTAAGACAATTAAGCTCATAATTTATTCATGCAGCAATGCATGATGGGAACCATGGATGAATTTTGATTGGTGGCTCCCAGAATGCACTGCAACATGCTTTATGATGGCCACCAATGTTGAGATTCACAAGATGATTCTTGATGTCTGTGTGTTTAAATGAGCTTTGTTTTTTTTTTTTTTTTTTTTTTAAATCAGAACTCTCAAAAAAAAAAAAAAAAATTGTATCAATAAAGCTGATCTTGTGCTGCAGGACCACAGTGCTGCTGTAATCAATAACATATATCTAACTCAGTGATTCAGATCAAATAATGATTATGTGAAAACATAACCAACACCTGATTATCTTTTAACATTGTTTTTCTGGTTAGTTTTAATGCAGTTAAAACTGCCCAAACAAAATCTAATATTAAATAGTCAAGGGTCAAGAGCTCAACTAAAGCAAACCCTGACCTCGATGATGGTAACTTAAAAATTGTGATTTTCTCCTTTGGTGATTCTGCTTGTTATCATCAGGTGTCTTCAATAATGCTCAATCATCACTCAATTAATCACTTATTTATCTCATTAATGCTTCAGTGGGTGGAATAAAAATATGGCAGGACTTTTACTCTTTGACCCCTGGATTACCCACCTCTATCATTAATTGAAGAAAGAGAAATATCTCGCATTTCATTTTGAGCTGTAAAACATGACAGATTTCTTAGTACAGTTTACAAGGCTAATAAATAGTAACGATTGAATTGCTGGCCAAGTATGAAGTATTTAAAGACTGATTATTTATTTTACACACATCAATGCAAAGATTTTTCTAGTATTTGGCACAAATTGGTACTAATGAAAAACTCTGATTACCTGTTTACCAAAAGATATATTCATAAACACTCTTAAGACCGGTTACAAGTCTGTGTAATGTAGATGAAAGAAACTGTCCCTTCTCTCTGGCCCCTCAAACAGGACTTCATGATAAAAAACAAATAGGGCTTTTGTTCCTGGGTGACCCTGTTTGTGTGTGTGTGTGTGTGTGTGTGTGTGTGTGTGTGTGCTAATATTAGCTATTCCATTTAATTCCATTGGTAACATTTGTGAACAACATTTACTTCAAAGTTTACTTGTCTAAAAAAAAAAAAAATATTTACTTAGACTGTCTTGATTTCATGTGAACATTTTACATGGCCAGTGACCAGGGCTGTTTTGTTTGAGTCTATAAAAGATAAATTAGTAACTGATTAATTCACATTATAAATATTATAAAAGTTTTATTTGGGTTGTTTAATGAGTAAAAACATTCATTGACTTATCTAGCAAAAAAAAAAAGTAGGGTTATAGGTATCTAGCAAAAAAAAGTAGGCTTAGGCTAATATTTTCATACATGCACATCTTAAATATGCTACATTTAGTATTTTTATTGCAAGAAATCATGAACAGATGAAACTGAATTGGGAAAAAAAGGTTAATTTTGATCTGCTTTTTTCTTATTGTTTATTAATACAGCTGATGCTTTGGTGATGTTTTATTCACTGTCACACACACAGAGGCAAATCAATCGCTCCATCATTACATGTTTGTGTTAGGTCACTGCCTATTGAAGATTTGCCTCTCTGACACATAAAGGTGATTCTATCCCCATCTGGAGAGTATATCTTTTCCCGTCCACGCCATCGCAGCTGTATACCTCTTTCATCCATTAACTCCACAGTCACTGAACAGGGCTCTGAAACAAACACAACATTCATCTCAGTGTTACAGAATACATTCATTGATTCATCAGAACCAGAACTAACTACAAGATTACATTATATATATAATGTATAATAAATAAATATATATATATATATATATATATATATATATAAAACGGTGAGAAAAGCCTGGCATGTCTTTGATAGTGTAGAGTGTTCATACTTACTTAAAGGTGCCCAAGAACGTTCTTTCACAAGATGTAATATAAGTCTAAGGTGTCTCCTGAATGTGTCTGTGAAGTTTCAGCTCAAAATACCCCATAGATTTTTTTAAATTATTTTTTTTAACTGCCTATTTTGGGGCATCATTAACAATGCACTGATTTACACTCGGCGCCGCCCCTTAAATCGCGTGCTGCCTGCCACACGAGCTCTCGACTATAATACAGTGCATTTACAAAGTTCACACAGCTAATATAACCCTCAAATGGATCTTTACAAGATGTTTGTCATGCATGCTTCGAATTATGTGAGTAAAGAATTTATTTGGATGTTAAAGTTTTATTCTGAGTGAATTTGAGGCTGTCCTCCGTGGCTAACGGCTATTGCTACACTGTTGGAGAGATTTATAAAGAATGAAGTTGTGTTTATGCATTATACAGACTGCAAGTGTTTAAAAAATGAAAATAGCGAAGGCTCTTGTCTCCGTGAATACAGTAAGAAACGATGGTAACTTTAACCTCATTTAACAGTAACTTACATTAGCAACATGCTAACGAAACATTTAGAAAGACAATTTACAAATATCAGTAAAAATATCATGCTATCATGGATCATGTCAGTTACTATTGCTCCATCTGCCATTTTTCGCTGTTGTTCTTGCTTACCTAGTCTGTTGATTCCCCTGTGCAGCTCCAGACGTTAATGGCTGCCCTTGTCTAATGCCTTTTATAATGTTGGGAATCATGGCTGGCATATGCAAATATTGGGGACGTACACCCCGACTGTTACGTAACAGTCGGTGTTATGTTGAGATTCGCCTGTTCTTTTAAACAAATGAGATTTATATAAGAAGGAGGAAGCAATGGGGTTTGAGACTCACTGTATGTCTTTTCCATGTACTGAACTTTTGTTATTTAACTATGCCGAGATAAATTCAATTTTTGAATCTAGGGCACCTTTAAGCACTTAATATTCCCTCTCCATTCTCCGTGTTCACAGGTCAAGTATTTGGAGTAGGGGTGACGCTGATCCAGTGTGTATTTATTAAAACAGCTGTATTCAACTCTCTCCTGAATTATATACCTTTTTGTCATTTCTGTTGTATCTGCAAAGTTCACATTTGGTGGTGGCCCACATTTCCCTGTGAGCAGACATTTTTTTTATTTTTTAGACAGTTTTTAGATCACCAAGTAAATGTAGCATTAATAGATCTCAATATCGGTCAGATGCATTTTTTACAGCCTTAAACAACAGAACATGTTTTTATGAAATGCACATCATTAATATGAGTATATAAGGTCATTTAATAAAATGCTTGAAGAAAATGACATTCTGTTTTGAAGAGATCTGGGTTGTATTTTTTTTCTATATAATATAATATAACTAGATCTAAAATAGTGTTTTGGGTGGTGCCTGATGAATTACACTCACAGAAAAAACTGCAGTGTTAAATTAACTCTCCTGGGAGCAGGGGTTAAATTGGGATTTGTTATGTGGGGGGGCTCTGTGGTTTCAGGGGTGCATGTGTATGCGAAGACTACAAAATCGTATCAATTGACAAACTAAAATATACAAGAGTGATGCTGCCATTAAAGGAGAGAATATAAATACAAAATACAGAGTTCGACATTAAGCCTTGTTTTGTGCTTGTCCCTTGGACAACTAAAATTGTCATTTACTTGTCAGAGTAAAAAAATAGCTTGTCTGAAAAAAAAAAAAGGATTTTTTTTTTGTGTGTTGTAAATATAATTTCTGAAACAAGCAACATTCTCATCAGTGTTTTATCAGCAGTGACATATTTAAATCTGCATATTGATTTAATTTACCCTGGGGGTATTTTATTAAAGGGAATTAATTGAATTAAATTTATGTTTAATCTTTTATTTCAAATTCTTACATTTGATAAATTAAAATAGTAAGACACTATAGGGCTGTTACCAAATTAAATAATTTACACTGAAAAAGTACAACTGCATTCAATGATGTTATGAGATTCTTTAATATTTTTGAATAAACAAATAAGAAATGTTGGTGTGAAATTTATACTTTTAAACATGAAATTAAACCGCCAGTAGATGGCGGCAATTGACCGTCTTAATGAGTGAGCCACTGATTCATTTATTCAAACGATTCATTCAAAAAGCTGAATCATTCAAGATTGAAGCAGTTGTTTATGAATGGGCCATTGAATCCTCACTGAACCGATTTGTTCAAAACGCTGAATCATTGGAAACGGCTGAGCGTAGTTGCGAGATGCGGTTGTTCTGCTTTGTTTGGAACTATTTCCGTTGCTACAATAGAACAAAAAACAGGCAATATTGGACCTAAAATGTAAGTAATTAATATTAACTACTTGTTTATTGAACTGTTGTATGAAATTAGTGTCAATTTTAATCAAGATGATATTCAGGAATTCAGCACTTTCGGTTTGTGTGATGCTTAACTTTATCATATGTCGAAAATAGCTAGCTATAAAAACCCCACATATTGAATTTGTATTGCAACATGATAACTGAGTTTCTTTGTGTGAGCAGAGCTCATTTGCTTTGAATTCTCCTCAAGAGGTTACGTGAGCCTCAATAGCGCAATATCACCGCCAATATACTACATACTATCCACTATCAATCGCCACTTAAGCTAAATGAATCATTCTTGCGTTTTGGTTGTTATTGACATTTTAATCAAGCTACTTATCTGGTCAGGCAAGTAAAATTCTCTTTCATTCAAAAACCACATGGAGCGAGCCCTGCTGAGCCTATGTGGCGGGGCTCAGCCCCGGACGGCCCCGGCCCAATTAACCCCTGCCTGGGAGTATATGTGAGACCATACTCAAGAGTGTTAAAGTGTTAAAATAAGAGTGTTAAATGAACACTGAAGCGGTGTTAAAGTTAATGAGTTAATTAAGTGATTAACAGTGATGATTTACCATTATTGAAGATACCTGATGTTAACAAGCAGAATCACCAAAGCAGAAAATCACAATTTTTAAGCCACCATCATGGAGATCGGCGTTTGCTTTAGTTGGGCTCTTGACCCTTGACTTTTTAAAAATAAAATTTTGTTTGGGCTGTTTTAATTGGGTTATAACATCCAGACAAACAAATGGAAAAGATAATCAGGTGGTGTTGGTTATGTTTTCATACAATCATTATTTGACCTGAATCACTGAACTCATTGAGAGCCCAATCTCTGAGTTAGATTTACATTATTGATTACAGCAGCACTGTGATTCTACAGCAGAAGATCAGCTTCTCCATATTATCTGAAGGATTTCTCAAAAGTTGTTCTGATTTAAAAAAAAAAAAAAAAAATGTTCTTTTAGGCACACACAGACATCAAGAATCGGCCTATGCACAAATTGTAAGATTTTACTATCGGCACATACCAGCACACAGTGGTTTTGGAGTCCATCCGTCTCGTGTGCATGTGGCCACTGCTGCCTTTTGTTCATACCCAGATATGCAATGGTAAGTTTTTGTTGCTCCTAATGTCATATCTCCCCTGAAGTAATAGTGTGGGCTATACACATGCTGGTCACGTGGAACTTCACATCTAATCTCTGAAGCAAGATTCACAATATTTTAATAACACAGTAAGTTCAGCTCCTAATGCAGAAGTGTTTCTCTACAATCTTACCCTCACAAACAGCCTGATGATCCCACTCCCGTTCTCTTGACATGTAAATAATCTGATGGTTTCTTTTGTATGAATGATCTGGAATCCTTCAGCGCAGGTGATCTCCACACTTTCTCCAGCTCTGAAAATAGTTTTTCCCTCTGGGTTGATCTTCTTTACTCCAAATCTTCTTGACTTAAGCTCACAAGTTACTTCTGTACAAGACATAATAATGCACAACTAAGGCTACGTTCACACTGTCAGTCCAAATCCAATTTTTTGTGTTATCCGATTGAAATCTGATCAGATTTAGCATGTGTAAAAGGCAAAAAAAATCACATGAAATGCAATTTTTACAAACCCATTTTAAGCTACTGTATATGTGGTTTGAAATCCTATTCAAATTGCATTTCTGGAAATTCAGGGAATAAAGCTGCTCATACAAGCTTGTTGCTGCTGCTGCTGCACATGGTCATGTTGTAAATAAGATCTTGTAATCTTGTTCAGTTGTTTTACAAATATTGGTGTGTTGACTGCATTCATATTGTTTTTTAAAAAATGAAACTAAGATCAAACTAACATTTTCTTGAATGTATTGGAAATTATAATTCTTCAATAACTACTGCAATTTTGTTCTTGAATTTTCCGTTTTGAATTTAAGGCTGTTGGCTTTCTAATTTTAGAATGTTTCAGTGCACTACAGAGTTTTTCATATAATGAAAGTTATATGGATTTTTGTATTATTTCCCAAATGAATTGTTTATTTAACTGTGGTACATTACCATCACATTCTGGGTTCAGAGTCCAGCCAAATTTAGCACATCTGGGGATTCCCTCTCTAGCCTTGAACCCTGGTGAACATCTGTATTTTAATATGGCATCTCTGGTATTCTTCCACTGGCTCAACAACAAAACCATTTGATATGACAGGTGCTGTGCATGTTATCTCTGTGTGGAAAGTGAGAGAAACAAGAATAATTAAAGTGGTGCTTTTAAAAAAGCACAGAAATCTGTGATCATTGTGTGAAGATACGGAAAAACAACAACAAAAAAATAAACAATAGAATGAACCTTTGCATGTTGGAACAGAGTCACTCCATTCGCCCGTCTCTGTGCAGTTAATGTCACTACTTCCGTCTATCTTTTTGTCAGCAGATACACACTCAAAGTGGATAACATCACCATAACTTCCCTCTTCTGTGTTGCCTGATGCATTCACTGCCGCATTTGTGCGAATGGCTGGACATTTCACAGCTAGCCAAACAATAAATAAATATGAAAAAAAGAAACCAACAAACTAATCACTAAAATTATTCTTCTCTTGAGTAATGTAGCGTATGTGTCACTGTCAGAAGGACGGAGAAAATTAAAAGAAAAAAAACTGACTTTCAAGAAAGCTTACCCTCACAGACAGGGACAGTATTATCCCATCCTTGAGCTCTGCAGGTACGATGATTGATTTCGCTTGTCATTTCAAACCTGTGAACATAGTGTTTTTACACTTTTTACAAGTACAAAGAATGTTAAAAGGATAGTATATATTTCATACATTAGAATAAAATGCATAAAGCACATTTACCCTTTCTTGCAAGTGTACAACACTGTTGCTCCAAAAACAAACTCTGATCCTGCTGTAAGTTTAAAATCACCATTTGGTGTGTCTCCTGGGTGACTGCATTTTTTCTCTGCAGAAATCAAACAAGGTTTACTCTGCATAAA
Organism: Culter alburnus; assembly: GCA_028476615.1. Classification (NCBI taxonomy): domain Eukaryota; kingdom Metazoa; phylum Chordata; class Actinopteri; order Cypriniformes; family Xenocyprididae; genus Culter; species Culter alburnus. The sequence continues at coordinate 17,641 of JAOTNS010000144.1, read as the reverse complement.
CGGCAATGATTTAATTACCAATAAAATGATGTAGTGACAATTTTCTCACTTGCACATTTTCGCTCAGCGATTGTGTCCCATGTTCCCTCTTCACACTTTAATCTATACATGCCAGTAAAGCCTGTCCTGCAGTACAGTTTCACTGTTTCACCATCACTGTATGAAGCTTTCGCAGCTGGTTCTGTGTTTTCATATTTGATGTCCTCTCGAAGACAGACTGAGAAGCACAAACAATTATTACACAAAGACGTAACTGTCATGTATATTAAATGCTGAAGTACATGAACAACTAGTCAACACTCTAAAGCTACAGTGGGAAGTGCATATAATATAACATTTATGTTCAAGTCAATAAAATCTAAATGAAAAAGACTTTCAAATAGATAACAACAAAAAATTACTTGCCTTGACTTTGAGCACAATTAAAGAAAAACAACCAAAAGACGAAGCCGAGGAGTTTTACTGGAACTCTCATTTTGAGCTCAGTTCACAGTTATCTTTTTTTGGTCTGTCTCTGATACTCTTGTCTGATGGAGATCAACAACAAGTTAATCATTTACTAAAGTCAAAAAGAGTTTTTTTCTTACATCAGACCACTCTGTGCACAAGCAATATTTCCTGTTAATGATGCAGCTATTCATATTTGCCATTTAGACACACCAAAATCCAGTAACTTTAGAGAAGTCAATCTTCTTGAGCCATATTTATGCAACACATGAACAGAAAACAAAGAATCCAAAATAATTGGCATGTTCACTTCTGAACTCTGTAGCTTTATCCTGTTAATGTTTTTTACTGGATCATGTTCTTCTTGAATCAAATTATAAAGTATGATTATGTTGTGAATGAATCTGTCACATGAGACTGAAGAAAATTCACAACACTTTTGAACTTTTAAACATTTCAACAGAGGTGGAAAGTCCAGGGATCAGAAAGTAGGGCTGCGTTTACACTGGCACAAAAATCTTTTGCTAACATCTGACACAGATCGGAATTAATTGCACACGTGTAAACACAAAAATCCACATGAGATCCGTTTTTTTCCGCATCCGATCTGAGCCACTTCCAAATGTGGTTTTAAATCCGATACATATCCGTTCTCTGGACATGCGACCTACGTCTAAACACACATATCCGATTCCCATTGGAATTCCAAGCCAACACAAGGTGAGGGCGGCACGTTTGCTCACTAAAAGGAAGGTTTTGTGTTGTATTGAAGCAGATGTGCTTGTATGCACTCGCACTAAAACTTCGCAGATTTTTTATTAAGGAGGGAACTTTGCATGTCTAACATTATCTGTTTTTCAAGAAAGAAATTGCGCGCGCGCACACATACATTCAGCAGCTGAATTTCAACCTTTGCCCGGTTAATTTAAAAGAGACCGCCATGTTGTTGTTTTTCTTATAAAAGCTTCACTGTAGCTACTCTCTCTCGCGCACGTGCCCTCTCTCCCTAGCTCGCTCTAATTCATTAAAAAAATGGAATTCTAAAACTGATAACTGTAAAATATCAAACGCAAATTAACTACCTTTATTTTCCGGTCTATATCCGTTCAGTCAGAATTCGCGCTGCAATTCATCCATGACACTGACAGCTGTTAACTTATCCATTCTGACAGGTACACTGTTAAAAATAAATGTAAATTTACAGGTACACTCTCAGAAAAAAAAAGTACATAATTGTACCTTTAGGGGTACAATGGTACAAAGGTACAAATTTGTAACCTTGTGATTTGTACCTTAAGAGACCAGGGGCCGTATTCACAAAACATCTTAAGGCTAAAAGTAGCTCCTAACTTGCCGATTTAGGAGAAACTCTTAAAAATAATGGGCGTGTCAGTCCTAATTTTAGGATTCCTAAATTTTTGCTCTAAGAGTATTTCACAAAGCATTTTAGCGCTAAAACTAGCTCCTAAATCTGTGAAACATTAGGAGTAGTCAAGAGGACTCCTAAGTCACTAAGACCAAATCACAAACAGTCCTAATCCACCCAAAGACACTGAACACCACTGAGACAATAGTGACAGAGCCTTGGGTGCTGAACCTTTTCTTCATAAATGCAATACATTTTGATTTATAGACTTAAATCTATGATGAGACGCCAAAAATAAATCTTTAACAAATAAATAAATATTGTCTGATTACCTGTGGCAATGGTTTTCATGAGTTCACACTTACAAATGATTAAATAGAGTAAAAAATATATATGTAATAAGTGTATTTGGTGTGCTGTCCAAGGGGATCGAGGGCTCTGAGCTTGGAATTTAGCCCAAACCCAAAGTTATCTCTGTATCCCCAGCCGAGAGTGAGGAGCGGGTTGGCGGAGGGATGCAGAAAACTGTCAAAGTAACTATAGGCGAGTCGGCTCTCATCTGTGTATATATTCCTCCTCTCATGCTGATAGAAAGACCGTTTGAATGTGTTCCTCCCAAACTTTGTGTATTAAACATAATCAGAAGTGGGTAATCCAGGGGTCAAAGAGTAAAAGTCCTGCCATATTTTTATTTCACCCACTGAAGCATTAATAAAGTGATTAATTGAGAGATGATTGACCATTATTGAAGACACCTGATGATAACAAGCAGAATCACCAAAGGAGAAAATCACAATTTTTAAGTTACCATCATCGAGGTCAGGGTTTGTTTTAGTTGAGCTCTTGACCCTTGCATTTTTAATATTAGATTTTGTTTGGGCAGTTTTAACTGCATTAAAACCAACCAGACAAGCAAAGTTAAAAGATGATCAGGTGTTGGTTATGTTTTCACATAATCATTATTTGATCTGAATCACTGAACTCATTTAGAGCCCAATCTCTGAGTTAGATTTACATTATTGATTACAGCAGCACTGTGATTCTACAGCACAAGATCAGCTTTTACAATACAGATTTTTTAAAAAAAAAATTGTCCTTATCACAAAAAAAAAAAAAAATTTTAGGCACACACAGACATTAAGAATCAGCGTATGAATCTCAACAACGGTGACAAGCAACATATTCTGATCAACAGATCAACTCTGAACATTAGAAAACAAGCTACTAAAAAGTCACAGAAAAACAGCAAAATTTAAATAGTGAGAATAAAGAAAATTACTAAGACAATTCAGCTCATAATTTATTCATGCAGCAATGCATGATGGGAGCCATGGATGAATTTTGATTGGTGGCACCCAGAATGCATTGCAACATGCTTTATTACTCTCACCACTGTTGAGATTCACAGGATGATTCTTGATGTCTGTGTGTTTAAATGAGCTTTTTTTTTTTTTTTTTTTTTTTTAAATCAGAACTCTAAAAAAAATTGTATTGATAAAGCTCATCTTGTGCTGTAGAATCACAGTGCTGCTGTAATCAATAATGTAAATCTAACTCAGAGATTGGGCTCTAAATGAGTTCAGTGATTCAGATCAAATAATGATTATGTAAAAACATAACCAACAACACCTGATCATCTTTTAGCTTTGCTTGTCTGGTTGGTTTTAACCCCTTAACTGTCACGGTCCCGCTGGCCGGACGCCTCCCAACCAGAGCACACCCATGTTTAGCACATGGTTTAGCCCAGATGAAATGAACACTACTCAGTGTGAACACTACAGGCTATTAAATGTAACACTGAATCTGTGTTGGAGTTAATGAGACAATTAGGTGATAACGAGCAGAATCACTGAAGGACAGAGGAACAACAAGAACTACGACTTCAGCCACAGCTTTAGATGAAATCAACTGAAGATAAAAGACATTAAATCTCTGAAGATCTGATTAAACAACTCCACAAACAGCATTACCAGCTTCACTTATTACTAACCAGACTGACTTTATTTCTGTCACACGTCTACAGAAGATCTTATTGAGAATTAATAGAGGTTTAGATGTTGATGATTTTTTGAAAATAAGTTTTTGTTTGATGTCACCATGATCGAGGTCAGTCTTTGCTTTAGTTAGTCAGTTTGACTCTGCACTTTATTACTGTTAGTTTTCCTGTGGCTGTTTGTTATGGCAATAATGACAAGAGAAAATGTGATCAGCTGCTTTAATGATAAGAATATAACTGTTATATAGTGGCTTAATTCACTGATCTAATGACTGAGCTTTATATGAATAAAATGTTAAGTTTATATTAGATCTCTTCTAGAAATACAATGATAAAATGGTTTTAATCAGAAAAGTGAGATTTAAAACACATTGTACACTAAACACTTTAAAACACTGGCAGAACTTCCTCACACACAGACATCAAGAATCAGCGTATGAATCTCAACAATGGTGACATGCTTCATGCCACAATGCATTCTGGGTGCATCATGCAAAAATAAATAAATAAAAAATAAAAAGCATGTCACCATTGTTGAGATTCATAGGCTGATTCCTGATGTATGTTTGTGAGTAAATTTCACCATAGTTAAAAGTGCTTAGTGTACAATCTGTTTTAAAACTCATTCAGGTTTTCTGACTAAAACTGTGCTGGATCTTTATGAGAGTCACAATAAAACGAAATTTGTGATATATTACTCATATTAAGCTAGTTATAAGATCAGTGAATCAAGCTACTACACAATGATGACATTCTTATCATGAAACATCTGATTGTGTTTTCTCTTGCTTTTCTTGCTATAACTAACTCAGTTACAGTAACCAGTGAAACTCTAACATTACAAAGACAAGTCAAACTACCCAACTAAAGTAAACACTGATCACCATGATGGTAACATAAAAAAAAAAAAAAAACTAAATTTAAATAAAAAACCTCTCTCTTAATTCTCAATAAGAGCTTCTGTTTATGGAGTTGTTTAATCCTCCTCTGCTGAGATCTTGAGAGATTTAATGTCTTCTTTTATCTAAGGCTGTAGCTGAAGTCAATTTTTGTTCTAGTGTTAAGAGGTTAAAGCACTTAAAATTGCCCAAACAAAATCTAATATTAAAAAGTCAAGGGTCAAGAGCTCAACTAAAACAAACCCTGACCTCGATGATGGTAACTTAAAAATTGTGATTTTCTCCTTTGGTGATTCTGCTTGTTATCATCAGGTGTCTTCAATAATGCTCAATCATCACTCAATTAATCACTTATTTATCTCATTAATGCTTCAGTGGGTGGAATAAAAATATGGCAGGACTTTTACTCTTTGAACCCTGGATTACCCACCTCTGATCATGCCTAGTATTTTTATTGCAAGAAATCACAAACAGATGAAACTGAATTGGGAAAAAAGGTTCATTTTGATCAGCTTCATTTCCTTTTGCTTATTAATACAGCTGATGCTTGAGATGTTTTATTCACTGTCACACACACAGAGGCAAATCCATCCCTCCATCATTACATGTTTGTTTTAGGTCACTGTCTATTAAAGATTTGCCTTGTAACGGCCCAGCCAGCAGAGCCATGTGGGGCCCAAATGGGTTTGACCTGGGCTATCTAACTGGGACCCAGCCAGTTTTGCACCCAGTTTCCATGTAGGCCCCACATGGATTTGCCCAGATAAAATGAACACTGCTTAGTGTGCACACTACAGGCTGTTTAATGTAACACTTAATCAGTGTTGGAGGTAATGAGATAATTAAGTGATTGAATAATGATTTTGTATTAGTGAAGAACACCTGCTGTTAACAAGCATAATCACTGAAGGAAAGAGAAACACAAGAACTACTTCCAGCCACAGCCTTGGATGAAATCAACTGAAGATAAAATACATTACATCTCTCAAGATCTGATTAAACAACTCCACAAACAACATTAGCTTCACTTATTACTAACCAGACTGACTTTATTTCTGTCAGACATCTACAGAAGTTCGTATTAAGAATTAAGAAGAGGCTTAGATGTTGATTACTTATTTGAAAGTTATAGTTTGATTTGATGTTACCATTGTGGCGATCAGTGTGTGCTTTAGTCAGGCTCTTGACTTTTTAACATTAGTTTTTTTTCTTGACAGCTGTGTCTGGTTTGTTATGGCGAGAACAGCAAGAAAAATAATCATATGCTGTAAGCTGATTGATGATAAGAATATAATCATCATATTGGCTTAACTCATTGATATTATGTGGGAGGTTATATGGGTAGTATGTTATTAATTCTGTTTTATTGTCATGCTTCATGGTGCAATGCATTCTGAGTGCATCATACGAAACTTATCCATGGCTCCAAGAATGCATTGCACCATTGAAGCATGTCACCATTGTTGAGATTCATATGCTGATTCTTGATGTCTGTGTGAGAGTAAAACTCACAGGAGCCCAAAATATGTAAATGGTGTGTTATAAATCGTTTGATGTTCTGATTAAATTCTATTACTCTCTCTTGCTGTAGAATCATAACAATAAAACAGAATTAATAACATACTACCCGTATAAACCTCCCACATAATATCAATGAGTTAAGCCAATATATGATGATTATATTCTTATCATCAATCAGCTTACAGCATCTGATTATATTTTCTCTTGCTGTTCTCGCCATAACAAACAGACACAGCTGTCAAGAGAAAAACTAATGTTAAAAAGTCAAGAGCCTGACTAAAGCACACACTGATCGCCACAATGGTAACATCAAATCAAACTATAACTTTCAAATAAGTAATCAACATCTAAGCCTCTTCTTAATTCTTAATACGAACTTCTGTAGATGTCTGACAGAAATAAAGTCAGTCTGGTTAGTAATAAGTGAAGCTAATGTTGTTTGTGGAGTTGTTTAATCAGATCTTGAGAGATGTAATGTATTTTATCTTCAGTTGATTTCATCCAAGGCTGTGGCAGGAAGTAGTTCTTGTGTTTCTCTTTCCTTCAGTGATTATGCTTGTTAACAGCAGGTGTTCTTCACTAATACAAAATCATTATTCAATCACTTAATTATCTCATTACCTCCAACACTGATTAAGTGTTACATTAAACAGCCTGTAGTGTGCACACTAAGCAGTGTTCATTTCATCTGGACAAATCCATGTGGGGCCTACATGGAAACTGGGTGCAAAACTGGCTGGGTCCCAGTTAGATAGCCCAGGTCAAACCCATTTGGGCCCCACATGGCTCTGCTGGCTGGGGGTGGTACCCTAACTATTGGAATTAAATTATTAATTAAATTAATTCCTCAATCTTTGCCAATTCGGGCACCAGGCAGACTCAAATCTACCACATTAAATTAACTGTTTGACCCAGGAAAACTCAAACCACCAGTTACACACAATTAAATGTTAAAATAATATAATGGAATTCACAACAAAAAACACACAAAATATTCAATCTCATCAAATTGTAATGTACAATATCAGAATTGGAAAAAGCACTTTTCACACAGAGGATCACTGCAAAAAAGTCCTTTGATGTGGTGTGACATGTAGGCCTAATTATTAATCCATGAGGGTAAGAGTTCATTTCTCAAAATGAAAAACAAAATAAACAAACAAAAAAAAAAGGTTGGCAAAACACTTCAATAATCAAACAACCAACAAAGTTTCAATAATCAAAATATTCAGAAAAACAACAGTTCAGAATCAAACATTTACCCCAAAAAGAAAACAAAAATAAGTAAAGCTTCAAAGATAAACAAAAATAGTGTGTGTGTGATCTTCATACAGAAAACTATGAAGGCAGAGTTACAGGCTTGTGAACATTAATGTTGTTTTTAATCAGTTTACATGGCCATAGACACTTATCCACTAATAATCATTACAGGATCTTTATCCCTTTCAAATTTTGCACTGCAAAATAAACACTGAAAACAGAAAATATATTATTGTAAATCAAATGTGGATAATAACATCATCAAAATGTTTCATAGTTTTTACCTCATTGTTTTACTCCAGGTTTTTTTTTCATTTTTTGTTTAGCCATTCTGAAGGGGAAAAAATCAATATCAATAAAAAATGTTACATGTCACCAATGGAAACAGCTATTAACTAAAAGTTTTTCATTTGGACACAAAATATTGAAGTTTATCCAGGAGTTGTTGGTTATGTTTTCACATAATCATTATTTGATATGAATCACTGAACTCATTTAGAGCCCAATCTCTGAGTTAGATTTACATCATTGATTACAGCAGCACTGTGATTATTATACAGCACAAGATCAGCTTTTACAATACAGAATTTTTTATAAAAAAAATTGTCCTTATCACAAAAAAAAAATATTTTAGGCACACACAGACATCAAGAATCAGTGTATGAATCTCAACAACGGTGACAAGTGATATTCTGATCAACAGATCAACTCTGAACATTAGAAAACAAGCTACTAAAAAGTCACAGAAAAACAGCAAAATTTTAATAGTGAGAATAAAGAAAATTACTAAGACAATTCAGCTCATAATTTATTCATGCAGCAATGCATGATGGGAGCCATGGATGAATTTTGATTGGTGGCACCCAGAATGCACTGCAACATGCTTTATGATGGCCACCACTGTTGAGATTCACAAGATGATTCTTGATGTCTGTGTGTTTAAATGAGCTCTGCTTTTTTTTTTTTTTTTTAAATCAGAACTCTAAAAAAAAAAAAAAGTTTGTATTGATAAAGCTGATCTTGTGCTGTAGAATCACAGTGCTGCTGTAATCAATAATGTAAATCTAACTCAGAGATTGGGCTCTAAATGAGTTCAGTGATTCAGATCAAATTATGTGAAAACATAACCAACAACATCTGATCATCTTTTAACTTTGCTTGTCTGGTTGGTTTTAATGCAGTTAAAACTGCCCAAACAAAATCTAATATTAAAAAGTCAAGGGTCAAGAGCTCAACTAAAACAAACCCTGACCTTGATGATGGTAACTTAAAAATTGTGATTTTCTCCTTTGGTGATTCTGCTTGTTATCATCAGGTGTCTTCAATAATGCTCAATCATCACTCAATTAATCACTTATTTATCTCATTAATGCTTCAGTGGGTGGAATAAAAATATGGCAGGACTTTTACTCTTTGACCCCTGGATTACCCACCTCTATAAATTTGAATATACCCTCTGTGGCCTTACCTACACATTTAGGAAATGGGCCGCTCCATTGCCCATTCAACTGGCAGGTGATTTCTTTGGTTATTTTTCAAAGCCATCAATAACCTAAACTTAGACATAAAAATGGCAGTATCTAAATTATTTCCATATGCGATTACAATCTCATTATCAGGGAGCCCCTCGACTTTGACATTTTCCTCTGTGTTGTCTGGGACAGATGATACCTCTAAAAAAAAAAAAAGAAAAAAGAGAAGAAAAAAAGAAGCTAGTTTCAATACCTCAGATTGCAATATACGCAAGTACCAAAATCGCCCAACCACTTAAACAGTTTATATATATATATATATGACTATTTGATGTCACCTGCATTTTGTGTTAAGTCAAAAAAAAAAGAAAAAAAAAGAAAATACAGGCCTAAATACAGCTCTTGAAAATAAAGGCTCTTTATTGAAATATGGTTCCATGAAGAATCTTTAACATCTATGGAACTTTTCCTTTCCACAAAAGATTCTTTTTTTTTTTTTTTTTTTTTTTTTTTTGAAAATAGTAAAAACTTCACACTAAGATTTTTTTTAAAGGACTGTTCACTGAAAGGTTCTTTGCTAAGGTGGTTCTGTGAAAACCCACTTTCCCACTGAGCAAATTATGTCCAGAACACGTCTTTATGATGGCCACCACTGTTGACATTCACAGGATGATCCTTGATGTCTGTGTGTGCCTAAAATAATTTTTTTTTTTTATTATTTGTTCAGCACACCTTTTCTGAAATCCTTTGAATCATATTGTAAAGGCATATCTTCTGCGGTAGAATCACAGTGCTGCTGTAATCAATAATGTAAATCTAACTCAAAGATTGGGCTCTAAATGAGCTCAGTGATTCAGGTCAAATAAAGATTATGTGAAAACATAACCAACACCTGATCATATTTTAACTTTGTTTTTCTGGTTGGTTTTAATGCAATTAAAACTACCCAAACAAAATCTAATATTAAAAAGTCAAGGGTCAAGAGCTCAACTAAAACAAACCCTGACCTCGATGATGGTGGCTTAAAAATTGGTGATTTTCTCCTTTGGTGATTCCGGTGTACATCAGGTGTCTTCAATAATGCTCAATCATCACTCAATTATCATTTATCTCATTAGCTTCAGTGAGTGGAAATAAAAAAGGCAGGACTTTTTTACTCTTTGACCCCTGGATTACCCACCTCTGGTTATTTTAACCGAGGGCCCCCAAATGAAATTCTGCTTAGGGCCAGAGGTGTTATAGTCCAGGGTCAGAAAGTAGAAGTCTGCCATTTTCATTCCACCCACTGAAGCGGTGTTAAAGTTAATGAATAATTAAGTGATTAATTGAGTGATAATTGACCATTACTGAAGACACCTGATGATAACAAGCAGAATCACCAAAGGAGAAAATCACTATTTTTAAGCCACCATTGTGGAGATGAGGGTTTGCTTTAGTTGAGCTTTTGATCATTGACTCTTAATATTAGATTTGTTTGAGCTGTTATCTGAGTTGTAACAGCCAGTCAAGCGAAGAGATGATCAGATGATGGTTAAGTTTTCACATTATTGTACTTTTATCTGAACTCATTTAGAGCCCAATATTGAGTTAGATTTACATTATTGATTATCATATAATCTGAAGGATTTTGCAAAAGGTTTTTCTGATCAAAAAAAAAAATCTCTTTCATTTAGACACACAGACATCAAGAATCATCCTGTGAATCTCAACAGTGGTGGCCATCATTAAGCATGTTGCAGTGCATTCTGGATGCCACCAATCAAAATTCATCCATGGCTCCCATCATGCATTGCTGCATGAATAAAATTATGAGCTGAATTGTTTTAGTAATTTCCTTTATTCTCACTATTTTATTTTTTTCTGTTTTTCTGTGACTTTTTAGTAGCTTGTTTTCTAATGTTCAGAGTTGATCAGAATATGTTGCTTGTCACCGTTGTTGAGATTCACAGGCTGATACTTGATGTCTGTGTGTGCCTAAAAGACTTTTTTTTATTTTTTTTTTTTTATTCAAAACAACTTTTGTGAAATCCTTTGGATTATATTGAAAAAGCTGATCTTCTGCTGTTAAATCACAGTGTTGCTGTAATCAATAATGTAAATATAATTCAGAGATTGTGCTCTAAATGAGTTCAGGTCAAATTATAACTTAAACTCACAAGTTATTTCTGTACAAGACTACGTTCACACGGTCAGTCCAAATCCAATTTTTGTGTTTATCCGATTGAAATCTGATCAGATTTAGCATGTGTAAAAGGCAAAAAAAATCACATGAAATGCAATTTTTACAAACCCATTTTAAGCTACTGTATATGTGGTTTGAAATCCTATTCAAATTGCATTTCTGGAAATTCAGGGAATAAAGCTGCTCATACAAGCTTGTTGCTGCTGCTGCTGCACATGGTCACATTGTTGTAAATAAGATCTTGTAATCTTGTTCAGTTGTTTTACAAATATTGGTGTGTTGACTGCATTCATATTGTTTTTTTAAAAAATGAAACTAAGATCAAACTAACATTTCTTGAATGTATTGGAAATAATAATTTTTCAATAACTACTGCAATTTTGTTCTTGAATTTTCCGTTTTGAATTTAAGGCTGTTGGCTATCTAATTTTAGAATGTTTCAGTGCACTACAGAGTTTTTCATATAATGAAAGTTATATGGATTTTTGTATTATTTCCCAAATGAATTGTTTATTTAACTGTGGTACATTACCATCACATTCTGGGTTCAGAGTCCAGCCAAATTTAGCACATCTGGGATTCCCTCTCTAGCCTTGAACCCTGGTGAACATCTGTATTTTAATATGGCATCTCTCTGGTATTCTTGCACTGGCTCAACAACAAAACCATTTGATATGACAGGTGCTGTGCATGTTATCTCTGTGTGGAAAGTGAGAGAAACAAGAATAATTAAAGTGGTGCTTTTAAAAAAGCACAGAAATCTGTGATCATTGTGTGAAGATACGGAAAAACAACAACAACAAAATAAACAATAGAATGAACCTTTGCATGTTGGAACAGAGTCACTCCATTCGCCCTTCTCTGTGCAGTTAATTCACTACTTCCGTCTATCTTTTTGTCAGCAGATACACACTCAAGTGGATAACATCACCATAACTTCCCTCTTCTGTGTTGCCTGATGCATTCACTGCCGCATTTGCGCGAATGGCTGGACATTTCACAGCTAGCCAATAAAGAAATAAATATGAAAAAAAGAAACCAACAAACTAATCACTAAAATTATTCTTCTCTTGATAATGTAGCGTATGTGTCCTGTCAGAAGGACGGAGATAATTAAAAAAAAAACCTGACTTTCAGAAAGCTTACCCTCACCTACAAGACCAGACAGTATCCCATCCTTGAGCTCTGCAGTACGATGATTGATTTCGCTTTGTCATTTTCAAATCTGTGAACACAGTGTTTTTACACTTTTTACAAGTAAGAATGTTAAAGGATAGGTATACATTTCATACATTAGAATAAAATTCATAAAGCACATTTACCCTTCTTGCAAGTTACAACACTGTTGCTCCAAAAAAACTCTGATCCTGCTGTAAGTTTAAATCACCATTCTGTGCGTCTCCTGGGGGCTGCATTTTTTCTCTGCAAATCAAACACGGTTTACTCTGCATAAACGCAATGATTTAATTCCTCTAATGATTGGTGATCATTTGACAATTTTCTCCTTGCACATTTTTCGCGCAGCTTGTGCCCATTTCCCTCCTTCACACTTAATCTATACTGCAGGACCTGTTGCAGTACAGTTTCAACGTTTCAACCACACTGTTGAACTTTCGCAGCTGTCTGTGGTTCCTATTTGATGTCCTCTCGAAGACAGACTGAGAACCAAACATTAGTACAAGCGTAACTGTCGGTTATTAAATGCTGAAGCAACTGAACAACTAGTCAACCACTCTCTAGAGCTACAGTTTGGGTAGTGCATATAATATAACATTTATGTTCAAGTCAATAAAATCTAAATGAAAAAGACTTTCAAATAGATAACATAAAGAGATTACTTGCCTTGACTTTGAGCACTTAAAGAAAAACCCACCAAGACGAAGCCGAGGAGTTTTTACTGGAACTCTCATTTGAGCTCAGTTCACGTTATCTTTTTTTGGTCTGTCTCTGATACTCTTGTCTGATGGAGATCAACAACAAGTTATCATTTACTAAAGTCAAAAAGAGTTTTTTTCTTACATCAGACCACTCTGTGCACAAGCAATATTTTCCGTAAATGAGCATATTTCATATTTGCCATTTAGACCACCAAAGTCCATACTTTATAAGTCAATCTCTTGAGCCATATTTATGCAACATATGAACAGGAACAAGATCCAAAATAATTGGCATGTTCACTTATGAACTCTGTAGCTTTATCCTGTAATGTTTTCACTGGACCATGTTCTTCTTGAATTTAAAACTGGGTCTTGTCTAGCCAAACGATCGGCCAAAATACAACTGTATATGCTTATAAACACAAATGATTGCCTTGCAAGTGCTTCCGCCTCGTATTTTCAAAAGCTTACACTGTATGTTTACCCTTCCTATTCAACTTGCGGAATGAAACGCAGCTGCAGTTTTTTCAAAAATAACTAATCGTTTCCCTAGTAAGACCCTTATTCCTTGTCTGGTATCATTTAAAGCCCTTTAAAGCTGCACTGAAACTGTAATTTTGAACTTTCACAGTGGGTCCATTGAAGTCCACTATAAGGAGAATAATCCTGGAATCCTTTTCATCAAAAACCTTAATTTTCTTTTCGACTGAAGAAAGAAGGACATGGACATGTTATGTCCTTGATGCAACCAAAAATAGCAACAGAACTATACATTTTAAGACATGTACAAACATAAAACGTACTTGTTTGAAGCAAATAAACCCCCGCTAACAAAAAGGAGTTGTCAGAACGTTTTGTTAACATTCTTTAAGTTATAAAACGTTATTTTGGAATGGTTTCTAAACGTTCAACGTCATTTTTTAATGTATCAAGAATTTTTTTCTTGGTTTTGTTAACGTTAGAGGAACATTCCTTCTATCATTTTAACTGTTAATGAAACGTTATTTTCTGAACTTCCAACACACACCCTGCCCCGCTAGAAATTTTTCGTCCAGAACATTCTCAAAACAATCCCCACTGGTGTTAAGGACGTTGGGTCTATAATGTTCCCAGAAAAAAAAAAACCGTTTAGTTTAGAACGGTCACGATGGGAGCTCTTTTAGGTTTGGGACGTTTTAGTTGGCGGACATTCACAGAACCATTAGGAAACCATATTTTATTTTTATTTTTTTTGGGGAACATCCCTGCTGCCCTCGTCAAATGTCGATTATAGAGTATCTGCTCAAACAAAAACTAATTTTTTCTTAAATGTCTTACAAAAAACACAGCACCATTGCATGTGCTAATGTAACGCTGTATCACTGCATCAGTAACTACACAGTTCTGTTTAAAATAAGCAAATGCAGCAGAGCATCAGTTTTCTGGATCATCACTGACTGAAGCACCGGCTCTACTCTCCAGCACAATGGTGACCCACAAAACTCAGATAACAGAACAACATTAAACCTAACAGATCTCTCTAGATACTCTGCATCTTCACTTATTACAACACTCTGACTTGTTCTTTCATACAAATCTTCTTATGAGGTGTTGATGTTATCAAATTTATAAATGCCACCGTATGGAGTAAGCGCTTGTTTTTAGTTGAGCTCCTGACCCTTTACATTTTGATTATTTTCTTCCAATTGTTGCATTGTGTTTTAAAGCATGGGTTGCAAAAGAAATCGTGAGAAAAATCTGATCATTGGATTTGATTGATTTTCTCATCATCAGTGGCCTTATTCTCTGGTCTCTGAATTTGTTTTCTTTCATGTTTAGTAATGCCAAATCCGCCATCTTTGATATTTTGAAAGCTTTCATTATTGGGCAGAATTATTCACACAGACATCAAGATTCTGCATATGTCCTCAACAATGGTGACAAAATTTTCAGATAAACAGATTAACTCTGAACATCACAAAACCAGCTACTAAGTCACAAAAAGATTTTGTTTAGTGTCCACCTCGTTGAGGATCATACCTGATTCATGGGTCTGTGTTGAAGTTTGAATAAAAAGCTCTCCTCCAAGCTCTTGTCTGTATAAAGAATTAATAATAAAGCATTAATAAAACTAACAGTTTACCTTCACAGCTTGAGGCTTTAATGACGATGACTAAATCATCATCACTAACCTACTCAATTCAGCTGTATCAGAAGTTCTCTGCTTTTATTGCTATCACTTCAATGTCTTTGTAACACAGTTAACGGCAGCCCTAGAAATCTATGATTATGTTTCCAAGAAGCAGAGCCCATCTAAAGCAACGCTCTATAAAACCAGATTGGGTCAATCCAGGGGTCCAAGCAAGTAAAAGTCCTGCCCTAGTTTTTATTCCACCCACTGAAGCCTTACATGAATACATCAGTTATTAATTTGAGGATGATTGAGCCTTATTGAAGCACCTGATGATAACAGCAGAATCACATGGAGAAAATCACAATTCTTTAAGTTACCTCATCGAGTCAGGGTTTTTTTTAGTTGTCTCTTACCCTTGAACGTTTTTAGTAATTAGATTTTTTGTTCGGGCACTTGTACTGTAGAAATTAAACCATCCCAGACAGCAAGTTAAAGATGATCAGGTGTGTTGGTTATGGTTTTACTACTCATTATTTGATCTGATCCTGAACTCTTAGAGCTCAATCTCTGAGTTATTTACATTCTTATTCCAGCAGCACGTGATTCGCATAAAGATCATCTTGTACAATAAATAATTTTTTTTTTTTTTTTTTTTAAAGTGTTTTTTAAACAAGAGTCTTGTAGTCACCCCAGACTCAAGTATCATCCTTGCATCTCAACACCGGTGACAGCCACATTTCTGTCACAGATCACTCTGAACATTAGAAAACAAGCTACTAAACAGTCACAGAACAAACATGTCAAATTTTCAAGAGTGAGATCAATGAACTTACTTAAGACAATTTAGCCTATTTATTCATAACAGCACTGCATGATTGGGAGCCATTGATAATATTGATTGGTGGCTCCCAGAATGCACGGCAACATGCTTTAGATGGCCACCAACTTTTGAGATTCACAGTATGATTCTTGATGTCCGATAGTGTTTCATGAAGCGCTTTTTTTTGAAAAAAATCAGAACTCTTAAAAAAAAAAAAAATAAAAATAATAATGTTTGATCCAGCTGATCTTGTGCTGCAGAATACAGTGCTGCTAATCAATAATGTAAATCTAACTCAAGATTGGGCTCTAAATGCGTTCAGTGATTCAGATCAATAATGATTCTGTGAAAACATATCCAACACATGATCTCTTTTTAACTTTGCTTGCTGTTTGGATTTTAATGCAGTTAAAACTGCCCAAACAAACTCTAATAGTAAAAAAGACAAGGGTCAGAGCTCAACTAATCAAACCCTGACCTCGATGAGGGTAACTTCAAAAATTGTGATTTTCTCTTTGTGATTCTCCTTGTTTATCATCGTGTCCTTCATAATGCTCACTCACACTCAATTTAATCACGTATTATCCCATTAATAGCTCATGGTGGATAAATATATGGCAGGCCTTTTCCCTCTTTGACCCCTGGATTACCCCCACTCGGTCTATAACGGTGACTCAAACTTTATATATTTTCTATAAAAACAACACACGCAGAACAGGTCTCTCGTGACCTTGTTCACTTTTCCTAAAATTCTCTGAAAAGTGACAAATTTCGGACATTTTACAGAACATTTGTTACCTAAACGTCCTCTTTTGTAGAAAAGTGCTGCAGTTCAGTTTCCTCTATATGACTTAGGGACATTCTCCATTTTGGTCATTTTATGTTCACATAGAACGGTCAAAACATTTAACTTCACAAACATTGCAAATATTATAACTCATAAGACGTTACGGCTACGCACTGTGGTTCTCCACGTTTTCTCTCTATATAATAGAGAACATTCTATGGTATACAGATGCCAATGTTAAGGACTCTTTTATAAATGTTGTATCGACGTATATGATTTAACTTATGAAAACAGTTCAGCAAATAATAAATACATAAAGCATGTGCTCAGAATGTATCCTAAAGAACTTTTTTCACTCTCACTTTACAAACACTCAGTCAAGTCCAAATAACGTGATAAAGACGTTTCAAGAGCGTGTTATGGAACGTTTTCGCTCACATTACGAGAACCCTCATCACGTACACATACTGGTACGAATGTTCCCAATGATTGTTCTAAGACGTTTCCTCTCCCCCAACGTTATGAGAATGTATTTTTAAACTATTACAACATTAACAGGCAAGTGATTCTCATCTGTCCCTTATCAAAACCAAACCTCTAAGACACTTCGGAGTTATCAACTCGTGCCTCAATGTCTTTTTTTTTTCTTTTTCCCTGTGAGGTTTGCAACACGTTCTACCTCTAAACGAAACAAGAAAAACAGAAAAACCTGGTCAGTTTAGCATCCTTCCCGGTCAACAAAAATTAAAAAAAAAATCTTTGTCCATCCTTGCTTCACATTTAGGAAAGGGCTGCTCCATTCTCCATGGTTGGCAAAGACAGGTTATTTCTCCTTCTGTCCTTTTATTTCTGCCCGGATGTCCATTGCATGAAAATATCACTTTGTGTTCACCCTTACGAA